>JASEVX010000004.1:12841810-13114149 GCA_031761405.1 Serripes groenlandicus
TTATGACAAGTACAAAGTATAAAATGACATAGTTATTTATAAATATTTATAAAACACATGTAATATAAAGGGATGAAGAATCCAAAGTATTAAAGTGGTATAATATTCTACCAAAGATGAGAATATACAATTCGATGAATGTAACCGATCGTCTTATTTTTGCATTCGAATGCATATTGAATAAAGTATTTCTTAACTGAATGATTATCAAACATGCTCGTATTTATATTGTTTATATCTTCAGAAATATATTCCCATATTATATTTCATGAAAATGAAAGCATGTGGAATTTTGTTAATGTCGAAATATTTTGTCCAAATTATCTGAAAGTTGCCACGAAATGTGCATGTATATGAGCCGTCCCGCGAGAAAACCAAACTTATGGCATCTGTGTAATGTATCGACCCGGATCAGTCTAAGCATGCCGCGTAGGCTAACCCGCACAGACAATTTTCGCCGCGTGTGGATTTTCTGTTTCAGGAATCATTACTCTATACCCCTATCCCTCTGAGACGGAATGTGTCGGCCCTGATCAGCATGCGCGGACTGCGCAGGCTGATCTGGGTCGATACATTACGCAGAGGCCATTATGTTGGTTTACTCACGGAACTATGAAGTACATGCATATTTTGTTAAGCAATAAGCGCGGGAATGTATATATAAATGGCAACATGTTTTTTTGTATCTATATATTTATTCAATTATTTATTTATATATACATTTAAACAACCTGTTTTCAATTATGTATTTATATATACCTTTAAACAACCTGTGTTCAATTCCAACTTTTTAAAACCAAATTAGCCGCTGATTCTTGTCTTTATGGTGTAAATAGTTAATGCAATGATAATGCGATATCGCAATTATATTGTAAGAATGGCCATGTCTAATATTTGTCTTGTTTTGTTTGTACAGTGTATATTTTTGTATATGACATTGTTTGCAATGGGTGAGACTTAATTTAAATACATGTATATCCCAATTTGACTTTTTTTTTTTTTTTTTTTTTATAAACAGCCTAAAAATATTTAAAAGTAAAAAAGACTTACCCGCCTACATTCCACCATACAGAATATCATACATATCCAATAAATCCATATGGTTAGATTGTCACCATAGATCGTCCCTTTCTCCATTGTAACAATCGTCAGTGAGAGAGCATGTCACGGTGATAATTAACTCTCCCAAAGGCACTGCAGTTATTTACACCACGCAATCAATACGATTATTTGTTTTATCCTGTGATTAACCTAGCGTTAGTGAATACTATAATGTGTCGCTATATAAAAAAGCGCATGTCTTCTTGAAGAACATGCAATTATTTATTTGAACATGCTCTATGATTTGGTATATCTTGTCTGACGGCGTTTTTCATTAGATTTTCTCCATGATAATAAAATAATAAATAGATTATAATACCATTTTGCTTCTTCGAATTTAATCTATTCGTTCCTTTTTCAAAAAATAAAATAAACAGGCTCAGTCTAAGGTCCTGATTCACCACTTACAGTTAGCGTCAACGTCCTAATTAATATACATTTAAAAGCAACAACATTACAATAGGTTTCTAGCAATTAAATACCCATATCACAACCCAATGATCAGCACAATACTGCACAAAGGCAACCTGCCCGTTCCTGATATATATATTCCGTATTACTATCCGAGGTTATGGCTTTTCCAATATGCATTTGTTCTACAGGGAACGTTAGATTGCTTGGTTGGCGTTTGTCGTGTGAAATACGCCATGATATATCAATGACTTTAAATGGGATTGGAGCATAGCAAACGTGCAGGATAAAAGAGGCATCTTGATGCGATTCGGATCGGCTTGTTTATCAATAAAATTAAAGTGAACATAAGATCCTATCGACTTTAGTTGGCTTGTATATAATATTATTAAAGTTATGGGCCAAGAGACCAGCAGAAGAATACAATGGCTGATATCAGCCGTATGCCATAGCACATATTACGGTTCATACTGGTACAGGCTTTTCACGTCCCAGCTCAAATAAAGAAATTTACCCAAAAGCTTTCATTGTAGAGTCTTACTTATGGAAACATATTGCTCTTGGGTCTCTTAGTGAATGGCATCTCGCGAATAAGAGAATAGTATTTGGCGTTTGACATATTTAAACGCTCCAGTCATGCGCACAATAGTCGAAAAAACTTCGTTCCTCGTGATATACGTTGCCATATGAGCCGTCCCACGAGAAAACCAATAGTGTGGACTCTGCGTAAAATATCGACCCTGATCAGCCTAAGCATGCTGTACAGGCTAATCCGGACAGACACGTTTAGCCTCCTGTGGATTTTCTGTGAGACGGAATGTGTTGCCCGAATTAGTCTGCGCGGACTGCGCAGGCTGATCTGGGTCGATACATTACGCAGAGGCCATACTGTTGAACTACATGCATTTATGTCAGGATAACTCTTTTGACGTGTCTGCAGTGACTGTTGAATATTCTTCTATCATACGATTTTTAAAATTACTTCAATCAAAACACGCCCTCTTTCCAATATTCAACCTTTTTCCACATTCCATAAATCTGCATCATGCAACATGGGAAACAAATTTAGCAAAACTATGATTAGATCTCTCTAAATGAAAGTATAGTAATTGAAGGGATTTTAAAACGTTGTGGCAAAAGCAGTAATTGCGTCTGTATGTGGGAAAGTGTGAATGATTCCCAACCGGAGATTCAATAAGACCCAAATTCACCGTACACGAATCCTATCTATTTCTGATTACATCATTAATGCGATGTCATCCCGCCGGATCCAAAAAACAATATGTTACCAAAATGCACCCTCTGCAATGGGATATCAATTGCACAATGTTCTATTTCGATTATCAATATGATTTATATCACGTAAAAGTATGTTGAACTTTTTTTCCATAGACAAATTCCATAATCGGATTTGATAACTAGACAAAATTATTGTGACAAAGGAAGACATGTCTCCTTTTGTCACAATGCTTTGAGGACATTTTCAGCAAATACAATTTCCTTTATAAAGATTTTTAGACCTTTGGCCAGTTTGTTCAAAGTTGTTTGCCACATTTTCTGCGCAGGCTGATCTGGGTCGATACATTAAGCTGAGGCCAAAATGTTTGTTTTCTCGTGGAACGGCTCATATTGTTTGTTGAGACTTTGTTTCAAAGCAAAGGATTGTTCGGGCTTCCATACATTTGGAATGAGTTCTCATGGGACCATTTTAATCACCTGTAAAAAAAAAAATATTCAATAGTATTCGTTATTGCATTTGTATGGGAAAAGGTCTTGTTTAATTCCATACATTTGGAATGAGTTCTCATGTGACAATTTTAATCCCCTGTAAAAAAAAAAACTATTCAATAGTATTCGTTATTGCATTTGTATGGGAAAAGGTCTTGTTTAATTCCATATATTTGGAATGAGTTCTCATGTGACAATTTTAATCCCCTGTAAAAAAACACACTATTCAATAGTATTCGTTATTGCATTTGTATGGGAAAAGGTCTTGTTTAATTCCATACATTTGGAATGAGTTCTCATGTGACAATTTTAATCCCCTGTAAAGAAAAACACTATTCAATAGTATTCGTTATTGCATTTGTATGGGAAAAGGTCTTGTTTAATTCCATACATTTGGAATGAGTTCTCATGTGACAATTTTAATCCCCTGTAAAGAAAAACACTATTCAATAGTATTCGTTATTGCATTTGTATGGGAAAAGGTCTTGTTTAATTCCATACATTTGGAATGAGTTCTCATGTGACAATTTTAATCCCCTGTAAAAAAAACACTATTCAATAGTATTCGTTATTGCATTTGTATGGGAAAAGGTCTTGTTTAATTCCATACATTTGGAATGAGTTCTCATGTGACAATTTTAATCCCCTGTAAAAAAAAAAATATTCAATAGTATTCGTTATTGCATTTGTATGGGAAAAGGTCTTGTTTAATTCCATACATTTGGAATGAGTTCTCATGTGACAATTTTAATCCCCTGTAAAAAAAACACTATTCAATAGTATTCGTTATTGCATTTGTATGGGAAAAGGTCTTGTTTAATTCCATACATTTGGAATGAGTTCTCATGTGACAATTTCAATCCCCTGTAAAAAAAACACTATTCAATAGTATTCGTTATTGCATTTGTATGGGAAAAGGTCTTGTTTAATTCCATACATTTGGAATGAGTTCTCATGTGACAATTTTAATCCCCTGTAAAACAAAAAAACACTATTCAATAGTATTCGTTATTGCATTTGTATGGGAAAAGGTCTTGTTTAATTCCATACATTTGGAATGAGTTCTCATGTGACAATTTTAATCCCCTGTAAAAAAAAACACTATTCAATAGTATTCGTTATTGCATTTGTATGGGAAAAGGTCTTGTTTAATTCCATACATTTGGAATGAGTTCTCATGTGACAATTTTAATCTCCTGTAAAAAAAAACTATTCAATAGTATTCGTTATTGCATTTGTATGGGAAAAGGTCTTGTTTAATTCCATACATTTGGAATGAGTTTTCATGTGACAATTTTAATCACCTTTAAAAAAAAAAATGAATAGTATTCGTTATTGCATTTGTATGGGAAAAGGTCTTGTTTAATTCCATACATTTGGAATGAGTTCTCATGTGACAATTTTAATCACCTGTAAAAAAACACCTATTCAATAGTATTCGTTATTGCATTTGTATGGGAAAAGGTCTTGTTTAATTCCATACATTTGGAATGAGTTCTCATGTGACAATTTTAATCACCTGTACAAAAAACCTATTCAATAGTATTCGTTATTGCATTTGTATGGGAAAAGATCTTGTTTAATAGAACTCCATGCCTCAAAAGAATAACACGTGATGGTCTACAAGCTGATATTGATGTAAACTGTTCAGAAAAAAACAATTTCTACCTTTTCCCATGCACAGGCTTATCTAGTTTCAACTCGGATTTTAACAACAGTATTTAATGTTTTAAAGAAAGGTTACTTATTCCGAGATATTTTAATATGTAACTTCACACATCTGGGTGGCGTGTAGCGTCGTTATCAGGTGTGTATCAAATACCCGGACTGTATACTGTATTAGTTTTCGACATTGTTCGCTAAAGCCTTGAATCTTCAGAATAGGTTGACATCTTACGTCCACCCATTTCTTCTGAGTTTTGCTGACTCTTATTACAATGGTCACAAAGTGCTAAGATTGAGAAATGTTCTCTATTGCCAGATTTTTTTTTTTTCTTCTTTTTTTCTTAAAAAATATTTCTTCAGATTAATGTTGTCTAAACAACAGAAACCTTATAAAGAGATGGCGTGGTCATTATGATAATATTTTCTCTGCTCTGACACTCGAGGGTTTACTGATATAATTGGCAACTATAAGACAATTTTGCAATTTCTATGTCATCCTAATGACATACTACTGTTCGACAGCCACGCGGATACGAGTGTCATAGATAATAGCACCTTAACAGGCAAACCAAGGTACTCGAAGTATTGACAGCTGTTGGCCCGGATTTGTTACTAGCAATACTATGACTGTATTTTAGCGAGCTGCATAAACAGTAAACTCTCGATACCTCGAAGTCGAAAGGGACCCATACAAGTATAACTTCGAGTTATCGACGTGTTCGCGTGGTTCATTGATATATACTCATTTCATTTATATAGTGTCATTCTTCGTAATCATTTACACTTAACGGTGCGGAAATCAAGATAGATATCAAAATTTTGAAATGTTTAAACTTTTGTACATATTGTTAATATTGACAACAACGTAAGTAATGAATATTTCAAACAATTATAGCAAATTATATAAATGTTGAAAAACAGTCAATTGAAAGTCATGAACATGTACAAAATTTGGCTTACTGAGTATGTCTATTCAGTAAAAATTATTTAGATGTTTATTGTACTAGAAAGTGAAAATATTACTCTAATTTTATCTCAGAATTTTGATCCTAGTATTTCAAGACAACTTTGAAACAGTTTTAAAACTTTGACTATTATTATCTATAATCTTGGGTTCAGCACCTTTAAATGTTCTTTTATAAAAAATAAGTCAGTTATTTAAGCATACCAAGAAAGTAGCGCATATGTTTGCACGTACCACGAAAAACCCAACGTTATGGCCTCTGCGAAATGTATCGACCCAGATCAGGCTAATCCGGGCCTACACATTCCGTCCCAGGTGGATAGATGTATAGAGTAATGATTCCTGAAACAGAAAATCCACAGGAGGCGAAAAGTGTCTGTCCGGGTTAGCCTGCGCGGCATGCATAGGCTGATCCTGGTTGATACTTTACGCTGAGTCCACAGTGTTGATTTTCTCGTGGGACGGCTCATATATTCATGTTTCTTTACATGTTTGACTGATCGCGAGTCCACGGTACGATATTGCCAAACTCGACAACCTCCGTAAGGAACATCATAAAGCAGCGCCTAAGTGCACCTTCTATTTTCTGTAATGGTAACCGGTCATTAACGCCTTAATATAACTGAACAACAGATACAAGCGATGTTTACACAATTCAAACACGCTAACATATAGGATACCACACTAAAGTATTGGAAAGAAAGCATGTTTTCGAATTATTATTTTAAAACTAGACCGGCGTTCGTTTGTATAGTGTTTTACCCCGCTTTCAATACTGTTTCAGTTATATATATCCGTGACGGCTTTTCCTTTGCAAGTGTTCTATTGATTCTGAAACCAGCGAGTTACTCGTTATGCTATGCCTATAACCCTGAGCGCCATTGAGGGAAAGCAATCACTACCATTTTCAAAGGCTTTGGTATAACCGGTCCTAACCGGTCCTAACCGGTCGGGGATCAAACCCGAGACCTCTCACACCCGAGGGGGAAGCTCTACGTTTACATTAATTAACTATTAGCAGAACTTGTGCATGAAATCACAAACAATATCGTAAAAAACTATAGCAACAAATATCGTCTTACACACTTTTCTTTAAAGAAACACATTTTGTTCCACACGGGATCGCGTGTTTCGATCTCATTTCCGGGCACAAATCAAATCTATGTCACTTACCCGTCCTTTGATAAAGACGACATTAGATACGTTCAAAGAAGCAGACGACTATTGACGTCATTGTGATCAAAGAAGAACCTGATTGTAATGGGCATATACTTATATCCACCAAAGTGTTTCAATGCTCTTCCTGAAATGTGTGAGAAACAGCCGACTATAACACATTTCATATCGGCCAAACGATTAAAAGAGCCCTACGAAGAATGGGGCGTTAATTGAGTTCATGATTACACCCTCGATCATCGTAAGAAATAATTTCTCTTCACTTGGAAAATCAGATACGTCTTCATTTGACCCTCGTCATATGTCTCCATATTCTAGATCCGATCTTTGGCTACGTCACTTGAAAACGGATCATGGGAGGTTCTGAAATTAACCCTTTCCCACATATATTCACAATTCGAGTTGTTATATTTCCACGTGTACAGGGAACAGCTCCATCTTACTTGTGCTCAGGGTTGCGGGGTAAGCATTACAAAATGATCAATTGATCAGTAAGTAGTACTGGTAACTTTCCCAGGAAATGTCGTGATATGAGCCGTCCGCGAGAAAACCAAAAGTGTGGACTCTGCGTTAAGTATCGAACCGGATCAGCCTAAGCATGCCGCACAGGCTTACCCGGATAGACACGTTTCGCCTCCTATGGATTTTCTTTTTCAGGAATCGTTACTCTATATCTCTATCTCCCTGAGACGGAATGTGTTGGCCCGAATCAGTCTGCGCGGACTGCGCAGGCTGATCTGGCTCGATACATTAAGCAGAGGCCATACTGTTAGTTTTCTCGCGGGACGGCTCATATAACAATTGTTGAATGCGGCTTAAAGTACTAAACAATCAACTGATGTGTCTTTGTGTTCGGGGGAAATACAGCATTATATCTTTGTGTTCGGGGGAAATACAGTCTACTATCTTTGTGTTCGGGGGAAATACAGCATTATATCTTTGTGTTCGGGGAAATACAGCATTATATCTTTGTGTTCGGGGAAATACAGCATTATATCTTTGTGTTCGGGGGAAATACAGTCTACTATCTTTGTGTTCGGGGGAAATACAGCATTATATCTTTGTGTTCGGGGAAATACAGTCTACTATCTTTGTGTTCGGGGAAATACAGCCTTATATCTTTGTGTTCGGGGGAAATACAGCCTTATATCTTTGTGTTCGGGGAAATACAGCCTTATATCTTTGTGTTCGGGGGAAATACAGCCTTATATCTTTGTGTTCGGGGGAAATACAGCCTTATATCTTTGTGTTCGGGGAAATACAGCCTAAGATCTGTGTGTTAGGGGGAAATACAACCTTATATATTTGTGTTCGGGGGAAATACAGTCTAATATCTTTGTGTTCGGGGGAAATACAGCCTAATATATTTGTGTTCGGGGTCAACACAGCCTAAGATCTTTGTGTTCGGGGGGGGGGGGGGGGGGGGGGGTGTACAGCCTTTTATATTTGTGTTCGGGGAAGTACAGCCGAAGATCTTTATGTTCGGGGGGAAATACAGCCTAAGATCTTTGCGTTCGGGAAATACAGCCTAAGATCTTTGTGTTCGGGGGAAATACAGCCTAAAATCTTTGTGTTCGAGGAAATACAGCATAATATATTTGTGTTCGGGGGGAATACAGCCTAAGATTTGTGTGTTCGAAGAAATACAGCATAATATCTTTGTGTTCGGGGAAATACAGCCTAAGATCTTTGTGTTCGAGGAAATATAGCATAATATCTTTGTGTTGGGGTGAAATACAGCCTAAGATGTGTGTGTTCGAGGAAATACAGCATAATATCTTTGTGTTCGGGGAAATACAGCCTAAGATATTTGTGTTCGGGGGAAATACAGCCTAAGATCTTTGTGTTCGGGAAAATACAGCCTAAGAGCTTTGTGTTCGGGGGGAATACAGCCTTATATCTTTGTGTTTGGGGAAAATACAGCCTAAGATCTTTGTGTTAGGAGGTAATACAGCTTAAGATCTTTTTGTTCGGGGGAAATACAGCCTAAGATATTTGTGTACGGTGGAAATACAGCCTAAGATATGTGCGTAACAGAATATTGCACAATACTTTTAGATGTACACATGTATTTGTATATACAATCATTCTGCAGCAGTCCACTTCGAAAACGTCTACACAAAACATGGACCATATCTTTAAATGAAAGCGTATTTGAAACATTGTGGCAAATGTTAACATTTGTTTATTTAGTGCAATTTTTCTTTTGTCAAAATGTTTTCAAATATCGTCTGCTGTGGGTGCGTCAAAATACGTCTACATGTGGTTACGAGTTAAAGACAGTCACGACCCATTTCAATGCTTGTATAGCCGGATGTTTGACTTTACCGCTGGACAGAGGTTTCAATGGTATTTGTGCGACCAGATGGCGATCAGTGACGATTCCGATCAGACTTCGCGAAGTATCGAAAGAAGGTTTTGCGTGTCGACTTTGGGTAGATTAATCAATGTCTATTTAATGTAGTGTTAGAATGTCCGTATATAATATATCCGTGTACTCAGTGTTTAATCAACCTTTTATTGCACTATGTTATACCATTATGGTAAGTGGAGCATTCACAGATGTCAATGTTATTTTGCCTGTCTTCTTTTAACACGTTTTTATAGAGGATCTGATTTGCTGTTTATGTTTGTTTTGTATACACCATCTCTGAAGCACTTCACAAGTATAACACAGGTTTTCCGTTTCGTAAACGTGTAAATAACCTTATTTTTAAATGATAGGGAGCCCATATAAAAATACGAGCCAGTGTTGCACCCAAGCCATAAACTTGGTTTTACCATGTAAAAATTTGATTACACTTAAATGGCTCAGTGTGGGATATTATGTAAATAACCATCCTTTTTTTGCGGTTCCTGAAATGGTCGTTTTTGCAATACCGATGTCCAGACTGCTGTCCCATATTTTAAACTTTTATATCTATATGTTTTAACAACACTGTGCTAGGTGAGTGTTTTACCAAAACTCGTTTTTACTCCATTGAGATTATATATTAGAGGTTCTACGCTACATCAATAGTGACATGCTACATTTGCGCCTTCATACGGGCAAAGGGTATGAAAGATACTTTTGCAGCGGTGACGTTGGTTGGCTGAAGACAGGGTTTGGTCGGGCACGGCTTCCGGGGTTCAATCAAGTATGATACAAATCGGCCAATCGGCGACGCCGTTATGAAGGACTGTTTGAAAGAGGTTTTTTTTCTTACCTCTTCTATTACCAATATTTAGTGAACTAAATGTACTTTTGCAGCGAGGCCGGTGATTGGCCTGCCGAAAGGTCTGGTCTTGCTCGGATTTCGAAGTTCAATCAATTATGATTAAGCTTTGGGAGGCGAGCTTGACCAGAAAAACGGGTTGAAAATAGGCCAATCAGCGACGCCGTTGCAAAAGACTATTTTTAAGTGAATTTTTTTTCACCAATATTATTTTAAATATATACCATGAACAATACTATTTCTTCTTTTTATGGGAATATTACTTCAAATTCGTCCAGTTTAAAAACGCATTCACCCTTTGGCCATTCATATGGGTTAAAGGGTGGTGAAAGTTCTTATGCAACGGGCCTGTGATTGGCTTGACGGTAAATTTGGTCAACTCGGATTTCGCTGTTGAAACATGCGTGACAGTCGAGCTTTACCAGAAAAGCCGATTGAAACTCGGCCAATCAGGGGCGCCGTTGTGACTGTTAGGAGGTGTTTTTTTTTAGCACAAAGCAAAATGATATCAATTGTCAAAATTATACACTAAAATAAATAATTGAAAAAAAAAATCTGGTTCCCCTCTCCTAATAAAAATAGTTAGAGAGAGAAAGCAATAGCTGCTCGTCAAATGGCTTTATGCCGAAAGGCGAGGGTAAACAAACACATACAAACAAACACTGGTCGGGTGCGGAAGGTCGTGGGTTCGATGTCAGGCTTAAATAAATGGTATTAATGACTCTACCGACTTGACGCTATGAATTACGACTGAGTCACGGGTGTCGGGATCAATGGACCATTAGCACTGGTAACTTACCCAGGAAACGCCGTGATAATATACTACGGCCGTAATCGACATATATATCAAAACCTTGTCAGCACTGTAATAATTTCTCTAATCAAAGTTGAATTTATACTCGACAGCATATTAGGCCATACTTGATCCTGACCTTTGTGGGAGTGGCGGGGTAGTCTGTCAATCCAGAGGTCTGGGGTTCAAATCCCGGTCCAGGTTCTGGAAATTTGAGGGATGCTTTTAAGCGTCCCCCACTCAACTAGAGGTTAAGTACTGGTCCTTTCCAGGAAAAATAACCTCGCGTGTATCGGTGCTATACACCGGGCACGTAAAAGAACCAAGGGGTCTTTTCGGAAAGAGCTAGGGTATCGCACCCGGACTCCCTTGTATCTAACTTTGTCTGCTCGCCAAATAGTTAATTCTGCACGGCGAGGGTAAATAAAAACAAATAATAAATAAATGACCTTTGTGATAAAATATGTAGATCTAAATTATAATGTTTTATGTCCTTTAGAATTTAATATTTTTTCCAAATATGGCAAGGACCTACAGAACTGTTCAGCTCCTTTGATCACAACGAGGTTTACTCCTATTTTATTTTTGTTATCAAATTTCTGTCAAATTAGAAACTGGTTCATTTAGAGTAAAAAGGTAGGTCACTATGTCGAACTTTAGTGTATACCCTAGGCTACACGTAATTAATCAAAATGGTGAACTGACAGTTAGTCTGCGTTTGATACACGAAACGGCTTTGAACAACTAAAGGCTCTAAATACTTCGCAATTACACCTTAGATTTTATCTTATTGTCAGAAATATATTGATTTCGGTTGAAAAATCGAATCGAAAGTTTAATAGGGAAGCTTTAAAAACTATGTACAGTAAAACAAAACAACAACAATAGCAAAATTCGCGGTATTATGTAATTATTTTATGAACATGCGAAATTAACGCCATCACCGTTCACTTACGGGTTTTTCCGTGAGTTTCCGCCTCTTTCCGTAAATGGTAAATTGTAAACACAGGGAAAACGAACGATTTCGATTGGCTAACAATATACACACTAAACTTCACGAGACCATTTGTCATGTGATGGTATCGAAATGGAGAACGAAACTTAACAGAGATGGCATTTTTTCAGAAGTTTTTCCAACGACAGAATAGCAGAAAAAGTCCTAGCGGACCAGGAGAAACGAAATTTGAGTAAGTAACGAAAATTCACTCCCGGGACGTGTTCTAAGGCCCGCAGTTCCCCGTGAAGATTCATTGACACTGGTTTGTTTACACTGATAACTTGCCTCGCTCTGACCACTCATTATCACCTTGTTATGAGATAATAATAACGACGCCAATCAAAAATGACCCCATACTCACTTTCCTCGACATGCTATGACTTTCTGATCATGTATAGCATTTGGGTCACACTCATTATCATAGCGTTTTACTGAACTTAAATCTCAGTTTGCTGGTGTATAGAACATGTGTAAGCAAAGCACTTGTACATAATAATCTTATGTCATATTCTAAAGTTGTCTGAGAAATATCCTTGGTAAATATGTAAGATAAGAAGCAACAACTGAACTATCATTTGGAGAAACAATTGAGAACTATGTGGGATCAAGAGATTTTCATCTGGTTTTCAAAACTGGTGACACATACTCACATAGTGACATACACCATTTTCTCACATGATCTTCAAGCAACTATTATCGTATATAAAAACATAGTGACAGTCTCTCCTCTTACAACAATGTTTTTAAATGTAAATGTTGTCTGCTTCAGGAAAATGGATAACTATCAAAAGTTCAAAATCTGTGCATTTGGTCAAGGGTTAAGTTTCAAAAAGGAGTGTACAGCGCAGGTGATCAACTTGACTTTTTTTTTTATGGCAAGGTCATCAACAGCACAAGATCATCACATGACTATGTACTATGCTATCATAGATTGTCAATGTTGTCAGATGTATTAAGTAATGCATAAAAGTAAAAAGCAGATGGATTAATTTATATAACAACTTATGTTGGGATTATTTTAAGTGTTCAAAACAGATGTTGGTGATTCCTTATTTACACATTAGATATAATATATGTATGTTATAATGCCCGTCTACAATGGAATGGTTTTTTCTAAAAGGTATTTGTTGTCTCATAGCAAGGTGTTGAAAATGGAAAAAAATGATTCAACAAGGTAATTGTTAATTTGTATTCATTGTTTATAAAAGTTCAATTAAAATGTAGGATAACCTGAATATTACAATATTAATTATTATTATATTGATAGTTATTGTCTAGGAAAGAGTTACAAAAAGAGTATTTACCGTAGAACTAATTAAATTCTGTCTAATGTTTTTTTAGATCACCTGAGCCGAAGGCTCAAGGTGATCCATTCTGATCACTCTCTGTCCGTCGTCCATCGTTAACTTTTAGCTTTAAACATCATCTCCTCCTAAACCACAGGACTAATTTCATCCAAACTTCACAGGAATGTTCCGTTGGTGGCCCTCTTTCAAATTTGTTCAAAGATTTAAATTCCATTGAGAACTTTGGTTGCTGCAGCATTAGAAAGGGGGCAAAATGTCAAAACTTTAAAAATCTTCTTCTCTGAATCTGCATGTCAGATTCCAATATAGTTTAGTAGAAATGTTCCTTGGGTGACCCTCTACAAAGATTGTTCAAGGCATACTAACATGGCAGTGAGGAGGCATCAGAAAAGGGGCAAATTAACAAAATTTGGAAATTCCATTTTATTTAAAGTCCTTGTCTGATTATAAGAAAATTGAATAGGAATCTTACTTCAGTGATCCTCTACTTAGTTAAGCTGTATTGATTGGTTACAAAATCATAGCAACCTCGCGTCACCATAGAAGGGGTAAATTTAACTTTTAGCTACAAATGACAACTCCTACCATTTCACTTGATCAATTTCAACGTAACTTCACAGGAATGTTCCTTTGATGGTCCTCTCTCAAAATTGTTCAAAGACTTACATTCTGCGTAGAACTTTTGTTGCTGCGGCATCATAAATTGAGAAAAATACACAAACTTTAAACCTCCATCTCCATAATCCATTTGTCAGATTCCAATATAATTTGGCAGAAATGTTCTTTGAGTGACTCTCTACAAAAACTGTTCAAGCCATATTGATTTAGTTGACAAATAGGGCAGCAAAGCGGCATCAGGAAAGGTGCAAAATGACAAAACTGTATAATTCTATTCTTATTAAAGTTCTTGTTAGATTTCAAGATACAAATGGCTTTTACTGATAAACTATTACTTTAACAGAGTGTCCATTTCTTGCAGTTTCATTAATTTACTATCATTTAGGTGATCGATTTAGGGCCATCTTGGCCCTCTTGTTTCAAGTTGGTTAGACTGATTTAAAAGCATTATGATCTGAAATAGATTCCATCATTGATGTACAAGTTGAGCATGCAGAACTAAGTTTAGCATTTAACTGATTTAATTGCAAGCTTATATAATATATTTATTTTAATCACTCTCAGCACTCACTATCTTGTGACCGTCTCAGTGGTGTAGTGGTAGAGTGTCAGTCTTGGGAGTAGGAGTTCGTGGGTATGATCCTTGGCTGGGTCTTACCCAAAGACTAAAATTGGTAGTAATGGCTGCTCTCCATGGTAACCGTGTAAGCATTACGACTGAAAGGCTAGTTTCAGGATAAATGGACCAGTAGTACTAGTACTGGTAACTTACCCAGGAAATGCCTTGATATAACTGAAATATTGCTGAAAGTGGCATAAAACACCAAATAGTCCATCAATCAATATTTCCTTGAGATTTAACACTTTTCCACATGTATACAACAAATCTTTTGCAGACAAACAAAAAAACCACAAGGCAGAAATAAGGAAAATCTCTATAAATGAAATAAAAAATAGAGCTGAAAAATTTGTAGCAAAAGGAGAAGCCGCTAAGAATTTTCTGCTTTTGCCACAATGTTGTTTGTGGAAAATTCATTAAAATGCAGGAAAAGGTTAGGCTATAAGCCACTATCAGAACATTTTAAGTACTTTTAGCAGATGGATTTTGAGTACACTGTAACAGACAGAAAAACTGCTCATAATGCCATAATATGAATACGATCAGCTCTATTCTAAAATTAAACTCTCATCTGTAGAGATTTTCTACAGTTTTTCTCAAATGCAGATTTATTCTATAAGGGAAAGTGTTAATATGGTATAATTTGGTATTCAAAAGATCATGAACAGGATGTAGATTTGTTTTCCTTTTTTTGTCACAGTTGGAAGAAAAGACAATTTGATGATAAGTCAGTACGACTGGTTCTCTTTCTGGACAGCGATAATGGGGGACGAAAGATTCTCTTTGATTCTAAAGCCGTGATTAAAGAAGACGAGAAGGTAATAATTGAAATTCTTTCTTGTCAGAGGCCTTGATAAGGGGGTTAATATATCTCGCCTATGGCACAGCCAAACCCTATGTTGTAGGATTTCAGAATAAGCTGTAAGAAGAATCTTTTCGTTATCACAACATGATAAGGTTTTGAGGCTCAATAAGGATTATAGACTGAAACATGCACCTTAGGTAGAGCTCTGAATTATTCCTTTCCCACATGCAGACGCTTTCTCCCATTGCCACAATGATTTCAACTCTATGCAATAATCTTTCTATCATTTAACCCTTTCCCTCATACGACAATTCTGCAGCAGACGGCTTTGAACATTTTTATCAAAAATAGAAAATCTCTAGAATTGAATGGATAACCTATGACTAAAAGTGGAAAACATTGTGGCAAAAGGAGAAATTTCTTTTTTTGCCACTATGTTTTCAAAAAGCGGTCTGCTGCAGAGGCATCAGGAAGCATCTATATGAGGGAAAGGGTTAAAACCTTTGTTAAAATTCAAAATGTAACCAACCCTTCGCTTGGTATTGATGACACTTGAATGTTTTGCAACAGATGACTTGAAAACATTTGCGGGGGAAAAAGAAATGCCACAATGATGTAAATTCTCTCACAAAGTTTTACAATCTCTAGAAGTTAAATAATCCCTCATTAGAAAATATCAAAGCAGACAACTTTAAAAAGGTATTAGTCATTGCTTGAACTTTTAAATTTCATTCTCTTTTGCAGAAGATTTTTACTCCTTAAGAGCATTTACATCACTCTTTCTGTTACCGTACATATTATAGTGTAATACTATTGTCTGTGCTGACCAACTTATGTAATACAAAATAGATGGGTCTGTTGCCGTACATATTATAGTGTAATATCATAGTCTGCACTGACCAACTTATGTAATACAAAATAGATGGCTCTGTTACCGTACATATTATAGTGTAATATCATAGTCTGTGCTGACCAACTTATGTAATACAAAATAGATGGCTCTGTTACCGTACATATTATAGTGTAATATCATTGTCTGTGCTGACCAACTTATGTAATACAAAATAGATGGGTCTGTTGCCGTACATATTATAGTGTAATATCATAGTCTGCACTGACCAACTTATGTAATACAAAATAGATGGCTCTGTTACCGTACATATTATAGTGTAATATCATAGTCTGTGCTGACCAACTTATGTAATACAAAATAGATGGCTCTGTTACCGTACATATTATAGTGTAATATCATTGTCTGTGCTGACCAACTTATATAATACAAAATAGATGGCTCTGTTACCGTACATATTATAGTGTAATATCATTGTCTGTGCTGACCAACTTATGTAATACAAAATAAATGGCTCTGTTACCGTACATATTATAGTGTAATATCATTGTCTGTGCTGACCAACTTATGTAATACAAAATAGATGGCTCTGTTACCGTACATATTATAGTGTAATATCATTGTCTGTGCTGACCAACTTATGTAATACAAAATAGATGGCTCTGTTACCGTACATATTATAGTGTAATATCATTGTCTGTGCTGACCAACTTATGTAATACAAAATAGATGGCTCTGTTACTGTACATATTATAGTGTAATATCATTGTCTGTGCTGACCAACTTATGTAATACAAAATAGATGGCTCTGTTACCGTACATATTATAGTGTAATATCATTGTCTGTGCTGACCAACTTATGTAATACAAAATAGATGGCTCTGTTAACGTACATATTATAGTGTAATATTATTTTCTGTGCTGACCAACTTATGTAATACAAAATAGATGGCTCTGTTACCGTACATATTATAGTGTAATATCATTGTCTGCATGTGCTGACCAACTTATGTAATACAAAATAGATGGCTCTGTTACCGTACATATTATAGTGTAATATTATTTCTGTGCTGACCAACTTATGTAATACAAAATAGATGGCTCTGTTACCGTACATATTATAGTGTAATATCATTGTCTGTGCTGACCAACTTATGTAATACAAAATAGATGGCTCTTCAGGGCTGTACAAAAAAAAAATTCAGCCACTTGTCCAGGACAAGTGACTTTCAGAATGCCACTTGTTCTGCTAAGATTCTCACTTGTCCCACTTTTCTGCACACCAAGTTTAACATGCGACAAATTTAAGAATTGTGTGGTAGCCCAGATCGCGGTTTCTTGAGTGTTTTAATTGTTTTTTAGTGTTTGTTTTTGTAGTTCTGTATAAAGATAACATTAAGAGCACACAATGTACATGATTTAAGGGTAGTGACCAATTCAAATAACATTATTGCAAAAGACCTGTAGTGCAGCATTCAGTTAAAAAAAATAAAATTTGGAAAAGAGATTATTTTTCACTAGGTTATTTGAAATATTCTGCATAAAATGTATGTATTTTATCCATATTTACAAAAGATTCAAAAGCTATTGACAGAAATGTTAAACTTGAGACAACATAGTCAAATGATGCAATAGCACTTTTCAAATTGAAGATAACAAAATAATGTCACCGATTTAGGTCCCTCATCGAAACAGGGCAGTGTTCGATACGAGGGTCAGTTTTAAAAAGAAAGACATATTAAATAAATTCAATTTTATTAACCAAAAGTCAAATTTATCAGGTTCAATGTATTTATTAAATAAAAAATATTGTCAAAAAAAATGAAAGACGGCAAAACGTTAAATTTGTTTCATGTGTTGCGGTCAATCTCATTAAAATCATCTCCTATTAACGCTACGCATTTACATTTAGTCAGATTGGTGTTGCGGTATTATTCGCAACATAGCCACCATTTTGATGATTGCGCAATGTTAATCATGGTTCCCTACTTTAAGAATTTGAAATCGGTAAACAGCGTTGAATGTAAACATCGGGGTCGTCAGGTCGCGAATGTCATTCACCCAATTTCTCATTTCATCCAATGAAATCGCAACTATTAAGTCATATGATTTTTTTTCCCGCTGTTTATGCTAATTAATTTTGGTAAACAAAGCCGTGATTGGGCAATTATCATTTATTTATTATTTGTTTTTATTTACCCTCGCCATGCAGAATTAACTATTTGGCGAGCAGACAAAGTTAGATACAAGGGAGTCCGGGTGCGATACCCTAGCTCTTTCCGAAAAGACCCCTTGGTTCTTTTACTTGCCCGGTGTATAGCACCAATACACGCATAATTTTTCCTGCAAAGGACCAGTACTTAACCTCTAGTTGAGTGGTGGACGCTTAAAAGCATCCCTCAAATTTCCAGAACCCGGACCGGGATTTGAACCCCAGGTCTCTGGATTGACAGTCCAGTGTGTTAACCACTGGACTACCCCGCAATTATCATACTCAGGGAAATCATTTATATATTTCATTCCAAACTATTTTCTTTGTGTCCCTGATATTACGAATATTATGTCGATCTTGAAGGTATTTCAAATTGATAAACGCCAAGATAATTTTTAGCAGTCGTCGTATTGTCTTTAATTTGGATCGAATTTATTTTATTAACTTCTGCATGGCGAAAATTTCTTCCAAGTCTTTCTGAACCGGTTTACACCAGTTTGCAAACATCGCATACCGAAAGTAGAAATATGGATCAAAATACATTTAAGGGAATATTTTAATGAGACCGATCCATAGTTTATTCCCTAGCATTCATGAAATAACACAGCCCCAAGGAACAATTGTCACTTATGATTGGACAGCCTTATTGGATACATATATATCACGTTAATCGACTATTACTGACGCGATTCGGTTGGCTGAAATCACTCGATCTGACAGGTGGGTAACCCCGCCTACTATTATTGATTTGTTATGGTCACGCGCGAGTGGTTTTTCGCATGTAACATACAGTCAAATTTATACACGACAGACATGTGTGTTAGTAATTAAGCCGGGCTACCAGACACAGGAATTTACATTCACTGTTACGTAAATGGGTTGATATAATGGGACGTGGATTTTTGGAAAATGCCACTTGTCCGGGACTGAGATGTTGCAATTAGCGACTTGCCCGATGCGATTTATGACTCGTCCCGGACATCGGGCTATGGGATTTGTACAGCCCTGCTCTTACAAATCCTCCCCCACCAGCAGATGCATCTTTGATGTATTTTACAGCAGAAAGTTTTTTAAAACATTGTGGCTCAAAAAGAGCAATTTCTCCGTTTACAAAGTTTTCAACTCTATGCATATTCCAGTTTTATTTATAGACATTTTCCAGTCATGTATTTGCCAAGATATTTTCAAAGTAGACTGCTGCAGCTTTATTAACTTATATAATGGAAAGGGTGATGTCAAGCATCTCTGATAAGAGTGTAAAATGCTGATTACACTAAACCAAGTGTCCAACTTAAGTTTGGACAGTGTTCTAGATAAAAAGGAGTAAGCAAATATTTGGCCAAAGATAGCTCTCTTATTACTCAATTTAATCCAGTGTTGTGGGTACTCAAAAGCCTTTAATTTTGGTATTTATAGTGCAAATAATGCGTTATCCTCGCCATATTTTGATGCATCTGCAGCAGATGACTTTTGAAAACATTGTTGCTAAAGAAAAAAATACTCATAATGAGCAATTTAACCGTTTTGTCACAAAGTTTCCCAAGTTTATTAAATAATTCTTCTTTCATAGTGGCAATTTTCCCCATTACGATTTCAGAAGTTGTCTGTATGAGGGGGGAGGTTTGTTTTTAAGCTATTACAGTGTTTTGCTAAGTGTAACATTTCATGTTTATTCTCTTGAATTAGTGTTGCAGATGGAGTAAAGGACGATGTACCAATAAGTTGACGTCGGTAAAAGAGGGTAAAGTGCAGGACGAAGTTCCAATACAGAAAAATTATCAATACCAGGTTAGTATTTCTTTCCCACATACAACACATTTGTAACAGACAACTTTTGTGACCGATAACTTTTGAATACAGTTTGAGAAAAATTAGAATGCAGAAAAACCAATTGCTTTTTAAAAGTAAATCTGATGCAGAGATGTCAGAAGTCATATATATATATCAGGAAGAGAGTTGATGTAATTTACATCATCGAGCATATGTTGTGGTATAGTTAAAATACAGAATATGTTGTGGTATAGCTAAAATACAGAATGTGTCATGGTATAGTTAAAACACTGTTGAAAGCAGCTTAACCCTTTCCCTCATACGACAATTCCGCAGCAGAAATCTTTGAACATATTTTGTCAAAAAATAAAAATCTCTATAAATTGAATGGATAACCTATGACTAAATGTGAAAAACATTGTGGCAAAAGGAGAAATTGCTCGTTTTGAGCAATTTTTAGCTCTACTGGCCAAAGGCCAGAAGGGCTTATGTCGTGGCGATTTGTCCGTCGTCCGTGCGTGCGTGCGTCCGTGCGTCCGTGCGTCCGTAAACAATTTCTTGTTAACACAATACAGTCTTTACTTTTGATTGTATCTCAACCAAACTTATACAGTAGTTAGATATCCATGAGAGCTCGGTTCCTTTCGAAAACCAGCCAGATCCGCCCATGCATGACTGGATTATGGCCCTTGAAATGGTCAAAATTGCTATAAAAGAGCTTGTTAACACGATACAGTCTTCACTTTTGATTGTATCTCAACCAAACTTATACAGTAGTTAGATATTCATGAGAGCTCGGTTCCTTTCGAAAACCAGCCAGATCCGCCCATGCAAGACTGGATTATGGCCCTTGAAATGGTCAAAATTGCTATAAAAGAGCTTGTTAACACGATACAGTCTTCACTTTTGATTGTATCTCAACCAAACTTATAAAGTAGTTAGATATCCATGAGAGCTCGATTCCTTTCGAAAACCAGCCAGATCCGCCCATGCATGACTGGATTATGGCCCTTGAAATGGTCAAAATTGCTATAAAAAAGCTTGTTAACACGATACAGTCTTCACTTTTGATTGTATCTCAACCAAACGTATACAGTAGTTAGATATCCATGAGAGCTCGGTTCCTATCGAAAACCAGCCAGATCCGCCCATGTATGACTGGATTATGGCCCTTGAAATGGTCAAAATTGCTATAAAAGAGCTTGTTAACACGATACAGTCTTCACTTTTGATTGTATCTCAACCAAACTTATACAGTAGTTAGATATCCATGAGAGCTTGGTTCCTTTCGAAAACCAGCCAGATCCGCCAATGCAAGACTGGATTATGGCCCATGAAATTATAAAAATTACTATAATACAGCTTGTGAAAACAAAAGAGCCCCCATTTACTATCCGATCTTCACCATACATACATGCTCTGGATTGAAAATGACCAAAGAACCATACCAGTAGAGCATAGGCCCTCATGGGCCTCTTGTTTCTTTTGTCACTACGTTTTCAAAAAGCCATCTGCTGCATAGGAATCAGAAAGTGTCTATATGAGGGAAAGGGTTAAAACTTCATGATTGGTTTGCTTTCACCTTCTGTATTTTCTGTTTTAGCCTAGTCGTACAGGCTCAGATGGGAAATGGTTGGAGGAGATGGTGTTTGGTGCTGAAGGGGTGGCCTACAAGGGAAAATCACTCAAAGTTCATGTCATAAGGTGAGAATAGATTTAGGAACTTTTAAGTGTTTAAGAGGTATCATATTTTTAGAATGTCAGTATTGAAAATAATAAGGGGAAAATGTTAAATCAGGAAAATTTAAGGTATTATCTTGATTGAGAGTTTAAAACATTGTTGTAAAAGAAGAAATGATATTTTCCTTTTTGTTAAAAAACATGTTCGCAGTGGGGCGGGGCATGTTTCCCCATATGGATACAGGAACAAATTTAAAAATCTATTTAACAGTGCTAGAGTTTTGTTATCTGGTATAACGTGGTGTCATGAAGTGGGACTCAACTATTATTGGCCGTATGTCCCTGTGGTCATAAATGGCCCCATCTCAGAGACAAATGTTTTACATAGACATATGTGTACATAAAGTGTACATATGTTAATAAACTTTACAGCATCAGGCAAATATGAGACTTGTAAAGTTCAGTACTTCATAATATTTCAACATAGAATTGTGAAGAATGTGACTTCTTTTGAAGTTCAATTAAATCAGGTCAGCGCTTAAGGGCCACCATGATCCTTTTGTTTGTGTTTTATGAGTGTATGTCTTTATGACTTATATGTCTTTTTCATATTTGTCAGGGGATGTCGCCATGTCCTCTTTGCTCGCTTGCGTCATCATAAAACATGAACCTGAGTGACCTTATAACTCTAAAAAAACCTAAACATATTCAAATGAAACTTGGTACACTTGTTTCTTGAAACAATATGCATGTCATATAACTCTGGCTTTAATTATTATTCAGTAATGTCCCTTTTTGGACTAAGAAATTCTTACAAAGAGGATGGAGAGTTTGATTTTTGGAAGATTCTATCATGACAGATATAGATTAATATTTGAATATTTTATTATTTTCCAGGTCCCCTCCTAAATTGATGCTCACCAAAGTTTTCATTCCAGAAAAGCCAAAACGATTGTCTTCATTGTAAGTTTTAGTTGCAGAGGTTGTAAGTTTTAGTTGGTTATCCTGACAGTTTCAGAGGTTGTGAGCAGATGACTAGATGAGGAGGCATAAGCAATGTTTCACTTATTGCCCCAACTACTCTCCTGGGTATATACAATATACTGTTTGGAGGTGAAATAGGGATTTAACCCTTTCCCAACTGTAGACGCATTTTGATGCAGATGACTTTTGAAAACATTGTGGCCAAAGGTGAAATTGCTCATGATGATGCTGAAATAATCCTTTCATCAGGAATTCTTATCTCACTAGCAAAGATTTCGGGGGGGAAAAACCTGCATATTTGTGAACAAGGCAATTATAAAAAATCAATTATTGTTCAATAGATATTATCTCTTAAATTTTTTTTGTTTTATTCTATTAAAAGTTTTGTTTCTTTTTTATGCAAATAGACCTTTGTTAATGTTTCCATTCATTGCCAGTTCTAATGTATATTTTAGAGATGGAGAAAGTTTGCCCTATAGTTACTCGAGTGTCCCTGATCTGGCCGTGACCAGACCTATCTCACTAGAGGGTAGAGGCCAAGGTTCAAGTTTTGGTGAGTCTCAAAGTAGCGTTCATGCTTAAAATTAAAAAAAACTCTAGATGAAGTACGTATTTCATGGAAGGATATCCTTTTTTGATACTTTAAACCTTTCCCATTTGCAGGACTAATTTTGACGCATTTGATTTTGAGGTAGCAGGATGCGTCTGCAGTGGGAAAGGGTTGAGATTTTTGTAGAGTACTCTCAACAGATGTTATTGTTTTATTAATAAAAAACAAAATTACCGTCTACTTATCGCACTCAACCCTCTTTTCTAGCAAACCTTTAACCCTTTCCCACATACAACAAATCTGCAGCAGACGAATTTAAAAACAATCATGCATAAACATGAAAATCTCTATAAATGAAAGTATATTTACTGAAAACAGTTGAAAACATTGTGGCAAATGGTGAAAATGCTCGTTTTCAGCAATTTCTCCTTTTTTCAGAATGTTTTCAAAAACCGTCTGCTGCAGATGCGTAAAATGCGTCTACAGGTGGGAAAGGGTTAAGTGTAAAAGGTTGTGATCAACCTTTGTAACAACTGTGCATGCTGACAGATTGTTGCACTTCCATTATTAGAGACCAGTGAAATAACTACTAACATAAACATGCTAGAGAAATTGATAGTAAAAGAGAATTCATATTTCCCCTGCCTCCTTAAGACAAACTTCTTTTTAGGCAGCCACCCAGCGGACAGTAAATATTTTGCTCCTGAAGACATGTGTCTGTTTAACTTTTTCCCACATTCAACAAATTTACAGCAGACAACTGAAAATCTCCTTAAATGAAGACATACTTATTGAAAATAATTGAAAGCATTGTGTCAAAAGGAGAAATTGCTTGTCAAGAATTTTTCAAAAGTCGACTTCTGCAGAGGCATTGGAAAGCATCTCTATGTGGGAAAGGGTTAAAACAAGTCATACAAATAAAATGTTTTTGTTTTTTGTTAACATTCTTCTGTCTGTTTAATGGAAGATGGCTGCTGATAGAGGTGATCATTAACACAAGTTTGACTGCATATTTCTATTAATGTTACAGTCCAAAGTTTTCCAGTAGATGTTAAACAAATCCCATTTCCCATGCCTAATATAATTATCTGTTATTTTTTCAGCCCAAAGTATACCAGTAGATGTACCAATAGGTAGTAAATCGTCCCTCAGTAAGAGCATGGAGTTGGTGGACGAGGACAGTGGCAGGGATTCATGTAAATTTTTACCTTTATATTTAATCCTTTCTCACATACAATAAATCTGCAGCAGACAACATTGAAAAATTCAGTGCAAAAATATGGAAAATCTCTTTTAATGAATGTAATACCAATGAATAGAGTTGTAAACAATCTGGCAAAAGGAGAAATTGTTCATCATGAGCAATTTTCTCCTTGTACCACATTGGTGTTATAATTTGTCTGAGACATTGAGATGATTCTTTTGAGTACCCACATCATATGGTTTGGTTGTATGATAAGAGAGATATTGTGGGGAAAAGAGCTGTATGTATACACCTCCTTATATGCTTTGATTTATTTGAAAATGAGCAGTGTACATTTAACACTTGTTACTCATCATTCAGGTATTTTCATTTTGAGAATTTTTTGCATTACCCACATACTTACCAAGGCTTGATCAGCTGAGTGCCAAATGTTGTCTGTATCGCGGTAAAGACTAACCCTTTTAAACATACAAGGAATGTATAACTGAAGACTTTTAAAACATTTTGACAAATATATATAAAGTCTCTATAAAAGATGGTATAATTATTGAATAGAGTGGAAAAAAACATTGCAGCTAAAGTTATGTTTTCAAAAGTATCAAGCTGCAAATGTGTCTAAATGCTTCTGTAAGTGGAAAAGGGTAAAGTGTAAGAGTTTGAGGTCCTTTTTGACATTTTCTCCTTTACAAACTATTTTCAGTTCATATTTAACCCTTTCCCTCATATAGACGCTTTCTGACCGGCTTTTTGAAAACATAGTGACAAAAGAAGAAATTACTCAAAACGAGCAATTTCTCCTTTTGCCGCAATGTTTTCCACTTTTAGTCATAAGTTATCCATTCAATTATAGAGATTTTCTATTTTTTGACAAAATATGTTCAAAGTTGTCTGCTGTATAATTGTCGTGTGAGGGAAAGGGTTAACTGAAAAGTCCAATTTACCAGATCTCACTTTGAAAATGGATGATCTTAAGAAATCAAAACTGGTAAATGTTATAATAAAATTACATAATTTCATACTTCACATTAACAGTAAATTCAAGTGGCAGCTTTCAACATCCATCCCCAGGCAGTAGTTACAGTAGTTTACCGATGGAAAGACGACTGAACCGAAGTCAGGCCCACTCGTTTGGCAGTCTGGGAAGTATGAAGAGAAGATCCAGTATTCAAGATTCCCTCGGAGTAGAGGTATGTGACCTTGACCCTCGTTCTGTAGTATGGAGTAGAGGTATGTGACCTTGACCCTCATTCTGTAGTATGGAGTAGAGGTATGTGACCTTGACCCTGGTCCTGTAGTATGGAGTAGAGGTATGTGACCTTGACCCTTGTCCTATAGTATAGAGTAGAGGTATGTGACCTTGACCCTCGTTCTGTAGTATGGAGTAGAGGTATGACCTTGACCCTTGTCCTGTAGTATGGAGTAGAGGTATGTGACCTTGACCCTCGTCCTGTAGTATGGAGTAGAGGTATGTGACCTTGACCCTCATTCTGTAGTATGGAGTAGAGGTATGTGACCTTGACCCTTGTCCTGATACTACAGATATGTGACACTGAAGCAGCATGTTACTTTTTGAAACATTATTAAAAGGAGAAATTGTTTATAATGAGAAAGTTCTCTGTTTCCTACAGTGATTTTAATTCTCGATCAGTGCTATATTTAAACATACCATGTTATTCCTTGAATTTGAGATATTTTATCCTAATAAAACACACACAAATATAGAGAATTCCTTTTTTTTTAAAGAAATTAACGAAACATAAATGAAACATAATATAAATTTAGCCTCAGTCAGGGATTAGCCAATACCTCATCCATAGTTCCCTTATCCGTAGTTCCTGATTTTAAATTTGTCGGATAAGACAACCAGGAATAAACCAAATCTTTGAAGAATGTTAATTTCATTGTTCATGATTTACAATTTATCTAGAAGTGGTTGAATGCGTCAGACAGCATACAAATAAAAACAATTCTCTGAGGTTTAAAGAGAAAATGGGATCATGATCAGATTACATGCTTACATATTCTTCTTATGGCCGTTGTACATATTCAAAACTGCAAGAAGACATGAACAGCTTAATGGAAATAGAGCAATTTTTTCTTTTGTCAAAATGTTTTCTTAAGGTATCAAATTTCGTCCGAAGCAGGTCAATCATCTAAAGGCTTTATCAGAGAAAAAACCTTGTAAACCCATGTGAGGTCATAACAAAATTTGTATGTATGTATTTTTTTTGCTATTTTCAGACACCAGTGACCTTGAAGTTAAGAAAGGGTAAAATGGCACTGGGAATCATATTTGGGACTCTAGATGAAAAGAGTGCAGATGCCAATAGGTGAAACAAGAATATTTTTGAGACTTTCATACAGCTCAATCCTTTTTTAGCTCACCTGAGCTTTGCTCAAGGTGAGTTATTGTGATCGCCTTTTGTCCGTCGTCCGTCATGCGTCGTGCGTCAACTTCTTCTCCTCAGTAACCAGTGGGTCAATTTGGATGAAACTTCACAGAAAGCATCCTCTCAATGACCTCACCAGAATTCCTTCAAATTTTTGGGATCCGTGCAAAATTCTGGTTTCCATGGCAACGAAACCGAAAAAACTTCAAAATTCTTCTTCTCCCGAATTGGTTGGCAGATTTTCAAATAATTTTGTAGAAATGTTCCTTGGATGACCCTCTATCAGATTCCTCCAAGCCGTGTTGATTGGTCGAAAAACATGGCGGCCAGGGGGGGCGGGGCTATTTTGCCTTATATGGCTATAGTGAAAACTTAAAAAATCTTCTCCTCCGAAAGTGTCAGGCTGATTTTCAAATAATTTTGTAGAAATGTTCCTTGGGTGACCCTCTATCAGATTCCTTCAAGCCATGTTGATTGGTCGAAAAACATGGCCGCCAGGGGGGGCGGGGCTATTTTGCCTTATATGGCTATAGTGCAAACTTAAAAAATCTTCTCCTCCAAAAGTGTCAGGCTGATTTTCAAATAATTTTGTAGAAATGTTCCTTGGGTGTTCCTCTATCAGATTCCTTCAAGCCATGTTGATTGGTAAAAAAACATGGCCGCCAGGGGGCGGGGCGATTTTGCCTTTTATGGCTATAATGAAAACTTAAAAAATCTTCTCCTCCATAAGTGTCAGGCCGATTTTCAAATAATTTTGTAGAAATGTTCCTTGGGTGACCCTCTATCAGAAAAACATGGCCGCCAGGGGGCGGGGGCTATTTTGCCTTATATGGCCAAAGTGAAAATTTAAAAAATCTTCAACATCTTCTCCTCAGTAACCAGTGGGTCAATTGGGATGAAACTTCACAGAAAGCATCCTCTTAATGACCTCACCAGAATTCCTTCAAATTTTAGGGATCCATGCAGAATTCTGGTTTCCATGGCAACGAAACGAAAAAAACTTCAAAATTCTTCTTCTCCCAAACTGGTTGGCAGATTTTCAAATAATTTTGTAGAAATGTTCCTTGGATGACCCTCTACCAGATTCCTTCAAGCCATGTTGATTGGTCAAAAAACACGGCCGCCAGGGGGGCGGGGCTATTTTGCCTTATATGGCTATAGTGAAAACTTAAAAAATCTTCTCCTCCGAAAGTGTCAGGCTGATTTTCAAATGATTTTGTAGAAATGTTCCTTGGGTGACCCTCTATCAGATTCCTTCAAGCCATGTTGATTGGTTGAAAAACATGGCCGCCAGGGGGGGGGGGGGGGGGGGGGGGGCGGGGCTATTTGGCCTTATATGGCTATAGTGCAAACTTAAAAAATCTTCTTCTCAAAAAGTGTCGGCCCGATTTTCAAATTATTTTGTAGAAATGTTCCTTGGATGACCCACTTTCAGATTCCTTCAAGCCATGTTGATTGGTCAAAAAACATGGCCGCCAGTAGGCAGGGTTATTTTGCATTATATGGCTATAGTGAAAACTTAAAAAATCTTCTCCTCCAAAAGTATCTGGCCGATTTTCAAATAATTTTGTAGAAATGTTCCTAGGGTGACCCTCTATCAGATTCCTTCAAGCCAAGTTGATTGATCGGAAACTATGGCTGCCAGGGGTCAAGGCTTATATAGCTTAAGTGAAAAAAAAATGAAAAATCAGGTGAGCGATTCAAGGGCCATCATGGCCCTCTTGTCTTAATACAAATGACCAATTACACTGGAAAATGTTGAAAATGGTCATAATTAGCAATTTAACCCTTTCCCAGATACAACAAATCTGCAGCAGACTTTGAAAACATCTTAGCAAAAACATAGAAACGGTCCGTAAATGTACGTATAATAACTGAAAAGAGTTGAAAACTTTGTGACAAACAAAGAAATTGCTTGTTTTGAGCAATTCCTTCTTTTGTCACAATGTTTTCAAAAGTTGTCTGCTGCAGAGGTGTCAGAAAGCTTCTATATGTGGGACAGGGTTAAGTGTAAATGTGATGGTTTATTCATTATGTCCTATTTTACAAAACAAGAAGACAACTTTGAACATGTCTACTCAAAAATATGGAAAATTCCATAATTGTAAGTATAATTACTGAAAAAAGTTGCAAACATTGTGCTCAAATCAAGCAATTTATTGTCTGCTGCAGATGTGTCAAAATGCATCTTTATGAGGGAAGGGGTTAACCCTGATTTTGTGTTGCCTGCAATGCCAGGATGCCATGACCCTTTCCCACCTGCAGACGCATTTTGACGCAATAGCAGCAGATGACTTTTGAAAATATTGTGGCCAAAGGTGAAATTGCTTATGATGAGCAATTTCTCCTTTGGCCACAATGTTTTCAACTTTATTCAACAATTAAGCTATCTTTTATGGAGATTTTTCAGGTTTATGTCACTATGTTTTCAAAGTTGTCTGCTGCATATTTGTTGTATGTGGGAAAGGGATATAGGGATAACTTTTACATCCTCTGTCACTCTGCCTCTTTTTGGCTGGCTATACATTCATTCCTTCAAGCCCTTTTGTTATTGTGTCACCCTGCGTAGCATTATAGGCACTAAGGGATTACTTTTTTTTGTCCGGTATCTGTCCATCACACTTTTTCGTCACACTTTCAATGAGCAGGTGAAGGTGACACACGTGCTCCGCGGAGCACTCCATTCTAGTACAAGATAATAATTATCCATTTCTTTTTCACAGGTTGTTTGAGAACTTTTTTTTCTCCCATATTGCCCTGTTTGAAGGTCATTTAGAGAAGATGCGGTTGGATGTTGAAATGGCTTACTATTCTGGAAAACGGAATTTGTTTATCAGTGGCATGATAGAGGTATTGTTGATTTCTAAAACATCTCATTTTAAATATTATCAGCTTTATTTGATAATCCTTTTTTCATTTATAGAAAGTGACCATATTTTTGACTAGATGTTTAAAAAGCCATTTGTTGTATATGGGAAAGGGTAATAAAATACCCTAACCATAAAATGTTGTTGTGGCAGAGTCAAACATTTTTTTTATTTATAATTATTTTAATGTTCAGACTTCCTAACATAATGTTTTTTTCTTTATCAGGCTTTCGAAGACTTCAAAGAATCAATCTGTGATTTATATACAGCCAGACGTTTGTCTGATCCCATATGGCTAAACATGATGTCCTATAGCAGCTATAGATACATGCTCTGTGATAAATTCCTCAAGGAGTTTGTGAGCCTTGCTTCAAAGTATGATGGAAAGAGTACCAATTAGTAAGTATATTAGCATGTGGAACCCTCAGTAAGGTGCATATTGAAAGCTGATTTGACTGTCAAGGCTGATGTGGGAACTCAAAAGATTTGTTTCACTGAGACAATGATTTTAATAACCCACATCATAGAGGTTTAGTTTGATAATAATAGAGTAGGGTGATCAACAATAACTCTTTTGATTTTGAAGATAAAGTTAATGTATTTTAAGTATATATAGAGGACTAGATAAGGGGGAGTAACCTAGTCTTTTTCCCAAAATATCTCTTATTATTCAACGACACCCTATGCTGTGGGTACTCAAAAGAATCGTCAGGAATCCCCCCATAGCTGAGTGGTTAGCATGGGGGTTATGGACTGGGCGCCTGGGTTTGATCCCTACTTTGGGCAGTGTGGTAGGCTACCTTGTGCAAGGAACTTTTCCTAGCTTGGTACTGGTTTGTCACCTATGGCTCATTAATGATGTTTTCATTCAAAATACTTTGAATAGTATAAAAACTTGAAGACCAATTGGCAAAGTCAAACAAAACAGACACTCATAGGTTTTTGAATAAATGACAGTTTATGATCAAGTAATATATTTGTACCGTCAGGATTTTATAATAACTGTTGTCTAGAATCGTTTAAGATGATCAGCTCATTAATTAACAAATAGGGAAGATCCTGATGAGTCTGCACAAAATTGACAATGTCCATGTGATAGGTTGTTGTGTTGACTGTCTGTATGGTAGAAAGACACTTCTAAGGGATTACTTCTCCATTGTCTGTAACACTTTTATCATAACTTTAACTTAACACTTTCCGAAATACAACAAATCTGCAGCAGACAGTTTCTAAAATATCTAGGCAAAAATATGAAAAAATATCTGTATATGAAGGTATAATTATAGAATAGGGTTGAAAGCATTGTGGCCAAAGGAAAAATTGCACATCATGAGCAATTTCTTCTTTGGCCACAACGTTTTCAAAAGTTCTGTGTGAGGGAAAGGGTTAAACTTTATTTCTGTTTGGCAGTATCACTTTTAAGTTACAACACTTATACCTTGAGGTAAGGAGAATAGAACAATACATAATTCTAGCCTGCTTATTTTTAGCTCGACTTTTCGAAGAAAAGGCTAGCTATACTACTCGCCCCGGCGTCGGCATTGGTGTCACACCTTGGTTAAGGTTTTTGTACCAATCCCCTTTTTAGCTCACCTGTGCACGAAGTGCTCAAGGTGAGTTATTGTGATCGCCCTATGTCCGGCGTCCGTCGTCCGTCAACATTTTCTCCTCTGTAACCGTTGGGTCAACTAGGATGAAAATTCACAGAAAGCATCCTCTCAATGTCCTCACCAGAATTCCTTAAAAATTTTGGGATCCATGCAGAATTCTGGTTTCCATGGCAACGAAATGAAAAAAACTTCAAAATTCTTAAAAAATCTTCTTCTCCGAAAGTGTCGGGCCGATTTTCAAATTATTTTGTAGAAATGTTCCTTAGGTGACCCTCTATCAGATTCCTTCAAGCCATGTCGATTGGTCGAAAAACATGGCCGCCAGGGGGGGCGGGGCTATTTTGCCTTATATGGCTATACACTGGAGTTCCAGTATATCGCGATGTTCGGGGTCCAAGGCCTAGCATCGCGTTGGAATCCGATCGCGAATCACCATTAGAAATTAAAGCAATCAAGTAATATGCCTCAGCATGCCAAATCCCGACACTCGTCAACTGCATGCAATGGCGATGAAAAATGTCTCAAAATCAAATCTATTTTAGCATTCCAGAATATGGTGTCTATATGTGTATATACTTTTGCTGTAGTGTATTACGAATATAATCCTCACTTTTATTTCGAAATTGGCTAATATTGAGGGATGTAAAACAAACTCTTTCTAACCGCCATTTGCAATGTCTCCTTTCCTTACATTTTTTTCTTCTTTTCTTATTTAAAAGAAAAACAATTCACAAACCATGTATTAATAGCTTTAAATGCATATGTAGCAGACAGCGTTTGAAAACATTGTGAGAAAAAGAGAAACTGCTTATTATCAGCGATGCATCCTTTCCTTACATTTTTTTTCTAGTTTCAAAGTTGTTGAACAAAGGAAAATAAAATTCCATACCCTTTAAAATCCTTTTCAATTCAAAGTTAATTTATCCAATTTCAAACAAAATGTAGTAATATCTCTTTTTGTCACAATGCTATAAAAAGAAGTCTGCTGCATGTGCGTCAAAATGCGTGTGCAAATTGGTAAGGATTAAATCAATTTTCCGTAAATCATTGACCCGGGTAAAACTATTTCCCCCCTCCACAAATGAGCTACGTCATACGTCCAGTAAATAGAACAAAAGGGTATGACGTAATGTTACTGAGATCCTGCCATGTGATTATAAGGTGACCGTGACCTTAAGGCTTATGTAATCTTAATGGATTTTCCCAAACATTTACATCTGGATCAGTCCACGTAACATATCTTTACTTCTGTGTAAATTACACACAATTTTAATAGGCTTCAACAATGCAATTACTTTGACTCAGTTGCAGCAGAAAGATTTTGAAAACATTTTCAGAAAAGGAGAAACATGACTGTCATGCATGCATCATTCACATTATTTAAGTGTGAAATCGGACAAATTTGACTCAAGGGTTTATTGCATGGTTGATACATGTATTGGCACCTGGTTTAGAAAAACAACACCGACACCCTGACTAAAACCCTTTGTTCGATTTTCGCGCTTTATTTTTATAAGAAAATATTAAGGAGCAATACTTTTTGAATTTGGAATAATTATTTGTTTTTGCTTATTTGGAATTTTTGTGATTATAAAATCAGGTTGGTGCTTTATTTATCTAAATGGTTTTTTTCTCCAGTTTTGCAATTAGTACCATGTTTTACAGAATGATATGTCATATTTTTGTGGACATTTTTTTTTTCGAAATTGTATTTTTGATGGGTTCAATTTTCTAATTAAATTGGAAAAAAGGCTCTTTTTTCAAGATTGAAACGGGAGCCAAGTCGCCATCGCGTTCTACTGGCAATCGCGTTGCACCCGTCCGCGAATTATCGGCGCTCCAGTGTAGTGCAAACTTAAAAAATCTTCTCCTCCGAAAGTGTCAGGCCGATTTTCAAATTATTTTGTATAAATGTTCCTTAGGTGACCCTCTATCAGATTCCTTCAAGCCATGTCGATTGGTCGAAAAACATGGCCGCCAGGGGGGGCGGGGCTATTTTGCCTTATATGGCTATAGTGCAAACTTAAAAAATCTTCTCCTCCAAAAGTGTCAGGCCGATTTTCAAATAATTTTATAGAAATGTTTCTTGGATGACCCTCTATCAGATTCCTTCAAGCCATGTTGATTGGTCAAAAAAACATGGCCGCCAGGGGGCGGGGCTATTTGGCCTTTTATGGCTATAGTGAAAACTTAAAAAATCTTCTCCTCCAAAAGTGTCAGGCCGATTTTCAAATAATTTTATAGAAATGTTCCTAGGGTAACCCTCTATCAGATTCCTTCAAGCCAAGTTGATTGGTTGGAAACTATGCCCGCCAGATGGCGGAGCTTATATAGCTAAAGTGAAAAAAAAAATCAGGTGAGCGATTCCAGGGCCATCATGGCCCTCTTGTTTGTCAAAACCATTACAGATATTGCTTTGAAACTTACAACACTTATTCACCATCATTACCTCCATCAACAGACAAGAGTACATAACTCTGTTGAGGTTTTTGTAAGAATTATGGCCCTTTTTTTACTTAAAATTTGGTTAAGTTTTTTGTACCAATTCATTTTTTTTTCAAAACCATTACAGATATGGATTTGAAACTTCCAACACTTATTCACCATCATAACTTCTACCAACAGACGAGAGTACATAACTCTGTCAAGATTTTTGTAAGAATTATGGCCCTTTTTCGACTTGGAATTTTGCTTAAGTTTTTTGTACCAATTTACTTTTTTTCATAACCTCTACAGATATTGCTTTGAAACTTACAACACTTCTTCATCGTCATTACTTCCATCAACAGACAAGAGTACACAACTCTGTCAAGGTTTTTGTATGAATTATTGCCCTTTTTTACTTAGAATTTTGGTTATGTTTTTTTGTACAAATTTACTTATTTTCAAAACCATTACAGATATGGCTTCGAAACTTACAACACTTGTGTACCATCATAAACACCATCAACAGACAAGAGTACATAACTCTGTCAAGATTTTTGTAGGAATTATGGCCCTTTTTCGACTTAGAATTTTGGTTAAGTTTTTTGTACCAATTTACTTTTTTCAAAACCACTACAGATATTGCTTTGAAACTTACAAAATTATTTCACCATCATTACCTCCATCAACAGACAAGAGTACATAACTCTGTCAAGGTTTTTGTATGAATTATTGCCCTTTTTCGACTTAGAATTTTGGTTAATTGTTTTGTACCAATTTTTTTTTCCAAAACCAATACAGATATTGCTTTGAAACTAACAACACTATTTCACCATCATTACCTCCATCAACAGACAAGAGATTATAGCTCTGTCAAGATTTTTGTAAGAATTATGGCCCTTTTTCGACTTTTCGGTTAAGTTTTTTGTACCAATTTACTTATTTTCAAAACCATTACAGATATATGGCTTCGAAACTTACAACACTTGTTCACCATCATTAATTCCATTAACAGACAAGAATACATTACTCTGTCAAGATTTTTGTAATAATTATGGCCCTTTTTTTACTTAGAATTTTGGTTAAGTTTTTTGTACCAATCTACATTTTTTTCAAAACCATTACAGATATTGCTTTGAAACTTACAATACTTTTTCACCATGATTACCTCCAGCAACTGACAATAGTACATAACTCTGCCAATGTTTTTGTAAGAATTACGGCCATTTTTCGCCTTGGAATTTTGGTTAAGTTTTTCATACCACCCCACTTTTTTTCAAAACCATGAGTGATTTAGCTTATAGACTTACAATACTTATTTATCATCATTACCTTCATCAAAAGACAAGGGTACATAACTCTGTCAAGTTTTGTTTAAGAATTATGGCCCTTTCTCGATTAATAATTTGGTGAAATTATTCATACCAAATAAAAAAAATTCAAAACAATTGGAGATATAGCTTAAACACTTACAAAAATCTTTTTACGTTTTATTGGCAAGCACAAAAAAGTCGAGCATGCTGTCCTCCGACAGCTCTTGTTTAAAATGATTTCTATATTTAGCTCACCAGAGCACAAAGTGCTCAAGGTGAGTTTTTGTGGTCGCCTTTTGTCCGTCGTTCGTCGTCAACATTTGTTTGTTAACACTCTAGAGGCAACATTTTGCATCCAATCTTCATGAAAGTTTATCAGAATATATATCTCCATCAAACCTAGGCCAAGTTCGAAACTGGGTCATGTCGGGTCAAAAACTAGGTCACTAGGCCAATTTTAATGAAAATCTTGTTAACACTCTTGAAGCCGCATTTTTGGCTTGAGCATGTTGAAACTTTTTCAGAATGTTTTTCTTAATGATATCTAGGCCAAGTTGGAATATAGGTCATGTTGGGTCAAAAACTAGGTCACTAGGCCAAATTGAAGGAAAATCTTGTAAACACTCTGGAAGCCACATTTTAAACTTGAGCATGTTGAAACTTTGTCAGAAAGTTTGTCTTGGTGATATCTAGGCAAAGTTCGAATATGGGTCATTTCGGGTCAAAACTAGGTCACTAGGCCAAATTTAATGAAAATCTTGTTGACATGAGCAGCTTAAAATTTTGTCAGAAAGTTTGTCTTGATGATATTTCCATTGACACTGAAAGAGTTAAGTCTTAAATAGCCCATTCTCAGGTGAGCGATTCCAGGGCCTCATGGCCCTCTTGTTATATTGTTTTTGATCGTTCATTTTCTCATTTTCTCACATGAATTCTGCAGAAAGTTCTTGTAATTTAACTTGACCCAGATTATCTCTCTCTTTTACAGTTTTATGAGTACATTGATTACAGTAGTTCTTACTCACCACCTAGCCTGGGTCCCCACTGTGATACCCGCTGGAGGGAAGCCTTCAGACACTTACCTCGAAAAACACTCAGCCAAATGGGTTGACACACTTGCCAAGTCACATCCGTATAACCCATTGTGGGCTCAGTTATCGTAAGTGTGTAAAATCCCTTCCTTTTTTAGCTCACCAAAGCATGAAGTGCGAGGTGATTTTTTATGATCACCCGATGTCGCAATCGTTTGTACGTACGTCTGTTAACAATTTCCTACAAATGACTTCTACTAAACCAATGGACTGATTTAAAAATAACTTCACAGGAATGGTCCATAGGTGGTCATCTTTTAAAGTTTTTCAAAGAATTTAATTCCAAGTAAAACTTTGGTTGCTGCGGCATCAGAAAAGGGGGAAATTGCCAAAACTTTAAAAATCTAATTGTCCAAAAGTACTGGCCCGATTGTATAGGGAAATACTTAGGAAATCTTCTTGTCTGAAACCGAAAGGTCTTGACTTAAGATGTTTGGTGTGTAGCATTGTCTCGTGGTCCACTACTAATATTGTTCAAATTATGCTCCTGTGGTCAAAATTGTCCCCATCCCTTGGATCAACCGTTTCACATGTATAGTTACATAGGCCGAAACCAAAAGGCCTAGAGCTTAGATCTTAAGTGTGTAGCATTTTCAGAGTTTGCCATTCAATTATGGAGATTTTCTATTTTTTGACAAAATACGTTCAAAGTCGTCTGCTGCAGAATTGTCGTATGAGGATAAGGGTTAATGAGATTTGGGTACTAAATCAGACTTTAATAAAGAGGTGAAAACATTGCCAATAAATGGAGACAATGCTCTGTTGGCCACAACATTTTCAAAAGACGTCGGCTGAAAAATGCGTAAGATATTTTCCTTATAAGAAATGGGATTAAATTGTTATCTTTCTTAGAACGTTTAAAATTTTGACTGCTGAAAATGATTAAGTGAGGCTGAGTCACCTAAAATTTTGACTGCTGAAAATGATTAAGTGAGGCTGAGTCACCAGTGTAGAGCCTGGGCAGCCGGAGCATCCAAGCCATCTGACCAAGCTCTAAACATTTTCAAATATGAAACTGTGCAAGTGAATAAAAAAACTTACCTTAAAAGGTTTAAACCTTTCCTTATTGATTTATTCTTTACTTAACCCTTTCCCACTTACAAACAAATCTGCAGCAGAGGATTTTGAAAACATATAGACACAAAAATGAAGAATCTCATTTAACACATTCATATTTGGGTTAACCTTTTCCCAAATGTATACACCTTAACCCTTTACCTCATACAGATGCTTTCTGACGCCTCTGAAGCAGACGGCTTTTTGAAAACATAGTGACAAAAGAAGAAATTGCTCAAAATGATTAATTTCTCCTTTTGTCACAATATTTTCCACTTTTAGTCATAGGTTATCCATTCAATTATAGAGAATTTCTATTTTTTGACAAAATATGTTCAAAGTCGTCTGCTGCAGAATTGTTGTATGAGGGAAAGGGTTAACATATTTTTATTTTGCAACTTTCAAAGTTGTCTGCTACCAATTTATTCTATATGGGGGAGGAGTTTATGAGTTGAAATTTCTTTTTGTTTACAGGGACTTGTATGGTGCTATTGGATTTCCTTTGAAATTATCCCGAACAATAGTCCTAGGAAAGAAAGCAGATCTAGTTAAAAAACTTCTATATATTCTGAGTTACTTCATACGGTGCAGTGATATTTTAGAAACCTCTGAGGTGGGAAGCCTCGACTCCTACATAAGAAACATTGAACCCGAAACACCCTGTGATAGTGAAAAGTCCTTTGTGCCAGCTACCCCAACGCCCACCTCAGATTTCAATAGTAGACTCCAGTATTCAGAGGCATCCTCTCCAGCTTTTCACTCTTTACCTCTAGATTCACTTCTGTCTGAAAAAAGTTCGCTGGAGGATAATCGAAATAAACGGAATTCTTTCCTTGAGACATGTTTATCTGAATCTCATTGTGAACATTCACAAGTTTGTTCCAGATGTCTGAGTAATAGAGCATCTATTGATAAAGAAAACAGAGTAGGGAAAAGTGTTTTCTATGTCGAGAACGCTTGCACCTGTCCTATAGAAAATAGTAAATCTAATAATTTATCTAATAAAAACAGCTCAAATAACCGACTGTGTCTAAGTGAAATTCAGAAAAAGAAGAACAGTTTGAATCTCACACTTAGTATGTCTAACAGTCAGGAAGATAAGTTGAAAATTGATTCATTGTTGGATGAGAAAGATCAGTTGTGTAAAATATCACTTGTTGATATAGTCCATGAACCTGGTCGAGCTAATATGAAACATGTTAGACGCTCGTCAGATTGTGTTGGTGTAAACTTACCCAGTAAGACAGGTATTGAAACAATGACAAAGTCTCTTTCAAAGGATGAATTAAAATCCATATATCTTAAAGCCGGGAGTAACAGTATGTTTGATGAGTACTATGAAGACGGTAGTGAAGCTAAAACGATCGATGAAGTAAAGGAAGAAGATAGATTAGTAGATTTGAGATCTGTCGGCAATCGGCAAAGGTACCCATCTGGTGTCGAGAAGGAAGAAGGCACAAACAAAACACCATCATTACCGGATTTAGTGTCTGGGGATCACGGTGATGATCCCAGGTCTAGACTCGGATCGTGGGATCCGACGTTTAAACATAGACGGTTCTCATTCTCGAGACAGATATCGGAAACGTCCAAAAATGTGCCAGGGAGATGCAGGTATGTTGATTTATGATTATTTCGTATTGGCTGTGGTTTAGGGTAACCAGCCTTGGATTTTTGTGACCAGTGTAGTTCATATCACATCCCATTAAATGTTCCCACATACAACAAATATTCGGCAGACAACATACAAAGCATCTAGGCAAAAGTTTGAAGGATTTTGAAAAATGAAAGAACACTTTTTAAATAGAGTTGAAAACATTGTGGCCAAAGGAGAAATTGTCAACCATAAGCAATTTTTCTAGGGATGGGAACGAGTACCGATATTAGTACTCGTGAACTCTTCCGATCGAGTACTCGGGTACTCGCAAGAAATCACATTGTGTAAATTCGTTCATCGTGCACTAAAGAACAAACATGCGTTAGTTTTCGCCTCTACGTTTAATATTTGATATTTGAAAACAAAATAATTCAACAAATACATCCAGAATTTGCATTGGAGTAAACATCCAAACGTTTGAGTGCAGACTGTATATCTCTTTAAAGTCGCGGGGAAAAAAGCAAGTCAAATGGTGGATGGAAAAAAATACCAAGAATGATAAACAATACATTTAATAAAAGAATATTTTTATCATCTATGAAAATAAGGAACATAAATCAACAATCAGAATGGTTTTTTTTCTGCGCTTGAAATGTTTCCAGATGGCAGATTTAGCAGGAGGCATGGTTGTAATTTTGTTGTTTTCCTTTCGTTTGAATAGATAAGAATGATAGAATATGGTTCTAATGATTTGACGAACAATTACTCAAACAATTGCAACAGTTCTTATCGAATCATATTGATGTGTATTTCTTACAACTATCCAATTAAAACATATTGACAATTGAAAGCACTATTACGACGAAGGTGTGAAAAACTGACGGCCCTCCCTGTTTGACATGTTGTTTGACATATTGTTGCTAATTGACTGGATTGAAATCGCTGACTACCTGTGTTTGTCACGTTTTTCGTAAAGGACTCGTGATTGCAATCAAATCTTTAATTAAAATGGATTAAAATGGATTAAGTACCATCTTCAGATGAAAAGTTGTTAGCTGTTTGTTTAATTTACCTTCATTGTTGATTTACCGACTTCTTTAGTAACTCAATAAGAAAAACAGATTCAATACAATTTAAGTTTTTATTTACTTTAACATACTTTTATCAGATAAAAGATAGAAACAATGGAAAATACATAATCGAGTACTCGAATACCTATTTTGATAACCGGTACGCGGACGTCCGACTGAGTGCTCGGGTACTTGCGTACTCGGTCCCATCCCTAAATTTTTCTATTTGCTACAATGTTTTTCCAAGTCATCTGCTGCGAATGAGTTAAATTTTTTCTTCAGGTTTGAAAGGTTTGAACTTGCAATTGTGACAAACACCCTAAATTTTTTCTTCAGGTGTGAAAGGTTTAAACTTACAATTGTGACAAACACCCTAAATTTTGTTTTCTGGTTGGCTCATGCTTTTAATACATAACTATTATTATTTCCTTTGGGCATTTGAGAGAAAAGTAGATTAACCCTTTCCCACATACGACAAATCTGCAGCAGACGACTTTGAAAACATGGTGACAAAAACCTGAAAAATCTCTTTAAAACGTTAGCTTAATTGTTAAATAAAGTTGAAAACATTGTGGCCAAAGGAGAAATTGCTCATCATGAGCAATTTCACCTTTGGCCACAATGTTTTCAAAAGTCATCTGCTGCTATTGCGTCAAAATGTGTCTGCAGGTGGGAAAGGGTTAACCCTTTTTCCATCTGCAGATTCTTTTGGACACTTGACAGCAGACAATTTTTGAAAATGTTGTGACAAAAGTTGAAGAATGTGCATGATATCTTAAGATTTTTCATTTTAAAAGTCACCTGCTGCAGATTTGTTGTTTGTGGGGTTAAGGTATGCACTGCATATGCATCATTGCTATCAAATCTTAGTTGACTATGAAAGTCAAAAGTTTTTTGGTAGTTTCTATGGATAATTGTTAAAAAATGAAGATTCTGATCACACATCAGATAAACCAGCCTTGTCTTTTCTTACTATGTTTTTAAAATTGTCTTCTGAAGAGCTATCAATCAAAAGTTGTGTGTATTACAGAACAGTTGATATTACAATTTAGTTAATAATATCGATAATCATAGTTAACCCTTTCCCTCATAAGACAATTTTGCAGCAGACGACTTTGAACATATTTTGTCAAAAAAATAGAAAATCTCTATAATTGAACAGATAACCTATGACTAAAAGTGGAAAACATTGTGGAAAAATGAAAAATTGCTCATTTTGAGCAATTTCTTCTTTTGTCACTGTTTTCAAAAAGCTGTCTGCAGCAGAGGCATCAGAAAGTGTCTATATGAGGGAAAAGGTTAAATTGTTTCACCAGATCTAAATTGATAGTGATAACAAGTATGTATTGATAAGAGGTTGCCTGAAAACATTGATACTTTTCATACCTATGAAATAACAATGATGGATAACTGTTATCATTTTTGTTTTAATGATTTCATACTTAAATTGTTTCACCAAATCTGTATTAAAAAAAGATCATATGTAAAAATTGATACATATATTGAAAACATAAAATGTCACTGATAGAATAAATCATAATTTGTGTAAATGATATCTGTATCATACTTGAATTGTTTGACCATTACTGATAAAAATATGTATTAAAAAAAGATCATATGTTAAAATTGATACATTGCAAACTTAAAATATCACTGATGGATTAAATAAATCATGATTTGTGTCAATGATATCATACTTAAATTGTTTGACCAAATCAGATAGTAAGTATTGATAATAGATCATATCTGCACTGTGATACCTTGCACACCTATGATATCACAATGATAGACCAGTGATGTCGTCAGTACTTACTCATGTTCAATCCTTGTTTGTTTCAGACCGGTGACACCCACAGAACTCGGGAAAAGAAGGCACATTTCATCCACCAGTAGTGTAGATGTTGACTTTACTGATCCAAGGGCTTTCTGTAGAGAATTGCCTATGCCAAGGTAAAGTATAAAAGTAGTAGCTCTTGTAGAACCTGTTCAGACATTATTGAAACCTATGCTTTATACACAAACACTGTAAAGGTTATAAATTATGTTCTTAACCCTTTCCCTCATACGACAATTCTGCAGCAGACGACTTTGAACATATTTTGTCAAAAGATAGAAAATCTCTATAATTGAATGGATAACCTATGACTAAAAGTGAAAAACATTGTGTCAAAAGGAGAAATTGCTCGTTTTGAGCAATTTCTTCTTTTGTCACTATGTTTTCAAAAAGCCGTCTGCTGCAGAGGCATCAGAAAGTGTCTATATGAGGGAAAGGGTTAAAAAAAAAAGTTAAATCCTTATATCAGCTACAAACCATATGTTGTAGGCACAGGTGTATGTACCGCATTGATAACTTCACTATATTACTATAATTAAGGATACAATATAGGGGCGTAAAATTATCAATCAATACAAACACCTGTGGTTGTAGGTTCTCATAAGAATGGTCTCAGTGAGACTTTTCTTTTGGTACCAACAGCATAGGAAGTACTCTAACAATAAGAGAGAAATTGAAAAGTGGCATTTGCGCAGTCTCACTAGAATTTTCACTGTCCATCTTTATGTTATATGTAGAGGTAAATTCATGTTCTGACAAAAAACTGGAATTGTTTTCCAATAGTTTCATGCCAATATATCTTTAAAGTTGGTCAAAGCAGTATGTTGTTAAGACCTCAAATCACAAGATTTCCCCCCGTTATATTGACCTTAATTATGAATCATTGATGACTTATTATAAAGTAAATTTACAGAAAAAAATAGTTGTAGATGAATTGTAAGGTATCCCAAAATGCTGGATTTCTTGCAGCACATTTCATATATTTCTTTTGATCCTACTTGTGGCAGACATAATGGAGACCTTTGGTGATGCACCTTTCCTTACCTAGACCGAATAAGTGTATCATTGCTGTGTTATAACTTTAACCCTTTCCCACATACAACAAATCTGCAGCAGATGACTTAAAGGCGGAAATTCAGAAAATGATTATAATTGAGAGTACAAAATGAATAACAATGAAAACAATGTGGCAAAAGAAGAAATTGCTGATCACATTGTTTTCAAAAACCGTCTGCTGCCAATGAGTTCAAATGTGTCTGTAAATAGGAACAGGCTAAACTGTAAAAAATTGTTGTGAAATCCTTATGAATCAAATTGAATAAATAAATATATTCACTTTCCAGGTTTGATCCAAGCTGTGGTTGTGTTAGTCAGAAAGAAACAGAGAAAAACTTCGGTCGTTCCTTGCTGGCAGATTATTCAGATCACTACATGTCCGACTTTGTGTTGTTTGGGACGTCCGACAAGAATTATAAGGACAAACTGTTGAAGGATCTGAGAATGTCAACAGAGGTATGTTCTCTTTGTTACTTAGAATTTATATGCTTCTTGAAAATATCTTGGATCTTTTGTAAACCTTGTATCAAGTCTAAATCTAGATATGATGGATGTTTTTCTAAGTAAAAAGGTGTTACATACCAAATATTTGAAGTATGACTTTGATACTAAAACGACAAACATTAGTTACTGCTAATTTTGAGAAATGTCTATTTTTCCCGCACTGTTTAATGTTGTGACCTTGACATTTACATTTGACATATTTTTCGGGAGGCTTTGCTGCTTTGCTTACATGTCACGCTGTCTTATTCAATGCTTCATTACATTTTTATTGTAGTATTCTGTGCTAGATGAACCCATAGCAGAGGCAGTTTGTATTGTGGCAGATACTGAAAAATGGTAAGTAAGGCAATATCGATTCATTCATCAACTATTCATTTATCTTAAACCTTTCCCATATTATTTTGAGAATAGAGCTCAGAACCTTACTGCAAAAGAAGAAATTGCTCATGATGATCAATTTCTTCATTTGTCACAATGTTTTCAAAGGTTGTCTCCTGGAGAGGTGTCAAAAAACGTCTGTATGTGGGAAAGGGTTAAATATCTGTGGAAAGGTAGTCAGATGCCCTGGTAGAATATTGTGTGCATGAAATTCAGGAATTACAATGTTCAGGTGATCTAGCCACCATGTTGTGCGTAGAACTGGTGCATGAAAGTCAGGAATTACAATGTTCAGGTGATCTAGCCACCATGTTGTGTGTAGAACTGGTGCATGAAAGTCAGGAATTACAATGTTCAGGTGATCTAGCCACCATGTTGTGTGTAGAACTGGTGCATGAAAGTCAGGAATTACAATGTTCAGGTGATCTAGCCACCATGTTGTGTGTAGAACTGGTGCATGAAAGTCAGGAATTACAATGTTCAGATGATCTAGCCACCATGTTGTGTGTAGAACTGGTGCATGAAAGTCAGGAATTACAATGTTCAGGTGATGTAGCCACCATGTTGTGTGTAGAACTGGTGCATGAAAGTCAGGAATTACAATGTTCAGGTGATCTAGCCACCATGTGGTGTGTAGAACTGGTGCATGAAAGTCAGGAATTACAATGTTCAGGTGATCTAGCCACCATGTTGTGTGTAGAACTGGTGCATGAAAGTCAGGAATTACAATGTTCAGGTGATCTAGCCACCATGTTGTGTGTAGAACTGGTGCATGAAAGTCAGGAATTACAATGTTCAGGTGTGATCTAGCCACCATGTTGTGTGTAGAACTGGTGCATGAAAGTCATGAATTACAATGTTCAGGTGATCTAGCCACCATGATGTGTGTAGAACTGGTGCATGAAAGTCATGAATTACAATGTTCAGGTGATCTAGCCACCATGTTGTGTGTAGAACTGGTGCATGAAAGTCAGAAATTACAATGTTCAGGTGATCTAGCCACCATGTTGTGTGTAGAACTGGTGCATGAAAGTCAGGAATTACAATGTTCAGGTGTGATCTAGCCACCATGTTGTGTGTAGAACTGGTGCATGCAAGTCAGGAATTACAATGTTCAGGTGATCTAGCCACCATGTTGTGTGTAGAACTGGTGCATTAAAGTCAGGAATTACAATGTTCAGGTGATTTAGCCACCATGTTGTGTGTAGAACTGGTGCATGAAAGTCAGGAATTACAATGTTCAGGTGATCTAGCCACCATGTTGTGTGTAGAACTGGTGCATGAAAGTCAGGAATTACAATGTTCAGGTGATCTAGCAGCCATGTTGTGTGTAGAACTGGTGCATGAAAGTCAGGAATTACAATGTTCAGGTGATGTAGTCACCATGTTGTGTGTAGAACTGGTGCATGAAAGTCAGGAATTACAATGTTCAGGTGATCTAGCCACCATGTTGTGTGTAGAACTGGTGCATGAAAGTCAGGAATTACAATGTTCAGGTGATGTAGCCACCATGTTGTGTGTAGAACTGGTGCATGAAAGTCAGGAATTACAATGTTCAGGTGATCTAGCCACCATGTTGTGTGTAGAACTGGTGCATGAAAGTCAGGAATTACAATGTTCAGGTGTGATCTAGCCACCATGTTGTGTGTAGAACTGGTGCATGAAAGTCAGGAATTACTATGTTCAGGTGATCTAGCCACCATGTTGTGTGTAGAACTGGTGCATGAAAGTCAGGAATTACAATGTTCAGGTGATCTAGCAGCCATGTTGTGTGTAGAACTGGTGCATGAAAGTCAGTAATTACAATGTTCAGGTGATTTAGCCACCATGTTGTGTGTAGAACTGGTGCATGAAAGTCGGGAATTACAATGTTCAGGTGATCTAGCCACCATGTTGTGTGTAGAACTGGTGCATGCAAGTCAGGAATTACAATGTTCAGGTGATCTAGCCACCATGTTGTGTGTAGAACTGGTGCGTGAAAGTCAGGAATTACAATGTTCAGGTGATCTAGCCACCATGTTGTGTGTAGAACTGGTGCATGAAAGTCAGGAATTACAATGTTCAAGTGATCTAGCCACCATGATATAACTGAAAAACAGTTGACTAAACTCAAATCAATCAATCTATACATGTATGAAGTGTCGATGAAGTGTCGTTTTAACCCTTTGCAACGTTCAGATGCATTTTGATGCATCTGCGCCAGACAACTTTTAAAAACATTGTTGCAAATGGAGAAATTGGTCATTATTATTCTTTCATTGAGATTATTCTTATTAGCTCGACTTTTGAAAAAACAAGATCTATTGTCATGACCCTGGCGTCGTTGGCGGCGGCGTGGTCGTCCGGTTAAGGTTGTTTGTTCCGCTCAGCTTTGTTTCTGTTTTCTATCAGTCGAGCGTCTGTGCCGTACGCTGTGCTCTTGTTTTTGCCTAGCTGTTTTCAAAGCCGTCTGCTGCAGATTTGTTGTACCGGTATGTGAGAAAGGGTTAAAGGTTGTTCACGCTGTATATTTTCAGGTCTGTTCAAACATTCAGTTCCCAGCTTATAGACCGAACTGACAATGAACCCCAGCTAGCAGAACCTTCTTTACTGATTACTAATCTTATAAATACGGTACAGAATATGTGGAAACTGAAAATGAGTCCCGAATTTGTAAGTGAATGGTTCAACTAATTCATTTAATCACTACATGATCTACCTTAAGCTTTCAAATTGAATGATTGTTGGTGTGTTATGCAGCCTTCAACATTTTTAGCTTGTCTGTTTTTTTTCGAAGAGTATTGTGATACCCTTGGCGTCGTCATCTGCATTGTCAGAAAACTTTAACCTTACCTCATTACTTAGAAACCATTCAACATTTTCAAATGTAACTTGATTTTTATCACTCCATTTCTTGGGTAAGTTTACAGTACTTATATTCTATTTATCCTGACACCAGCCAGTCAGTCGTAATGCTAATCCAAGGAGGTCAGCCATTACTGCCATTTTTAAAGTCTTTGATATGACCCGGCCAGGGATCGAACCTGCACTCGAAGGCGACGCCCTAATACTACACCATCAAGGCTGTTTTCAAATTGAAAAAATTTAATAATAAACTGGACTCTAGTGAATGTTATTAATACTTATTTAGCAATCACTGAGATCATTATATTCAGTATCTAGATCATGTGGTTTATTTAAGTATTAATTCTTTCTCACATACAGCAAATCTGCAGCATATGACTTAGAAAAGTTCTAGAAAAATATATTAGACATTTCTATAAATTAAATTTTATTACTGAATATAGTTGGCAACAATTGGCAAAAAGAGAAATTGCTCATCATGAGCAATTTCTCCTTTTGTTACAATATTTCCAAAAGTTGTCTGCCGCAGATGCGTCAAAAAGCATCTGTATGTGGGAAAGAGTAAAGAGAGATGTTAGGAAAAAGAGCAATTTATTTTTATCTAAGCCCTTGAAAACTAGTTTCAGTAAAGGTGGATTAGTATATATATATGGTTTGCTTGATGTTTAATATGCATGTCATTTTATTTCAGTGTATAATGCATTTAGAAGACCGACTACAAGAAATTTATTTCAAAAGTAAAATGTTGGCAGAATATATTAAAAGAACCAAAACTAAAAACATCAAAGAACTACAGGACATGTTTGGGTATGTAGTTATTTCTTTCTTTAATTAATTTCAAAATGCATTTTGACGCATTTACAGAACATGACTGTTGCCACAATGTGTTCAATCCCATCTAATAATTATACATAAATTAATCCAATAATAATAGATTTACTTGTAGAAATCTTCAACATTTTTGTCTTTATGTTTTCAAAGTACATTGCTGCAGATTAATGTTTGTTTTTTTGGTCTGTCAAGTTTTATCGCTACATCATATGGACGCTTTCTGACGCTTCTGCAGCAGATTACCTTTGAAAACATGCCGACAAAAGAAGAAATTGCTCAAAACAAGCAATTCAATCCTTTTGTCACCATTATTTCAACTCTATTCAATTATTATACCCCTAAAAAACAAAGTTTTGGGGGGGTATATAGGAGTCACTGTGTCGGTCGGTCGGAAGCCATATTTTGTCCGGACCATATCTTAACAATGCAACATAGGATTTGAACGAAACTTCATAGGATGATACAACACATTGAGAGGAAGTGCGGTGTACAGGAACCATAACTATATTTTATCTAAATACAGAGTTATTGCCCTTTGTTACTTTTTCTTGTCCGGAGAATTACTTAATAACTAACAGATGGAATCTAATAAAACTGCATACAATGGTAGAGCATAATCAGAGGAAGTGCAGTGTACAAGAACCATAAGTCTAATTTACATAATTACAGAGTTATTGCCCTTTGTTACTTTTTCTTATTCGTAGAGTCTTGTCCGGAGCATAACTTTAAAACAAATTGTTGGAATTTAATAAAACTTCATAGGATGATACAACACATTGAGAGGAAGTGCAGTGTACAGGAACCATAACTCTATTTAATCTAAATACAGAGTTATTGCCCTTTGTTACTTTTTCTTGTCCGGAGAATTACTTAATAACTAACAGATGGAATCTAATAAAACTGCATACAATGGTAGAGCATAATCAGAGGAAGTGCAGTGTACAAGAACCATAACTCTAATTTACATAATTACAGAGTTATTGCCCTTTGTTACTTTTTCTTATTCGTAGAGTCTTGTCCAGAGCATAACTTTAAAACAAATTGTTGGAATTTAATAAAACTTCATAGGATGATACAACACATTGAGAGGAAGTGCGGTGTATTTTGTTGGTCGGTCGGAAGCCATATTTTGAGTCAAGGTGCTGTTTTGGGGGTATTTATCATCTTCAGTGATAGTTCTAGTTGTACGTGTTCTTTAATTTAATGGGAGTTTCCATATGATATGTTTTCAAAGTCGTCTGCTGTAGATTTGTTGTATGTGGAAAAGGGTTAATCTAGGCATACCACACATATGATTGTCGGAACACACTACTATGGGGTAAGAATACAAGAGTTGTGCCATGCTCTTGGTGCGGGAGATTGCAGGTTCGAGCCCTGGCCGATCATACCAAAGACTTTAAAAATGGTAGTATTGGATGCTCTCCTTGGCGCTCAGGATTGTGGGTTAAGCATTACCACTGATGAACGGTTGACAGTACATTTGGACCAGCAGTACTGGAAACTTTACCCAAGAAACATGTGATATAACTGATAAAAATGTTGAAAGCAGGGTAAAGCAATCAATCCAGGGAGACTGTTTATGGTAATTGTGGATAAAGATCTGACTGCATAGCCATGACTGTCAGAAATTTCTTGCAACTTTCTGACACTAATTTTCAAACAGTTCAGATTAAGATCAACCATGCTGGATGAGAAAGTTGATCTTGATCTTCATAGGTTTTCAAGGCTACGTGGTGGGTTTTAGTATGACTCATATATTTATAACATTATATATGCATGTCGATGTGAAAACGTATGGTTTGTGTATGAACCCTTTCCCTTATACAGACAACTACTGTTGCCTAACAAAGTAACATTGCAGACAAAATGCTGAACACACTGAAGGAAAAGGTTAAATTTCTCTTTTTATGTCATCAGATGTTTTCAAATGGGAGAACTCCCCCCTTATTATTTAAGATAGGAACATATATACAATACCTATGTCACATCAACAACTGACAAGTATGAGACAATATTGTTCTGTTTATTTCAGGTTTGATGTGAGTGACCTCCCCTTGTTGATGGCCATTGCTGGAACACATACACCAAATGTACCTCTTGTCTACCTAACATGAGCTCATAATGAACCACGCTTGTGTGAATTATGTCCCCTTGTTTATGGCCAATGCTGGAACATATAAACCAATCTTGTAGTGTCACAATCACATACTCACTGGTGTAATTGGTAAAACATCTGCCTCTTGAGAGGAACACCTGGGTTTGATCTTTGGTTGGTCCTCAACAAAGAGAAAATGGTTGAAATGGCTCCCCTCCTTGGTGCTCAGGATTGAGGGGATCTGATAAGATAAGAGGGAGTGAAAATGTCTTTTCCCCACAACATTTCCCTTATTACTCAACAAAATCCTATGTTGTGGGTACTCAAAAGAATCGTCTCACTGAGACGATGCTTTTGAGTACCCACAACATAGGGTTTGAATGTCAAATAAGGATTTTAGAACATGAAAAATCCCCCATTAAATAGAGCTTGGGGATATAATGACTGATCTACGGATGTTACGGTTAATTTACTGGAAAGCAGTGATACAACTAAAATACTGCTGAAAGTGGCTCAAAATCCCCCATTTAAACAAGTGTCACAATAAACCGTGTTTGCTCAACATAATGGTCTCTTACAATTTGTCCATTAAGTGGTATCTGTTGACTCTCTTTGGCACAAACTTGGTGAGTTTGTATGTGAGCCCACTGTTGAGTTGAGCTTTGTTACCATAGCATTAAATTATCATTCACTTTTACCCCATATGTACTCAACTTTTGTTTGAAAGTGTCAAGAAAGGACATGGATTTGGTTCATGACGTTAATTTATTGTATAAGTTCATGTATGCATGAATTCAACTCTTTCCCACTTGCAGGCATATATGCAGCAAAAGACTGTTGAAAACATTTTGGCAAAAGGAGCAATTCCTCCCTTTTGCCACAATGTTTTCAACTATAAAATAATTATATATTATGTTTTAGAGATTTTTCGTATTTATGCCTGTTTGTTGTCTGGTAAAGATTTGTTGTGTGTGGGATAGTGTTACAGTATTAATCATTATTGCCTTGTTTCACCATGTTTTCCAAACCTATGTGCGAAAGTATCAAGAAAGGACATAGATTTGCTTCATTAAGATGATAGATTGTATATGTTTGCCTGTATTTAATCCTTTTCTAGATGCAGACACATTGCAGCAAAGGGCTTATGAAAACATTGTGGCAAAAGAATAAATTACTCGTAATGAGTAATTTCTTCTTTTGACACAGTTTTCAACTCTATAAGATGATCATACATTCATTTCAAGATATTTTACACATTTTTGCCTAGATGTGTTAAATGTTGCCTGCTACAGATTTGTTGTATGTGGGAAAGGGTGCAATTAGATGTGTCATAAAAATACTTTATTGTCAACCCGAATCTGATTTTATGATGTTAACTACTATTTGGTGCTAGACAATTGAATGTAAAGTGATGTCAAGAAATACCCCTTTCTCTTTGGTGTGTGTTTGTTAATTGTGTGTGTGTCAGGGGAGAGGTGTTGATGAAACATTAAACATTAAACATTAAACATGTGCTCCAATTCTGTATTAACCCATACAGGCAGTTTTAGCTGTTCTGTTTTCGAAGAGATACCCTTAGCGTCGTCACAAAACTTTAACCTTACCTAATAACTAAAAAAACGTCCAATATTTTCAAAGAAAACTTGGTAAACATATACCTAGGAACAATACGCATGTCCATATCATGTAACATAACTCTTGCTTTAATAATTATTCAGTAATGACTAATGCCCCTTTTTCGACTTAGAAAAAAGAAGACGAGCATTGGCTTACTCCTTGATGCAAAAAATGAAAAATATTGTGATAAATTGCTCAAAAAAGAAAGGTGTAATGCATGTTTAATATCCCATTTCCTGGTAAGTATTTATCTAGAGGGAGCATATCTCAATAAAATAAGGTTAAGTGAAACTAGTTTTAATGTTCATTTGAGACAGAATGGAAGTTATAGTGTAGAAAAATGTCAGGAACAATTTCTCTTCCAATTATTTGTTCATTTGCATCTGCTATATCGGCCCAAGACATATCTTTCAAGGATATGTAGTAGTTATAAATCATATCGAGCCATTTTTTTCCTTTTAAAACATTTGTTTGAAATTGTTTCCATTATACATGTATGTCAAGATAGAAATGTTAAGGTCAAGATTGTCTTCGCATATTTTCAAATAGGTATAAATGACATTGGATTCTGAGTGATATAAGATGTATGCAGTGATGAGTGTCAATAGATAGTATCTCTTTTGCATCAACAGTTATGCTCTTAACGTTTTATAATACATGGTATTATTATGTTATAATGTGTACTATTTATATATTTTCAATACAGCTTATACCTTGATTTGATATGTAATACATGTGCAATAAAGTCAATAAAATGTTAGTTCAATCATAGGATAACAGTGTCTTGTGTTTCGTCTCGTTTTTTTAACGATCATTGAATTGTTCTGTTGAATGTACAGTGATCAAGGTCAAATTACGCCAAATACATCCGCAGTCCCTAAAAAATAGTCCCTAAAACAACTTTGTTTGCATAGAAATGAGTGTATACCATCACCAGAATGCATTGAATATATGACATTGAGTATATGAAATTCAGTTTAAAATTATTGTAAATGTGTAGGATGCACTGGAAATGATTGATTTGTGATCACTTTCAGTATTTTGACATTGTTTGAAAGTGAAAGTAAAGAATGCTAAACACCGGTTTTGTCCGGGTGCGATTTGGTCCAAAATGACGGTAACCATTTCTTTTTTGCATAATGCATGAACCCCCCCCCCCATTTTCTTTGGATTGTTTTTAAGCTAAGAGGTAACTCTTTTAAATGATATGTGAACCCAGAAGTTAATTCTGAGTTATCTGTCCGAATGGTTCATGTGACCTTTGCTACTTGTTTATACGTAAGCGTTTATTATGAAAAGCAATCCAGTCATATCATTCAATCAAGAAAATAGCGCTGCAGCAGTTGTGATTGCTGGTAAGAGCTATCAGATATATTGTTATTCTGTTTTCCGGATCAAACGGCACAAAGACAAGCTGATCTATGTCCTCTAGTGTAGTAATAGTCGGGTTTCCGATGGCTTTGCTAACTGATCTTGTCCCAGTGTGGCGTGAGTAAGGGTTATTGTGGTTTTCCAACTTTATACAGAAACCCTTTATCTCTCAGCGCCAATTTTCATTTTCTAAAGTAGAAGTTTCCATGTTAAAAATTGGGTGACTCCATTTTTCATGCGATACAAGTTTTGTATATATCAGGTGGGAAAGGGTTGAATTAACCCTTTCACTCATATAGACGCTTTCTGACGCCTCTGCAGCATACGGCCTTTTGAAAACATAGTGACAAAAGAAGAAATTGCTCAAAACGAGCAATTTCTCCTTTTGCCACAATGTTTTCCACTTTAAGTCATAGGTTATTCATTTAATTAAAGAGATTTTCTATTTTTTTACAAAATATGTTCAAGGTCGTATGCTGCAGAATTGTCGTATGGGGAAAGGGTTAAGACTTTTTCTTTGTAAATTCCAAACATTCGCTAAGTTTATACTGACACATGCTGGTCACTCGTAATGCTATCCCCGCAATTATTGAGACGAAGGAGAGCATCCAATCAGATCCTACTTGGTCAGTCAATACTCGCGTAGACTTACAACATGAAGGGCGTTTAAAAGTAGTAACATTTAAAGTTGATATTTTGTTCTAAGATTCAATTTTGAATTGTTATCGGTATAGACTGTTGCAGCACTGGAGTGACAAACCCAGGTAACGATTGTCCGGTGAACTGGTTGCGTTGATAAAACTGAAATACCTTTTAAAACAGCCCACCTGCGTTAACATATAAATCAATTACAATTTACTGTCTTACAACTTTTGGGTAACATTATTTATATATTATATAAATATTTCGGTTATTGATTTACCGTTTTCCTCTTGCATATGCATTTTGATGCGTTTGCGGTAGAAGACTTTTGAAAATATTTTGGCAACGGGAGGAATTGCTCAAGATGAGCACTTTCTCCTTTTGCCAAACTATTTTCAACTATATCCAATACTTTTTCTTTCATTTTCAGAGAGTTTGGATACATTTGCCTATAAGTTTACAAAGTCGTCTGCTGCAGATTTGTTGTTTACGGAAAAGGGTTGAAGTTAGAGCCCAGTTAAGCAATACCAATTTGATTTAATACTATCAGTTAGATAGTTTATTTTGTCATGTTGTAAACGTATTGATAAAGTCTTACTTGGGGGGTTAACCTACCAAGTAACATACTATAACCATAAATCACGTGACTCAAACATAGCTGCATAGAATATGGAAATATTTCAAATTTGAAATGCAAGGTCATGCTTATACATATACATCAATTTGTGCATCTATTGTAACTTCTTTACCATATTAACTATTATTTAGTGAATAGACATAGCATTGCGAGACATGCCCTGTAAAGTGCGTAAGTTTAATGGAGTTTTGTATATATCGTGTGTTAAGCCACTTTCATCAATATTTCAGTTACATCACGGCAGAATTATAGTGGCTTGTAAGCGTATTCCGATACAAGAACACCAATCGTTATGTTATCCCTGCAAACCAGAGCATCAAGGTGGAAATCGTAGGAACAATATTTTGAATTTTCTTTTGTTTATTGAACCAACACATTAATAACGAAGAATTGTGTATGCAAGTGCGGGAAACATTATAAGGCACTCATTAGGTAAACTAGTCGCCGTGGTATAACTGAACTACCATTGAAACCCGTGTTAAATATAGCAAGCATTCAATCGACCAGCACCTGATACTGCCGTCTATGTTCTACCTTTCTTCGTTTCCATAGGACAATGTATATCACAATAAAACTCGCAGCGCAATACACGGCCGATATGGTTGATATGATAAAAATAAGATCATAGTTCCCCGTCAGATCTACCGTATATCCTCCAATATAACCACCCACGATTTCTCCGCCACCACCAACGAAATTACACACCGCCACTGTTGTTGCAAAGTTTTCGACGCCGTTAAGTTCGATTTGCATCGACGGTATGGCTGCTACTACCAGTCCTGCTGATAATCCCCGTAATGTCATTGCCAAAACCATGAGCCAGTACTCGGGTGCGATAGAGAGTGTATAATGGGCAACAGCCCAAGCGGCAAACCCTGACATCATATATATTTCTGGACGTAAATCCTTGAATAATTTAACAAGAACTGAACCGATTAATCTTCCGCCGAGTCCAGCACCGCCATTTACAGACAACAACGTTGAACCTGCCTCGAAAGATATTCCCTTTAGTACTGCCAGATCGACGGCAAACCACTGTTCTACAGGACCAAACGTCAAGAATATTAGGTACATCAATATATAAAAATAAAACAGTGGGTCTTTAAACATACTTCTTGCTTTGTATTGAGATTGCGTGTTGTGTGTACCATCTACTAATCGCGGTCTTGTTAAAGAAATCATGATCAGTCCACATGGCACACAATTAAGAACAACTAATCCGCTCAATACCAAGAAGGTACCGCTCCAGTTGTAAGTTTCGAGCAGTGCAAACGTTACAAACGGAAGAGTTATTTGCCCAAACGTCGATCCAAACGACAATATAGCCAGCGCAAACTTTCTGTTTGTCGTAAAAGTCCGACTAATGGCAACGAACGTGGCAAGTATATTACAGCTCATTACGATACCAAGTACCACACCAACGAGGACAACCAGTGTGGCCACATTGGTAGCAAAGGCACTCCCCGCCAACGCTAGGGTACCAATAACTGATGAGATAACAACACACTTTCCCGGATTGTATCTTCCCAGTATCTTCGCAAACAATACTCCACCGCCTGGAAAAAAACAAAAAAAAAAAACAAATGAACCGTGCTCTACGAAAAACAATTCATAGTTAATTTGTGCCATCTTTTTTTACGACACAATGTTTTCAAAAGACGCATGTAGTATATGCTTCAAAAGTCGGATGCAGTAATATTCTGTTTTGCTTCAAACTGCGTCTGCATGTGGCAAAGGATAAAGACAGATTGATAAATGTTAATTAATTGTTTGGTGTTTTACTCCACTTTCAAAATTATTTTCATTTATATCACGGCGTTTCCTGGGTAAGTTACTAGTACTACTGGTACGTCTTTCCTGGCAATGCTAATAGCCACTACTACTATTTTTAAAGTCTTTGGTATGACCCGGCCGGGAATCGAACCCACAATCTTCGCACCCGAGGGGGTCAGATAAATAATCCAAGACAAAAGCTAGACTACAAAAGAAAATAAATACTTGTAATGTTAACTACTACTGCAATTTATCAAAATGACCTTTTTGATCGTAGATGGGAGTTAATATCTCCGAAGAGAACATTTAAACATGGCATGATGTTGAATTGTTTTATCACATGACAATGCTTGTATCCGATCTAATATACCCATTACGTATTTCTTTATATATAACACGTGTAATATAACATGACCGAATTACTATTTTTGTATTTATCCGCGATGTTTACAAATTGGCTGAGAACGTGTAATCGGTAAACACAAACGACACGATAGATGGACGAGGTAAAGGGACCATTATCGGTCATATTTTCTTTGTGTGTGATTAATTAACAGTTTATTAAATATAACATGTTGGGACTTTTATCTGACCGCGAAAACCCGATTTTCTTTTTGTGTTTCGTCATGTGATAAAAACCATGATTAAATTCGTTGTCATTTCATAAAGTTTTATTAAATTCGTCAAAGAAATTTATTATTAAGCACGCCAGAGGCTCGCTTAATAATTATTTTCTTGAATTCGTTTAATAAAACGTTATATGAAATGAAAACTCATGTCAGATCCTATATATATTATTGTACGTAAAACGTGATAATAACCATGATTAAATTCTTTTGAGAGGTTTAATGAGAAATGTCTTTGGAGTATATCCTGATATACTCATTGTTTCAAACTATAAATTTATGGAATCCACCGTGGTTGAGTTGTTAGTGTCGGGGAATTTGATACCAAGTGTCCGGTTTCCAAATCATTTCAGTTATGTAACCTCGACAGAACACTTATTCATGACCCCTGCGTAAATAAACCAGTACATGTACAAGGCTAGAAAATATGCATCGCCGCATCGCAACTGGGGATCGATCCTGGTACGCACGGTTCCAAGTACCCGACGCTAACCACTCTGGCACGGGCACGTCACATTCCTCCATTTAGCTTGCTCGCTCCAATGTTTGCTTCATGGTAACTCATACCAGTGCTCACGTCGAGCATGCTGATCTGGGTCGATACATTACGCAGAGTATATAGATCTGACGACTGCCTCATATATATAATTGAATTGAAATCCTATGACTAAAAGTGGAAAACATTGTGGCAAAAGGAGAAATTGCTAGTTTTGAGCAATTTCTTCTTTTGTCACTATGTTTTCAAAAAAGCCGTCTGCTGCTGAGGCGTCAGAAAGCGTCTATATGAGGGAAAGGGTTAATCTGTTCCAGCAGTCAAATAGTCCAATTATTTTGTTCGTAGTATTAGTATTACCATTATCAAGGGAGTTTACGCCGTTTCAGTATGATTTTAGTTTTATCACCGCGACAGATCATTTAAACATGGTCCATGGGTAATTCAACAGAACTCAACTAGGAAATGTGTCATCAAAATGTCCGAAATTAGTTTAAATATGTACGTTTGGTTTCTTCATACTTGTATTGAAATTAGAAAATGGATCAGTCATCAAAACCCATTCCGTCATACAACTCTGCAGGTCAACAATGAAAATATTAAAAACAACTTGGAATTGACTACAAATGAAAGAAAAGAAATTTGCAAATGGTTAAAGGAGCGTGATGACCATTTGTCGCGTACATATGTCATGCGTTCAGTGTATTGTCACGATAGCTAACGGCAGCCAAACCACCATTCAAGCTAGCTGTATCTGATTTGTGGAATGGATGCCGTTCGGTACCGTTACATTTTAGTGAACGCGGCGCAGGGATAAGGTTTATACAACTTTATATACATGTACATATTTTGATATATATATAATAATGGTATACGTAATTATGAATAATATAAATGTACTCGTACGACAATGCATAATTAAAATGATGACGTGAAGGTGAATTCATAATCTTGAATCGATTAAATATGACACTTTTATAATCGTCTGCTTTAAGATAAAATTGGTTGTAGGGATGATTGGATGTAAAATTGAAAACAAAGTGGATCAAAAATAAATTCTCCCTTCTACACAATGTTTTGAAGAGGTCGTCTGTATCAGATAAAATATAAACTTTTTCACTTAAACCCTTTCCCACATACATACGTTTTCTGAAGTCTCTGCAGCAGACGACTAAGGAAACAATTGTAGCGAACGTAGAAATTATATACGTACGATTTCGCACGTATGTGCCAATCTATTTTCAATGTTGCCTTCTGCCGCTTTGTTGTATTTGGGAAAGTGATTAGTCTACATTCGTTACAGGTCCTATGAGCTTGGTATTCCCGTCCTCGGTACCCAGTCTATTTATGAAATATATGATACCCAGGGCGAATTGGCTATAACAATCTCGTACTCATGAATAATTTATGAGGTGAAATGCAGCCGCTTGATTGGCCGCATGACACAAACCTCATGCGATACGAAAATTACAGTGTAGTTACGGAGGAAATTATGGTGCATGCTTTTCGAAGTTGCCCAGGGTATCGTATATTTTATAAATAGCCTGGGAACCGAGGATGTGAATAACAAGCTCATAGCACCTGTAACGAATGTAGAATAATGGGTATTCATAACGCACATAAAATATCTTTTAACAGTCGGAATTCTATTTCTGAATGTAAATCAAACAAAGATTGGGTTTATTTTACCTAACGTGGCTCCCATATAGACACTTTGTATCAAAGCCGCGTCAGCTCTCGTGGCGTTGAACGCCTCGATTAGTTGCACGTAAATCACGCCAAACGCTACAACGAGCCCAAACCCCGCAAACTGCAGGTAAAGACACGCCACCATGACCAACACCTTCTGTTGATTCGACACGGTGGAACTTGAACCATTAAGTCCTCTTAGTTTATATTCTTGTGAAGAGCTTCTTTCGACGGTTGTCCGTCCTCTGGACGCACCTGTAGAAAGTAACGTTTCTCGTAGTTGTTCACGCTCGTACGATTGATACGAGTACGATTCTGACAGTGTCATCGCCTCTTCCTGCTTTGAGTTACTCCTGCCTAGTGTCATCTCTGAAAAAAGATTGAGATGTGATTAGTATTACAAAATTCAGAGGGTTTTATACGAAAATTAGTACCTATATCTGTTATGTTTTTAACTCTTTGATTGCCGAATTTCACAAAGTAGACTTTTCTATGTTTTAAATCGGGCGACCTTATTTTTCAATGAATAAGATATTAGAAATATTTTAATAACTCAGAGGCAAACAATGACGATTTGAGGTGAGACAGCTCCTTACGAGCTGACTCATCTGAATCTGTATTGTTTTCCAAAACCTCAATATTGCCATTCGCGCTGACACTTAAAAAACGGTAGTATAGTGGCTTTCTATCTTTCTTGGCACTCAGAATTTCGGCGAATATTGGCACACATCTATCAGTCCAAATAGCTATAGTACTACCAATTAACACACATTTGTCAGTCCAAATAGTTATAGTACTACCAATTAACACAGATATATCAGTCCAAATAGTTATAGTACTACCAATTAACACACATCTAGAAGTCCAAATAGCTATAGTACTACTAATTAACACACATCTATCAGTCTAAATAGCTATAGTACTACCAATTAACACACATATATCAGTCCAAGTAGCTATAATACTACCAATTAACACATCTATCAGTCCAAATAGCTATGGTACTACCAATTAACACACATCTATCAGTCCAAATAGCTATAGTACTACCAATTAACACACATCTATCAGTGCAAATAGCTATAGTACTACCAATTAACACACATCTATCAGTGCAAATAGCTATAGTACTACCAATTACACACATCTATCAGTGCAAATAGATATAGTACTACCAATTAACACACATCTATCAGTGCAAATATATATAGTACCACCAATTAACACATATATATCAGTGCAAATAGCTATAGTACTACCAATTAACACACATCTATCAGTGCAAATAGATATAGTACTACAAATTAACTCACATCTATCAGTGCATATATATATAGTACTACCAATTAACACATATCTATCAGTGCAAATAGCTATAATACTATCAATTAACACACATCTATCAGTCCAAATAGCTATAGTACTACCAATTAACACACATCTATCAGTGCAAATAGCTATAGTACTACCAATTAACACACATCTATCAGTCCAAATAGCTATAGTACTACCAATTAACACACATCTATCAGTCCAAATAGCTATAGTACTACCAATTAACGCACATCTATCAGTGCAAATAGCTATAGTACTACCAATTAACACACATCTATCAGTGCAAATAGCTATAGTACTACCAATTAACACACATCTATCAAATATATATAGTACTACCAATTAACACATATCTATCAGTGCAAATAGCTATAGTACTACCAATTAACACACATCTATCAGTCCAAATAGCTATAGTACTACCAATTAACACACATCTATCAGTGCAAATAGCTATAATACTATCAATTAACACACATCTATCAGTCCAAATAGCTATAGTACTACCAATTAACACACATCTATCAGTCCAAATAGCTATAATACTACCAATTAACGCACATCTATCAGTCCAAATAGCTATAGTACTACCAATTAACACACATCTATCAGTGCAAATAGCTATAGTACTACCAATTAACACACATCTATCAATGCAAATAACTAAAATACTACCAATTAACACACATCTATCAGTGCAAATAGCTATAGTACTACCAATTAACACACATCTATCAGTGCAAATAGCTATAGTACTACCAATTAACACACATATATCAGTGCAAATAGCTATAGTACTACCAATTAACACACATCTATCAGTGCAAATAGTTATAGTGCTACCAATTAACACATCTAGCAGTGCAAATAGCTATAGTACTACCAATTTACACACATCTATCAGTCCAAATATCTATAGTACTACCAATTAACACACATCTATCAGTCCAAATAGCTATAGTACTACCAATTAACACATCTATCAGTCCAAATAGCTATAGTACTACCAATTAACACACATCTATCAGTCCAAATAGCTATAGTACTACCAATTAACACACATCTATCAGTCCAAATAGCTATAGTACTACCAATTAACACATATATCAGTCCAAATAGTTATAGTGCTACCAATTAACACAACCCTAGCCCTAACCCTAACCTAGTACTACCAATGAACACACATCTATCAGTCCAAATAGCTATAGTACTACCAATTAACACATCTATCAGTCCAAATAGCTATAGTACTACCAATTAACACACATCTATCAGTCCAAATAGCTATAGTACTACCAATTAACACACATCTATCAGTCCAAATAGCTATAGTACTACCAATTAACACATATATCAGTCCAAATAGTTATAGTGCTACCAATTAACACAACCCTAGCCCTAACCCTAACCTAGTACTACCAATGAACACACATCTATCAGTCCAAATAGCTATAGTACTACCAATTAACACACATCTATCAGTCCAAATAGCTATAGTACTACCAATAAAGACAAGATACGTCATGATATAACTGATCGCCGCAGTGTAAACATCATTCAACCAAACAGGATGTTTTTACCTTTGTGATCGCCTCTGTTGTGAAGTGGTAGAGCTAACGCCACTGGTGCGGGTTTGATACCTGGCCGGGTCATATACCAAGGAAATTAAAGAAGGTAGTGATGGATTTCCCTCCTTAGCGCACAGGATTGCGTTGTTAGCATTACGACCTTACTCGCTGGTGTAAGTGGACCAGTAGTTCTGGTATCTACACAGGAAACGCCGTGATGTAAATAAAAAAATGTTGCAAGTGGGTGTGAAAACAAAATAATAACACATTAAATCAGAAGTGAGGGTATAACTCGCATTTGACCAATGTGTCGTGGTAGATCCATATTATTCGCTGTTTATTGTTAATGATTAATAGTTCAACAGAACTGCTCTCACGACCCAATGATCAACATAAAGTGATACTCTTTGGTGAATGTAAGCAAAAACCGTCTATTTGAGACGCGTCCGATGATGGTTTGTGTGTCTAAGTAGATATTCGAACAGTCAATACTCATGTGAGTCTGTGAATGTGCACAATCTCACCAGAGTCTTCACTGTACGCCTATGCACTATATGTATACATAGACGTAAATGCATCATCTGATACAATAAAGCGAAGTCTAGCCACCAAAACTTGTACGACATACAGCAAATCTGCAGGACGACTTTGAAAACATATTGACAAAATATGAAAAATCTTCAAAAATAAGGGTTTGACAAAGTAGTAAACATTGCGGCAAACTGAGAAATTGCTCGTTATAAGCAATTTATCCGTTTGCCACAGTGTTTTCAAAAGTCGTCTGCTGCAGAGGCGTCAGAAAGCGTCTGTATGAGAGAAAGGGTTACTTAAATGATACCTAACCGGGGAATTAATCGAATTCCCTGATCGACACACTCAGCTTATATTTATTTTAAAATCTTACCTTAAATTTTACACGTGTCCTTTGATTGGATCAGTTATACTGATTTAAACTGTTAGGTTCATGCAGCGAGTAGAGAAATTGATTGAGACTGATCCTTAACAATGTTCTATATTAAGGTGCTGAACTCCAGCTGGTGATCAACATCTTGAAATGTTGAAACTTTGCAACTATTGCTAATAGTGACAGCAAAGTAAGTAATAAATAGTTCAAAACTATTTTGGCAGTAAATGTTGAAAAACTGTCAATTGAAAGTCATTAAAATGTACAGCATTTGGTTTACTGGGTATGTCTACTCAGTAAAAATGAAGCATAAACGATCGATATATAGATGTTTATGGTACTGGAAAGTGTATTATTATTACTCTGATTTTATCACAGAATTTTGATTCTAATATTTCAAGTTAACTTTTGAACAGTTTTAAAACTTTGACTGTACTATCTATTTTCTGGAGTTCAGCACCATGAGGATATCCCACTGTCAATTATGTAAACATATTTTAGGCGTTAGGTTTGCTTAAATAGTCATAGAAACTATACAGCTATACTATAACGGTTTCATGAGATATTTCGATATGAAACCATAACGAAATAAAGTTTTATTTAGTTCAGTCTTAATGTAAATAAATGCATAAACACGTTCGTCTTTATGGTTACATGTATATTTAGAACAATAGACCCGAGTATGTATATTCTGATAATTACTCCAAAGTGCTCTCAATGAGCTAAAATGATAACAATCTATGCTACCTTGTTATAATATCTGCACAACTCAATTTAAATATCATTTATTTGAGAATAGTCACCGTTTAGTTAACCCTTTCCCACATACAACAAATATACAGCAGACGACCTTGAAATGATGTAGGAAAAAATATAGAAACTCAGTCAAAATGTACATGTATGTATAATCACTGAAAAAAGGTTGAAAACATTATGGCAAAAGGAGAAACTGCTCGTTTTGAGCAATTACTCCTTCTGTCATAATGTTTTCAAAAGTCGTCTGCTGCGCTGGAGTCAGAAAGTGTATATGTGTGTGAAAGGGTTGAAAAAAGGCGCTAGTTTGGGAGAATAAGTAACCTTAGCCCTTACTACAACTGTACGTAATCACAGAAGGCCTATATATTTCGGGTAGACTAGAAACAATTCATTCATACCAGATAGTCTGGATTACCTGCCACTACCACTATGTTACGGTAGTCTGGTACCCTGTGTAACATAGTGGTATTGGCAGGAACCAGACTATTGTAACGAATATGCAAATTAACATCACCGTTTCGGGGTGATGGGGTTTAGGGTTAGATATATAAGGCAAGTGGACCCCTTCAGGGTTGAGTATACTTTTCGCTGAAGGGATCTTCTGCGTCTTTAGCCCGGTGCGTTACATTGGTGGCAGCGGTGGGATGAAGACAACTGCCATATCGGAGTTATCGGAGTTACCTTACCCATGGGTTTCCCAGGCCAAGACTCGGGACGAGTCTTCTCGGAGTGGGAAGTATTTTAACGAATATGCAAATTAACATCACCGTTTCGGGGTGATGGGTTTAGGGTTAGATATATAAGACAAGTGGACCCCTTCAGGGTTGAGTATACTTTTCGCTGAAGGGATCTTCTGCGTCTTTAGCCCGGCACGTTACATTGGTGACAGCGGTGGGATAAGGACAACTGCCATATCGGAGTTGCCTTACCCATGGGTTTCCCAGGCCAAGACTCGGGACGAGTCTTCTCGGAGTGGGAAGTATTGTAACGAATATGCAAATTAACATCACCGTTTCGGGGTGATGGGGTTTAGGGTTAGATATATAAGGCAAGTGGACCCCTTCAGGGTTGAGTATACTTTTCGCTGAAGGGATCTTCTGCGTCTTTAGCCCGGCACGTTACACTATATACCAGAGACCTAAAATAACAGAAATACTTAAGAAACAAATGAATTCATCACACTAACTCAAGAAATAATGATCTAATATAGAACTTAATTTTAAATTTATCCAATGTAAATATTGACATTTATTAGGGATTGATTCCAGTCTATATTTCAGGGGTACCTGATGTACTTTGATAGCGCCTCCGTCACATCCTCTTTCAAGATGGCCACCGTAGGAAAGGTACTTTTATTTGTGTTGCATTATTCTATTAGATTTACTTGTTATTAATGATTGACATGTACCGGTAGATAGTTATTCTTAAACCAGACGATATTTTTAATTTATTGCAATTGTTGAGAGTATCATTTCATCTTCTTATCCATTAACATATTAATACATAATCTCGAGCTGTATACATTCTTTAAAGTGCTGTGATTTTACTCTGTAATCTGGCATTCTTATTTTTGACCTATGATGCCGTTCTAATTTTGCATTGTTGGTTTTATCAGTTTCTATATGCATACTTAATGTTTTTGCAGAAACATTTTTTAGGCATTTTAGAACAACTTTTAAAACATTTAAAAGGAGAAATTGCTCAATGTGGGAGAAATAGCTCTTTTATTGTGCTATTTCCTCTTTTTATCTTCAAAAGTTGTATACCTCAAATTATTTGTAGGAGAACGGAGCTCTAGATAAGGGGCATTTTTAAAACTCTAAATCCTTATTTGACCTCCAAAACCTATGTTCTGGGTACTCAAAAGAATCGTCTCATTGAGACGATTCTTTTAAGTACCCTCAACATAAGTTTTAATGATTGCTAATAGATATATTGTAGAGGCAAGACCACGTTCACTCTTCCTTATCTAGTTCTCTATCTAGTTGGGAGACAGTGGTAGAGTGTGGCCTACCTGGTCCAAAGGCCCTGGGGTACCAAACTTTAGGATCTTCCTATTTACTTATGCAAGGTCTCATTAACCCTTTCCGTCATACAGCAAATCTACAGCAGACGACTTTAAAAAGACAGTAGCAAAAATGTGACTTTTTTTTATTATGGTATATTTACTGAAAAAGAATGAAAATATTGTGGCAAAATGAGAAATTGCTTGTTTGAATGTCAGAATGTTGTCTGCTGCAGATTCGTCAGAAAGTGTCTGTTTGTGGGAAAGTGTATCTAGGTGTCTGGAAGTTTCACTAATACAATTTGTTATCCCCTGCCAAAGGCATGGGATTTTTGTTTGGCCTTTTCCGTCTGTCCAGAGCCGAGCCCTGGTAGCTCAGTCGGTAGCGACACATGCAGTCAAACCAGGGGTTGTGAGTTTATTAGAAACCCAGCTCGGCCAACATTCTTTCCAACGTTTGACAAAAGTCACTGTGACAAGCGTCATTCCTCTTTCACCAATGGGCTTAAAGTCTTTGTGGAAAAGCAGCCCAGCCAGTTGCTTGAAAACTGTTGTGTGGATTACTGGTGTGAAAAAGCTAGGAAACACATCAGTAGGTAAACTGGCCAACGTGATATGACTGAATTTTTTTGGAAATGGCATTTAACCCCAATCAATTAACCAATTGTCCGTAGCCGTATCTAAGACATGGTTGAATGGATATGATTTACACTATATGGAAATGTAAACCACCATAGGGATATCTCAGACAGCAAGTTTCACTTAGGTTGCCTCAAAAACACCAGTGTTAGGTCTTGTTGAACTTGTATTGTATTTGTACCGTATATAATGACTTTTATCACAACATCCAATCTTCATGAAAGTTCATCATAACTTTCATCTCAATCAAATCTTGTTCAAACTCTTAACTGGTCAGATATGGGTAAAGAATTCGGTTACTAGCTCACAGTTTAGAAAAACCTTATAAACACCAAAAGCCTCATTGTTCATATCATCAAAAGGGTTCAACAGAGCATTCATCTCCATCAAATCCCAGTCAGATCAAAAACCGGTTCATATCGGGTCAAAAACTAGGTCACAATTTTCATGTAAATCATCAGGCTTATAAATTCATCTCTATCAACTGCCAGTCATGTTTGCTTTATGTCCCATATTAGTTTAGGAAGGTGGTCTTAGATTTCTTTTACAATATTAATTTAGTGATGGATCTCAATTCAAATAGGGAATTTGCTGTGGCTGAGTGGTTGTTTAACAAGGGGACATGAAAAAGTGAACTATCATTATGATATTACTGAAATAAGGTTGAAAACAGCATAACACCCCCACCGCTAAAAAATTCAACGAGTTGTAACTTGCTTTTAAAAACCCTTTCCAGCATGCAATCCCATTCTGAAGCATATGAACAGATGAATTTTGAAATCCTTGTGGCAAACAGATAAATTGCTCATAATGATTACAATTCTATTTAATAATTATACTTTCATTTACAGGGTTTTCCATGACGCACAAATCCTGCGTCATTGACGCATTTTCAATTCAAATGACCCCCAAAAATAATATATGTGCGTCCCTATGGACGCAATGTCGGTAAATCGAAGTCCATTCTATAATCTCGGTTTTCCAAAAATCTATATTTAACTTAGTCCTTATCCTTTTAATCCACCTCATAGAGGCCTGACGTTTAATAACTCACAATGTGGTCGATTTGAACCGAGAATAACCGAAATACGGTAGTGTGGGTATTGTTGTTAAAGTACACCAAAATGGATATTAAACGGAATAGTTATATATCTTATTCAAACAAGTTTGGGCGATATTTCGTTTATTTATTTTTTACCGATTTCGTCTAATTTATTTAACCGAAAACAAATTTGTTACAGATTTCAAATTTTTCGCCGTTGTGAATTGAATTTGATAGATTAAAGTGGTAAAGAGGTAAGCTGCATACATTTTAGGCTCAAATTAATATAATAATAATTACAGATATGGTTTTTTGTATCGTTGCGATAGCTGTCAAGGATATAAACGGCATAATAACGTGAATCGAGTCTGTCTGAAACATGCAAACATGCCATGGATTTAGACTTCTGTTGACCAATAAACGAGAAACCGAAAGTCTAAATTATTTGGACTATATTTAACTCTGAATGACTGGTTTACGCTTTATCGATAACATAATCTTTTGTCTGCAGCTAGAGCCTTTAGTGCTCTTAAACTTCGTAACAAGTAACTAAAATTAGACTGCAGTGCATTATTTACTGTATACTATAAAATAATTTTATTATTTATAGCATAGTTATAATGCTGCAATTTGCATGCATACAAGTGAACAGAAATTAGTGAACTGAATTGAGTTACATCCAAATCATAATCTTAATATGTTTTCACAAATTGACATTATTAATATTAAAGGGATCATAAAAACAAAGAACAACACACTTGTTTTTTAATGTTTTTTATATCAATCACTTGATAATAAAGTTCTAATTTTGACCCCCAACATTTATAAGATGACCCTCAACTTTGATGACAAGGGGGTCACAATGACCCTCAAGTTTAAAAGCTTAGGGAAAACCCTGATTTATAGACATTTTCTATATAATTGCCTTTCATGTTGTCTGCTGCAGATTTGTCATATGCGGGAAAGGATTACAATGGGTTCACTGTATCCATGGCTCAGTATGTAGGCAATCTATGTGTAAGATAATTTATGTTCTAGATAACAAGAAGACAGTGTTATCAACTTATCACTTAAAATCCTTTCCCTTATGAATCCGCATCAGATGACCTCTGAAAACCTATAAAGCTCCAGATATGGCACATATTAAGTATACTAAAATCTTTATTTGATTCTCATTGAGACAATTTGTTTTAGTACCAACAACATTGGCGTTGTTGGTTTATAAAAGAGATATAGTGAGGGAAAGACCAGTTCTCTCCCTTTTATTGAGACCTCTGCTTTCAGAATGATCTTTTTTTCAATTGAAGTGTTTGTTCTGAAAACAGTCATGTATTTCATAATACTTCAAGTTATTAGCTTAGTCCCAGAGTAGTCAGTAACAGAGGTTTATATAAGGATGGGGTATACAGCTCTTTACCCCACACTATCTCTCTTATTATCCAACAAAACCCTATGATGGGCCTTGAGACAATTATTTTGGGTACCGACAACATAGGGTTTTTGACAGAAAGGGTTTGACTGTCAAATAATGACTTTATGATTTGAAATACTCGTCATATCTAGTGCTCTGCTGTCGGATAAGACAAATGAAATAAGAAAATAAGGGTACATCCCAAGTTTAACCTTTTCCCACATAGCAGCAGACGGCTTTGAAATCATCTAGATAAAGTTATAGAAAATCTCTTTAAATTTTGATAAAAGTATTTAATAGAGCTGAAAATATTAAAGCAAAGGTAGAAATTGCACATCATTATAAGCAAATTGTCCATCTGCAACATTAATTGAAAAAGTAGTATACTGCAGATGCTTCAAAATTCGTCTGCAAATGGGAAAAGGTAAAGTCTCTGTATAAATCCAGTTTCTTTATCTGTAGTGTCCTTTCCTTGATAACTGAATCCTTTTCCCACATCCAACAATCTGCAGTTAACTAAATATATTGGCAAAATATGAACTATCTCTATAAATGATAACTTGATAATCAAAGTTGAAAACATTGTGGCAAAAGGAGAAATTGCTCATTATGAGCAATATCTCCTTAATTGCCACAATGATTTCAAAGGTCCATCTGCTGCAGAGGTGTCAGAAAGTGTCTGTTTGTGGAAAAGGATGAAGCGTTTCCCACATAGACATATTTTACAGCTTGAGCAATTTCTCCTTTTGCATCAAGGTTTTCAATCCTAATCAATAATTATGCCCCCTTCAGTTGGTTGGTCGGTCCGTCCGTCGGTAGAAGCTTGTCTGAGTTATAACTCAACAATGCCTGGACCTATGGTTCTCAAACTTCACTTGGAGGTTGGGGATGATCAGTAGATGAACCTTATTGATTTTGAGGTCATCAGGTCAAGGTCACAGTAACCTTTAACGCTAAAAGCTTGTCAGAGTGATAACTCGACATTGCCTGCACCCATGGCCCTCAAACTTGACAAGTGCGGGGGGTGACTAGAAGTTGACCATATTGATTTTGAGGTCATTGGGTCAAAGGTCATGGTCACAGTGACCTTGAACCTGAAAAGCTTGTCCGCGTGATAACTCAACATTCACTGCACCCATGGCCCTCAAACTTCACATGGAGGCTGGGCCTGACCAGTAAATGACCCCTATTGATTTTGAGGTAATTGGGTCAAAGGTCAATGTCACAGTGACTTGAACCTGAAAAGCTTGTCCGAGTGATAAATCGACATTGCTTGCACCCATGGCCCTCACATGGAGGCTGGGGGTGACCAGTAGATGACCCCTTTTGATGTTGAGGTCAAATTCACAGTGACCTTGAACGCGAAAAGCTTGTCCGAGTGATAACTCGACTTTGGCTGCACCTATGGCCCTCAATTTTGACATGGAGGCTCGGGGTGACCAGTAGATGACCCCTTCTGTGAGGTCATCATGTGAAAAGGTCAAGGTCACAGTGACCAAGCTTGTCTGAGTGATAACTAAACAATGCCTGGAACTTTAGTCCTCAAACTTGACTTGGAGGTTGGGCCTGACCAGTAGATGACCACTTTTGATTTTGAGGTCATTGTGTTGGCGGTCAAGGTCACAGTGGGGGCATAATGTTTGACAAACATCTCTTGTTATACTTGTATTTATGGAGGTTTTCTGTATGTTTGATTAGGTCTCAAAGTTGTCTGCAATGTATCTTTCTATGTGGTAAAGGGTTAACTCTTTCAAAAATGATATCTCTTCAGAAAATTACAAACTGGGAAAAGAAATTGACATTTTAAGAAATTAGTAATAATTTTGCCTGTAAGACGAGAATGTGGTCACATATTTTTAATGCCTTCAAAACTGTTTTAACAGTTTACTCGTTATGTGGTTCCCTCCTTAGCGCTCAAAAATGATGGGATGGCATTACCACAGACTCCCCAGTCTCAGGTTAATTGGAACAGCAGTACTGGTAAATAACCCAGGAAATGCTGTGGTTAACCCTTTCCCTCATACGACAATTCTGCAGCAGACGACTTTGAGAATATTTCATCAAAAAATAGAAAATCTCTATAATTAAATGGATAACCTATGACTAAAAATGGAAAATATTGTGGCAAAAGGAGAAATTGCTCGTTTTGAGCAATTTCTTCTTTTGTCACTATGTTTTCAAAAAGCCGTCTGCTGCAGAGGAAAGCGTCTATGAGGGAAAGGGTTAAATGGAAATTTTTTTGAAATGGCATCAAAACACCATAATTGGGCCCAATTCACAATCAAAAGACTACTCTTTTTATACGACCGTTTTTTAAAAACGGTACGTATTATGGTATGGTCATGTCCGTCCGTCCGTTCGGGTTTTCCGCACTTTTTTCTTACATACTTTGAGCTATTGAGCTGAAATTTTGTATAAGGCTTTGTAGTGATGTGTCACAGATCGAGTTCATATTTCCTGGGTTTTTCGTCAATTTTTGAATGAGTTATGCCCCTTTTTGGACTAAGAATATTTGTTTTCCGCACTTTTTTTCTACATGCTTTGATGCATTGAGCTGAAATTATGTATATGGCTTTGTAATCCAGTGTCACAGATCTAGTTTACATTTCCTCGAATTTAGTCAATTTTTGAATGAGTTATGCCCCTTTTTGGACTTAGATTATTGGTTTTCCACACTTTTTTCCTACATACTTTCAGCTATTGACCTCAAATTTTGTATATGGCTTTGTTGTCATGAGTCACAGATCAAGTTCACATTTCCTCGGATTTCGTCAATTTTTGAATGAGTTATGCCCCTTTTTGGACTTAGAATATTGGTTTTCCGCACTTTTTTCTTACATACTTTGAGCTATTGACCTGAAATTTTGTATAAGGCTTTGTAGTCACAGATCAAGTTCATATTTCCTGGGATTTCGTCAATTTTTGAATGAGTTATGCCCCTTTTTGGACTTAGAATATTAAATTTTGTTTTCCGCACTTTTTTTCTACATGCTTTGATGTATTGAGCTTAAATTATGTATATGGCTTTGTAATCAAGTGTCACAGATCAAGTTCACATTTCCTCGAATTTCGTCAATGTTTGAATGAGTTATGCCCCTTTTTGGACTTAGAATATTGGTTTTCCGCACTTTTTTCCTACATACGAGCTATTGACCTGAAATGTTGTATATGGCTTTGTAATCATGTGTCACAGATCAAGTTCACATTTCCTCGATTTCGTCAATTTTTGAATGAGTTATACCCCTTTTTGGACTTCTTTAACAACTTATTCCTGAACGAATTTATTAACTTTTTACAAACAAACAATATATCAAAACAAACACGAAACTTACAAAGAAGTTCCTGACGGGCGTATTATGTACCGTTTGCGGTACTCTTGTTTTCACAAAAGATGGCCTAAATTTCACAAAATCTGCCTTTCATCACATTTAATATGTCACTATTTCCACAATTAAAAGGGCCATGGCCCTGGTCACAAAAGAGTGAGATAAAAACACTGAACAGACGGCTTTTGAGATCATTGTGGCACAAAGAAAATTTGCTTAACATTTATTTGTGGCCCCTTTTGACAAGAGATATTTATTTAGGTATGTGTGTGCTTGACAAGTTATATGTTTCTGTTTATTTTCAGACAATCACATGTAAAGCCGCTATAGCCTGGGAGGCCAAGAAACCCCTTTCTATTGAAGAGGTTGAGGTGGCCCCACCAAAAGCCCATGAAGTTCGTATTAAGGTAAGATAAAGATTTATACAAGGTACAACCAGTCTCATCATTAACATTTACCTTTTTACCTGATTCAGACAACATTTGACACCTTGATAGCAGACAACTTTTGCAAAAATTGTTTAATCCTTTCCCACATACAATGAATCTGCAGCAGACAACTTTATTCTGACAAAGAGGTGTTAGAAAGGGTCAAGAAAAGGGAATTTTATCAAATGCACATTTATTCATCGGCCTATGACGATTTTTACTCCCTCTCAAAATGGTTTCAAGGCAGGTGAATCCTAACCCTTTTTAAAACATTTAGCCAGAATATTAAAAATCTAAATGTAAATGAAAGCATACTCATTGAATATAGTTCACTTATGCTGTCTGCTGCAGATTCCTTCTAAATGGGAAAGGGTTAAAGGAATTTGAAATTAACTATATATATATATGAGAAAGAAAATAATGCAATATTACTGACAAAAGAGCCTTAACTAACTTTCTGCTTATAACTAATGAGGAAATATATCATGTGAGACAACATTTTTAATTATAAATCCAACACATATACGTATTTAACATTCCTGGTTTTTGACTCTGTCTAATGATAACATTTCTTAACCCGTTCCCACTTGCTGATCTATAATTTTTGGTGCATCTAAAACTTACAACTTTTAAAAAACATTGTGGCAAAAGAAAAATTTCCAACAATCTTTTTAACTGTAATCAATAACTATACTTTAGTTTATTGATATTTTCTGTAGTTTGCCCCAGATATTTGCAAAGTTGTCAGTTTTTTATTTGGTGTATGTGGGAAAGGGTTAATAAACCATAACAGTCTTTTCAATGATGAGTGACATACTTTGGAAAGGCTAAAAGAAAACGTTGAAAAACAATGTTCTAGGTTTTGAGTTTAAAACCTGATACATCTCTCCAGCAATAAACAAATTGTTTCAGACAAAAAGGGACCTTATAACACATAAAAGCAGTTTAACCCTTTCCAACATACAATAAATCTGCAGCAGACGACTTTTATTTATATCTAGGCAAAAACTCTCAAAATCTCTATTAATGAAGGTTTAATTTCTGAAAAAAGTTGAAAAAACAGTGTGCAAAAATTATAAATTGCTCATTATGAGCAATTTATCCTTTTGCCACATTGTTTTAAAAAGTCATCTGCTGCAGATGCGTCAGAATGCATCTGTAAGTGGGAAAGGGTTTAAACTCCGGTGAGAATGTGAAGTAGCATCAGAGCCCACACTCTGCTCTACAGAATTGGTGTAATAAGAGGTTACACTGTAGTTCCTTGCTTTTAAACATGTTGATAACACTTAGTCTTGAAATTATGAAAACTATGAAAAAAATAATATAGACAGACACTGCAGGTCCCAATAGTCCCTAGGGTAAGGTCACTGTAAGTAAGATCAAGGTCACTATGACTAAGGGCAAGGTCACTGTAAGTAAGGGCAAGGTGAATGTAAGTAAGGGCAAGGTCACTGAGTAAGTACAAGGTCACTGTTAGTAAGGGCAAGGTCACTTTGAATAAGGGTAAGGTCACTGTGATTCATACACTTAGGCTGTTGTAATATATTAAATACAAAAATGCATCACAAATAAGATTAAATCAAGTTGAGAAAATTATTTAGTTTTTAGAAATGAAATTTTAAGACCATTTTGCATGTGACAAAGATGTACAAGATTTGTTTCAGAAACGTAATGCTAATTTGTTTGTGCTCAAAGAAAGTTCAAAAGCTATTAACATTTAGGTAGCTCCATTAATGAGGGGCCGCGAGTACTGGTGAAGTCTCCAGGAAGCAGACATCGAGCGAGATTAATCTAAGCCCAAGGCTTGTTTCGCAATCGATGTAAAATAAATAAGTTTAAACTAAACTAATGAGGGGCATGGGCAGTGCCTTTCTACCTACTATGTTAGAGGCCAAATTTATGCTACTTCACAATTAGGAAAAGCAAACATTTTTCAAAATGATGTGAAAAAAAATCACAAATGAAAGCAAATATTCACATAGCAAACTATGAAGTGTATGCTTGCAGAATCTAGTAGGAAGTGCATTAAGTCACAAAGCAAAATAAATTGTAGTATACATTGTTCATAAGATTTCATAATACTTCATTTATATGTGTATAACATATAATTTTTCGTCACAATTTTGCGATTTCGAATGTCATTTGCACATTGATTCTCACAAAAACAAAAGGGCTTAGACTAGGGAGTCTTCACAAAATTGGATGGAAAGGGGCTGATGGGTGTTGAACAAGTAAATTTTAACAGCACTCTGAATGTTTCAAAAGTCATCTGCTGCAGATTTGTTATGTGGGTAGGGATAAGATTTTAGGGTAAATTGTTTTTAAACTAACATGTTTGCAACTACAGTGACCTTATGTAAGAGAAGAAAGTAATGTCCAACTTCAACTTCGTTGTCGATGAAACTAAAAACTATTGTTAAAATTTTGGATAACATTCATAGCATAAGTAAAATTTAAAATGTAAATTTGGGCGGTGTTTTCAGATAACATTTACAGGGGTGTGTCACACGGATGCCTACACCCTGGATGGGTTTGATTCTGAGGGCAAATTTCCCGTAGTTCTGGGCCACGAAGGGGGAGGTGTCGTTGAAAGTGTTGGGGAGGGAGTGACTGGATTCGCTCCAGGTAGAGATTTCAAGAAAAATGATACGCATCGTACATAGAATGAATGATGCGTATGATGGTTGTTGTCATTTGTATTGTTAGAGATCTTCCGATACAACAAGTACATGTATCCAAAAGTGAAAAAGTATTTGTTCCTTTCCGTCATACAACAAATCTGCAGTAGAAGTCTTTGAAAAGATCTTTAGAGATAAACTTATCTAAAGTCTCAATGATTCAAAGTATGTTTATTTAAAAGACTTGAAGGAAAGCATTGTGGCAAAAGGAGCAATTGCTGATAATTGGCAATTTGTCCTTCATTCACAATGTTTTTTTAAAGGCATCTGCTGCAGATGCGTTAAATTCTGTCTTCAGTTGGAAATGATGATTTTGCAGATTAAAATTGTATATGAGCAGTGCTCCAGTAGAATCAATTATACGGTATTTGTGACAAAAGTAGTAAAAGTCTGTCTGGACATTAATTCTGTTTGAAAAAAACCAAACTAAACTGATTGTCGGACTTTTACTTAATCCTTTCCCACTTATAGACGCTTTTTGATGCCTCTGCAGCAGAGGTCTTTTGTAAACAATGTGGAAGATCTATACATTGCTCAATATGAGCAATTTCTCCATCTGCCACAATGGTTTCAAGCTATACAGTACTTATAATTCAATTGATAGAGATATTCCATATTTTTGCTGTAATGTTTTCAAAGTCGTCTGCTGCAAAGGGTTAATCCTTTCCTTCATACAGCATATTCTCAGCAAAAGATAAATGAAATCTCTTTAACTGAAATGCTTATTGAATAGGTGCGAAATTTCTAACTGAGCAATTTCTCATTTTGGAACAATATTTTCAATAGTCTTCAGTTGAATATGCATCAAAGTGGTTTATGTTTTTGTCATTCATTATCAAATGGTAGAGATGTGCAGACTGAGCTGTATCTACATTTGTCACTAATGTCCTATGGTTGGTATATACATGTATATGATTCTTTGATAAAATGTAGAGTACTTGTCATATCTGGATCTCAGTCGAAATGTCTGCATGGATACCCGCAAATCATTAATTATACATTTAGATCATTTCTTTCTTAACCCTCCCCATTTGCAGACGAATGCCGACGCATTTGCAGCAGATGACTTTTGAAAGCATTGTGGCAAAAGGAGAAATTGCTCATGATGAGCAATTTCCTCTTTTGCCACAATGTTTTAAACTCCATTAAATGATTTAACTCTTATTTATGGAGATATTTCACATGTTTGCCAATATGTTTTCAAAGTCGTCTGCTGCAGAATTGTCGTATGTGGGAAAGGGTTAATAGATAAAAAGGTTTTGAAAATGCAGAGCTAGGTATTTTCTATGACATACACAAACTGCTGGACCAGCAGTAATAGAAACATACTACTTACTTTTAGAAATTTTACTACTCCTTCAGAAATATCATTGGCTATGGCGATGTGTATATTCATCCAACCCTGAAATGTGTAATCTTATGAAGTTGTGTATCGGTGCAGACATTTTATGAAAAGCAGGCATTTTTATGTGTTTGTACTATGTACGGCCATTGAAAGATTAAAATTATATTTACACTTACCCACATACAGATGATTTCTGATGCCTGTGCAGCAGACGACTATTGAAATGATTGTGGCTAAAAGATAAAATGCTCATGATGAGCAATTTCTCCATTTGCCAAAATGATTTCAACTCTATTCAATAATCATACTATCAATAACTTCCAAGTCGTCTGCTGCAGATGTATTGTTTGTTGGAAAGGGTTGAAAAAAATATAATGTAATCCTATATATAGTGACTGTATGACTTTGGTCCTCATGGGCTTCTTTGTCCAATTAACATTATGATACTAACAGTATAATAACAAATTTCTGCATATCTGTGACTAACAAGGATAAACATTTATGAATTATAATTATATATAAATACGTCTTTCTGAAATCAATCATTGGCCAAAACATAGTACATTCATGATAAATATATCTGTATTTTGTTTAACCGAGATGGTAATTTTTTGTTAAATGTTTTATTTTAAAAACTTTTTCATATAAAAATTCAGGTTATTGCAAATGCAGCCTGCCACTCAGATTTGAGTGCATTTGAGGGAAACTTGTATGGCCCTCTTCAAAAGTGGCCCTTTATTGGGGGCCATGAGGCAGGTGGAATTGTAGAGAGTGTAGGGGAAGGGGTAACATGTGTTGAGACAGGTATCAGGTCCAAAGCCCACGTACTCGGCCTTTTGCCTATATAATCAGAATACACATTCATCTAGCTTTTGTTTCAATCAGAACATTTAGTTTCACTGATCATCTGTCATTTCATTTCTTATTACTTTTATTAGCTCACCTGAGCACGAAGTGCTCAAAGTGAGTTATAATGATCCCCTTTTGTCTGTTGTGCGTCGTCCGTCAACTTCTTCTCCTCAGTAACCAGTGGGTCAATTGGGATGAAACTTCACAGAAAGCATCCTCTCAATGACCTCACCAGAATTCCTTCAAATTTTTGGGATCCATGCAGAATTCTGGTTTCTGGCAGATTTTCAAATAGTTTTGTAGAAATGTTTCTTGGATGACCCTCTATCAGATTTCTTCAAGACATGTTGATTGGTAAAAAAACATGGCCACCAGGGGGCAGGGCTATTTTGCCTTATATGTCTGTAGTGAAAACTTAAAAAATCTTCTCCTCCGAAAGTGTTAGATCGATTTTCAAATAATTTTGTAGAAATGTTCCTTAAGAGACCTCCTATCAGATTCCTTTAAGCCATGTTGATTGATCGAAAAACATGGACGCCAGGGGGCGGGACTATTTTGCTTTATATAGCTATAGTGAAGACTTAAAAAATCTTCTTCTGAAAGTGTCAGGTCGATTTTCAAATAATTTTGTAGAAATGGTCCTTATGTGACCCACTATCAGATTCCTTAAAGCCATGTTCATTCATCGAAAACTATGGCCCCAAGGGGGCGGGGCTCATATGGTTAAAGTGAATTTTTTTTAAATCAGGTGAGCAATCCAGGGCCATCATGGCCCTCTTGTTACAGTTTATAATTATTATTTGTCATGCAAAACTTAAGCTTTTAGAGATTTTGTTTTTTTACAGTTAGAACTATATGTTTTCATTCATTTCCAATTATTTTTAGAATGATCACTACATATATAGGATTGCAAAATTTAATGAGACGCAAGAGAACACAGTAGAATAAAAATATGAATGTTCGCTTATTCAGAATGTTTTGGTTTTTTCCCCAATTTATATATTTACAGGCATATTTGGACATTGATGCTGATATTTTGAATTTAAAAATAATTATCCTACTTAACTCAGGCTGATCTGGTATTTTTTGGTTTATCAGAAAACATGAATATAATATTCTCAATTGTTAATTAAAGTAATATGATATTTTTTAGGGTATCTGTTTCAGAAATATGTGATACAGAAATTTTAAAATATGATTTTTTTGTTTTTTTATTTAGCTTTTAAAACATTGTGGTAAAAGTCTTCCTCTGCAAAGGCGTCTAATGTCAATAGAAAGGGCTAACTGAATAGGAAATTGAACCTGATCTGTTCGTAAAGATGATTTTAGTCTGTATTTGAAGCACATAATGTGATTAGGCACATTTTCAGATTTTGAAGATGTTATTTTTGCGACAAATTTATGCCAGAACAGTGTTAATACATTTTTAAACAAGATGTAATTGCAATATTTTTCTATCAAGTTATTTATTTTAATATTCAACACTCATACATGTTTTACCGTAACTCTGTACCTCTACAATTCTAGCTGTTTAACCTCGTACAACAATTCTGATGCAGACGACTTTGAACATATTTTGTCAAAAATTGAAAATCTCTATAATTGAATGGATAACCTATGACTAAAAGTGGAAAACATTGTGACAAAAGGAGAAATTGCTCGTTTTGAGCAATTTCTTCCTTTGTCACTATTTTTTCAAAAAGCTGTCTACTACAGAGGCGTCAGAAAGCGTCTATATGAGGGAAAGGTTTAATATCAACTTTTAAATATTGTTGTACTTCATTCTAGAAAATAATATGAATGCTATTTTGTATCAATTGGATAAATTGTCCATATATATATAGATATCAAATACAGATTCTGGTTAGATCCGGATTTCGGAAATAATTATAGGTGTTTAAATACTCACCTTATATGATATTTTAACTGTTGTCTGCTTTTAAACTTAATGATGAAATTGGAAAAAGATGATGAAATATAGTGATACAAGATCTAAATTTCTCTATTTGAGCACTTTCTCCTTTTTCCACAGTGTTTATAATAGTCCGGATATACTATTGTTTAACTGAAACTGAAAGTGTCTGTAGAGAAAGGATTCTAAAATCTTGAATGATAATTGTGGCTTTTGTTTTGAAACACAAGTAGGAAAAAGCATTGTTGGGGGAAAAGAAATTGCTTATCAGTAGCAATTTGTTTTTTCCTGCATTGGTTTATGATGTATCAATACTGCTGTAATGAGTAGCAGTTTAAAGGTCCAAGCACCCTTGTTTACTTAAGCATTTTAAAAAGCCTATTATGTTCATAGACTCATCTCGTTTCTAGTTTCCATTAAAAAATAATTTTAGCACATTTCACAGAACTGATTATGAATAAATTTGCATATTTCAAAGAAATAAATATAAAAACCTTTTGACATATCTTACTATTTGTGTACAAGTTATTTCTGATGGTCTTTTATTATACCCCCAAAAAACAAAGTTTTGGGGGGGTATATAGGAGTCACTGTGTTGGTCGGTCGGTCGGTCGGTCGGTCGGTCGGTCGGTCGGTCGGTCGGTCGGAAGCCATATCTTGTCCGGACCATATCTTAACAATGCAACATAGGATTTGAACGAAACTTCATAGGATGATACAACACATTGAGAGGAAGTGCGGTGTACAGGAACCATAACTCTATTTTATCTAAATACAGAGTTATTGCCCTTTGTTACTTTTTCTTCTCCGGAGAATTACTTAACAACTAACAGATGGAATCTAATAAAACTACATACAATGGTAGAGCATAATGAGAGGAAGTGCAGTGTACAAGAACCATAACTCTCATTTACATAATTACATAGTTATTGCCCTTTGTTACTTTTTCTTATTCGTAGAGTCTTGTCCAGAGCATAACTTTAAAACAAATTGTTGGAATTTAATAAAACTTCACAGGATGATACAACACATTGAGAGGAAGTGCGGTGTACAGGAACCATAACTCTATTTTATCTAAATACAGAGTTATTGCCCTTTGTTACTTTTTCTTGTCCGGAGAATTACTTAATAACTAACAGATGGAATCTAATAAAACTGCATACAATGGTAGAGCATACTCAGAGAAAGTGCAGTGTACAAGAACCATAACTCTAATTTACATAATTACATAGTTATTGCCCTTTGTTACTTTTTCTTATTCGTAGAGTCTTGTCCAGAGCATAACTTTAAAACAAATTGTTGGAATTTAATAAAACTTCATAGGATGATACAACACATTGAGAGGAAGTGCGGTGTACAGGAACCATAACTCTATTTTATCTAAATAAAGAGTTATTGCCCTTTGTTACTTTTTCTTGTCCGGAGAATTACTTAATAACTAACAGATGGAATCTAATAAAACTGCATACAATGGTAGAGCATAATCAGAGGAAGTGCAGTGTACAAGAACCATAACTCTAATTTAAATATTTACAGAGTTATTGCCCTTTGTTACTTTTTCTTGTTCGTAGAGTCTTGTCCGGAGCATAACTTTAAAACTAATTCTTGGATTTTATTTAAACTTCATAGGATGATACAACACATTGAGAGGAAGTGCGGTGTACAGGAACCATAATTCTATTTTATATAAATACAGAGTTATTGCCCTTTGTTACTTTTTCTTGTCCGGAGAATTACTTAATAACTATCAGATGGAATCTAATAAAACTGCATACAATGGTAGAGCATAATGAGAGGAAGTGCAGTGTATAAGAACCATAACTCTAATTACATAATTACAGACTTATTGCCCTTTGTTACTTTTTCTTATTCGTAGAGTCTTGTCCAGAGCATAACTTTAAAACAAATTGTTGGAATTTAATAAAACTTCATAGGATGATACAACACATTGAGAGGAAGTGCGGTGTACAGGAACCATAACTCTATTTTATCTAAATAAAGAGTTATTGCCCTTTGTTACTTTTTCTTGTCCGGAGAATTACTTAATAACTAACAGATGGAATCTAATAAAACTGCATACAATGGTAGAGCATAATCAGAGGAAGTGCAGTGTACAAGAACCATAACTCTAATTTAAATATTTACAGAGTTATTGCCCTTTGTTACTTTTTCTTGTTCGTAGAGTCTTGTCCGGAGCATAACTTTAAAACTAATTCTTGGATTTTATTTAAACTTCATAGAATGATACAACACATTGAGAGGAAGTGCGGTGTACAGGAACCATAATTCTATTTTATATAAATACAGAGTTATTGCCCTTTGTTACTTTTTCTTGTCCGGAGAATTACTTAATAACTATCAGATGGAATCTAATAAAACTGCATACAATGGTAGAGCATAATGAGAGGAAGTGCAGTGTATAAGAACCATAACTCTAATTACATAATTACAGACTTATTGCCCTTTGTTACTTTTTCTTATTCGTAGAGTCTTGTCCAGAGCATAACTTTAAAACAAATTGTTGGAATTTAATAAAACTTCATAGGATGATACAACACATTGAGAGGAAGTGCGGTGTACAGGAACCATAACTCTATTTTATCTAAATAAAGAGTTATTGCCCTTTGTTACTTTTTCTTGTCCAGAGAATTACTTAATAACTATCAGATTGAATCTAATAAAACTGCATACAATGGTAGAGCATAATGAGAGGAAGTGCAGTGTATAAGAACCATAACTCTTATTTACATAATTACAGACTTATTGCCCTTTGTTACTTTTTCTTATTCGTAGAGTCTTGTCCAGAGCATAACTTTAAAACAAATTGTTGGAATTTAATAAAACTTCATAGGATGATACAACACATTGAGAGGAAGTGCGGTGTATTTTGTTGGTCGGTCGGAAGCCATATTTTGAGTCAAGGTGCTGTTTTGGGGGTATTTATCATCTTCAGTGATAGTTCTAGTTATCTTTTGCCTCCATTCAAAGATTTTGTTTGATTATAAATCTAGTTCCGACTGAATCATATTCGCATACAATGTGTTCTAGGCAAACATTACTTGTCTGATAATAAGAAGGGTTTATAAGGGACCATGTTTAACATGACATTTGTTACAGGCGACCACGTTATTCCATTGTACATACCACAGTGTAAGGACTGTAAATTCTGTAATAGTCCAAAGACGAACCTTTGCAGTAAAATCAGGTAATATTTCAATCTTTTTGCTATATTTCTAGTTTTTGTTTTTGTAAAATTAATTGGAGTTTCAGTTAAATCATGATGGCAAGTTCGAACATCTATGTGTTTCCTAGGTTTTCTTACACCAAGTTCTCCACACAACATTCTTCTCAAACAACTGGTGACCTTACCTTTTAAACTTTATTATAGAAATCAATTTTATGCTAGCACAATGACTTCCTCTATTATTAGAAAGATTAAATGGCCAAGTTAAGTTTCAAACTCACAACCCTGAGAATATATTATAGAATGAGTGATTTTTTAGTCGGCCCAGTTTAAGTAGATATTGAAGTGAATATGAAAGTTTAATTATTAAATAGAGATGAAAACATTGTGGCAAAAGGAGAAATTGCTCAAATTGTATGAACCTTTTCCCACATACAGACACTTTCTGTCGCCTCTATAGCAGTCGACTTTTGAAAACAATGTGGCAAAAGGAGAAATTGCTCAAAACGAGCAATTTCTCCTTTTGCCACAATGTTTTCAACTCTTTTCAATAAATAAACTTTTATTTACAGATCATTTTCATGTTTTTGCCTATTTGCTTTCAAAGTCGTCTGCTGCAGATTTGTTGTATGTGGGAAAGGGTTAAACAACATCTCAAATTAAACCATTGTAACCAAATTTATTACGAATTTTCATCTTTAGAAATTGTTCAAAGAATTAAATTGTTTTCGTAACTTGCTTCGGGGATTCCGCCGTGGTCAAGTGGTTAGCCTCAGGGATTTGGAACCGGGCCTGATCCCTAGTCGCGGCTCAACGGTCATTGTGCGACAGTCATTGTGGAGTGCCCTTGGGCAAGGCACATTTCGTAGCCTAGCTTGTACTGGTTAATTTACCCAGGGATCATGAATAAAGTGAACCGTCACCGTGATATAACTGAAATAATGTTGAAAACGGTGTAAAACTCCAATAAAACAAACTGGTTGCTGCGGCATTAAAAAAGGGGATAATGGCAATCCTTTGAAAATTCTTATCTTCTGAAACTGATGGTCTGACTTTAAGATAGTTTGGATGGTCAGAATTGTCCCTCTATAAAATTGTTCAAGCCATATTGTTTGATAGAAAAACATGGCAGCATCAAAATTGGAATAAAATCACAAAACTGATTTCAAGATAACTGGGTAGAAATTTTCTTATGGTTATTCTGTATCAAATATTTAAGACATATCAATTGGTTAAAAAACTTGGCTATCAGGCGGCATCAAAAAAGGTTCAAATGGAAAAAAATATAAAAGTTACGTAGATGACCCACCACTTAAACTGTATAAGCATGCCTGCCAGGCAGCATCAGAAAAAGGATAAAATGACAAAACTTCTGATGTGAAAGGGCTTGTCTCATTTCAAGATATGTTGGCAATTTTCTTTAGAAAACCCTCTTCTAATGTGTTCAAACAGTATTGATTGCTTAACAATTTCCCACATACAACAATTCTGCAGCAGACAAAAACATAGTGACAAAAACATAAACAATTTCAATAAAAGATAGCTTAATTGTTAAATAAAGTTTAAAACATTGTGGCAATTTTTTTTAAAAGTCAACTGCTGCTATTGCGTCAAAATGTGTTAAAAACCTTGTCCACTAGATGGCATCAGAAAACGGGGAAAAAGGACAACATTTAGAGTCCTTGTCTGGTTTTAACCCTTTTCCTCATACAACAATTCTGCAGCAGATGACTTTGAACATATTTTGTTAACGAATAGAAAATCTCTATAATTGAATGGATAACCTATGACTAAAAGTGGAAAACATTGTGGCAAAGGGAGAAATTGCTCATATTGAGCAACTTCTTCTTTTGTCACTATGTTTTCAAAAAGCTGTCTGCTGCAGAGATGTCAGAAAGCGTCTATATGAGGGAAAGGGTTAAACAGAATCTTTAAATATTAATGTCCAGTAGATATTGATCTTTTCAAAGATTGAATTCTAAGGAGAGCAATTCAGGGCTGCAATGTTGTCAAGGGGCACTTTGGTCAACGCATAAGCTCGGTCAAATTATAAAAACTTTTTGTTAGAAACAAATTCATTCTCAATATTGACCTATTAGTAAGCTTTTCCCAAGAATTGAGTTTATTTCTGAGCACAGAGAAAGTCTATAGAGTTTTATAGTCTGATATCACATTTTAACAGTACACCATTTTGAAAATGTGACACTATTTTCCCGAATTTTTTTTTTAAGCAGACGACTCTTAATATAAAAATAACATACAAAGTAAACTGTTAATGTTATGTTGCGTTGCTGTTTTATAGGACCACCCAAGGCAATGGTGTGATGCCCGATGGTACCTCTAGATTTACCTGTAAGGGTAAAACCATCTATCACTTCATGGGAACCAGCACCTTCAGTCAGTATACAGTGGTTGCTGATATATCTGTTTGTAAGGTAAATATAGTCATAAATTTTAAGAGCTATCATCAGGATAATCATTTGTTGCATGTTGAACATGTTTTGTTTGTGTGTTGTATTGTGTTTTACGCTGCTTTCAACTCCACTAGCTGACAGCCAGTCAAGCCTATGTCATGGCGAATTGTCCTATGTGCATCTGTCTGTGCGTCCCTGTGCCCGTCAACATCTTCTCCCCTTTAACCAGTGGGTCAATTGGAATGAAAGTGTCCTCACCAGAAATCCTTCAAATTTGTAGGATCAATACAGAATTCTGGTTTACATGGAAACCCAAAGAAAAAAACATTCAAAAAGATTCTCCTCCTAACTGGTTGGCCAATTTTCAATTAGGTTTGTGGAAACATTCCTTGGGGCAGGGCTGTTTTGCCTTATATGGCTATAGTGAAAACTTTCTCCAAAAGTATATGAATGATTTACAAATAGTTTTGTAGAAATGTTCCTTGGGTGTCCCTCTATCAGATTCCTTCAAGCCATGTTGATTGGTAGAAAAACATTACCACCAGGGGGCGGGGCTGTTTTTGTCTTATATTGCTATGAAATTGAAAATATTCTTCTCCAAAAGTATCGTCTTATTTCCAAATTATTTTATAGAGATGTTCCCCTGGTGACCCTCTATCAGTTTCCATCAAGCAATGTTGATTAATCTAAAAATATGGCCGCTAGGGGGAATGGGCTGTTTTTAGCTCTACTTGCCAAAGGCCAGAAGGGCTTATGTCGTGGCGATTTGTCCGTCATCCGTGCGTGCGTCCGTAAACAATTTCTTGTTAACACAATACAGTCTTCACTTTTGATTGTATCTCAACCAAACTTATACAGTAGTTAGATATTAATGAGAGCTCGGTTCCTTTCGAAAACCAGCCAGATCCGCCCATGCATGACTGGATTATGGCCCTTGAAATTGTCCAAATTGCTATAATTGAGCATGTGAACACAATAGAGGCTCCATTTACTATCTGATCTTCACCAAACTTAGATAGTAGTTAAGTATTGATGAGAGCTTGGTTCCTTTTGAAAACCAGCTAGATCCGCCCATGCAAGACTGGATTATGGCCCATGAAATTGTAAAAATTGCTATAATACAGCTTGTGAGCACAAAAGAGCCTCCATTTACTATCCGATCTTCACCATACATACATGCTCTGGATTGAAAATGACCAAAGAACCATACCAGTAGAGCATAGGCCCTCATGGGCCTCTTGTTGCATTTTATGGCAATAGTGATTTAACTATACCCCCTTCGAAGAAGAGGGGGTATATAGTAGTCACTGTGTCTGGCTGTCAGTCGGTCGGTCGGAAGCCATATTTTGTCCGGCCTATTTCTTACAAACCACTGGGTGGAATTCAATAAAATTTCACATAAAGCTTCTATACCAAAATGAGATGTGCCTATCCTAAATGTCTTACAATTGCATCTTTTTTTACAGAGTTATGGCCCTTTTACTTATTAAGTTATGGTGTAGGTCAAGGTGCTGTTTTGTGGGTATTTATCATCTTCAGTGATAGTCCTAGTTTTTGCCTAATGACGTACATAATTTTACATACTGGCCCTCTTGAGCATCTTCTTCAGTTATATCTCAGTGTTTCCTGGGTAATTTACCAGTACTACTGGTCCATTTAACCTGACACCAGGAAGTCAGCTGTAATGCTAACTTAATAACCCTGAGCCCCATGGCGGGAAAGTGATTACAACCATTTTAAAGTCTTTGGTATGAACATAAACTTAGGTCATTTTACATACTAAGGTCATTTTAAATACTTTGCATGTCAAACGAAACCCAATTTTTAGGGGTTTGCGACTAGGAATGATTCGGAACAGCCTGCGCCTCTGCAGTCAGATTAGAATCTTTCCCTGTTAGCAATACAGTCATTTTACTTATACAATTATCCTGCATCAATGTAAAAAGGTGTGTCTGCTGTATATGCTTTAAAAGGGGCGTCAGTATTTGGGAAAGGATTAAACCCACCAGAAGGATGTCGCCCAAATATATATACACTTGATTTAATTGGTTTTAGTTATCTAACATGTTTTCTTGAAGGTGACTTATGTGTTCCTTGGAACTCTGTTGTTCTTAACCCTTTTTAACATACAGCAAAAAAGTGCAGTAGACGACTTTGAAAACATCTTTGCAAAAATATGAAAAATATCGATAAATAATAGCATAATAATTGAATAAAGTTGAAAACACTTAGGCAAAGGGAGAAATTGCTCAATGTTTTCAAAAATTGTCTGCAGCAGAGGCATCTGAAATCGTCTATATGTGGAAAAGTGTTTTAAGATATTTCTGACAAAGCTGTTACCTGGTTATAAGAAGAGTGTACTCATTGTTTGGGCAGACTGTTGGGTTGGTGTGCGGGCAGATGGCAAATCTTTTCAATGTTAAACTATGAAATGAAATAATGTATACTATAATCATTTCCTTCATGCAGACACATATGAAGCATAAGACTTTTGGAAACATTATGGCAAAAGGAGAAATTGCTAACAATATTTTCGGGTCTTTTCAATAAGTGTACTTTAATTTATAGAGAGTTTCTATACTGATGCTTTCGAAACTGTCCACTGCAGAATTGTTGTATGTGGGAAAGGGTCACTGATGATAGATCTTGCAATAACTTCTTTTCCAGGTCAACCCAGAGGCTCCCCTGGAGAAAGTGTGTCTCCTTGGATGTGGTATTTCCACAGGCTATGGTGCTGCTCTCAATACTGCAAAGGTAGGTAAACCTCTTGTCTTTAAAAAAAATGGTAAGGTCTTCCAATCAAAACTGTTTTCTGATGAAAACTATAAGAGGGGCCCCTGTGGCTGGGGGACACTCCATAACAATGGCAGCCACAGTATGGCCCTTGCAAGAACCAGCTAAATGGGTCTTGAACGATTGGAGCCAATGCAACTCTTGAGCTTCTGCAGAATTGGTTTCATACCTTATATCTTTTTATCTTGATGTAATTATAAGTTGTGCGAACAATATCATATTTAATTTCTTCTGCAATATGACCTTAGCTGTTGTAAGTTGTGTAAAATCCAAATTTCTCACTTACAGCAGACAAACTGGAAACTATTTTGAAAGAACATTGACATTATTTAAACATTTTTGGGTGGAGAAATTATTCATTGCATGCAATTTTTCCATTTGCCAGTATGTATTCAAGTGGCATCAAAAAGCATCTGTATGTGAGAAAGGGTATTAATGATAATCATCGATTGTATATGTGAAAACATGATATTTATACCCCCGATAAACGAAGTTTAGAGGGGGTATATTGGAGTCACTCTGTGGTTGGTCGTCGGTCGGTCCATTGCGATTTTCCTTGTCCGTAGCATAACTTTAAAACTAATTGTCGGAATTTAATAAAACTTCATACGATGATACAACACATTGAGAGAAAGTGCGTTGTACAGGAACCATAACTCTATTATACCTCAATACAGAGTTATTGCCCTTTGTTACTTTTTCTTGTCCGGAGAATTACTTAATAACTAATAGATGGAATCTAATAAAACAGCACAATGAGAGGAAGTGCAGTGTACAAGAACCATAACTCTAATTTACATAATTACAGAGTTATTGCCCTTTGTTACTCTTTGTTTCAGCATAGAATAATTTCAAATCTACTGGATGGAATTTAATAAAACCTTTTTACAGTTACATTTTCTTGTTCGTAGAATAATTTTCATCGCCCTTTCTTACTTTTTTCTTGTCCGGAAATTATCTTTAAAACTACAAGTTGGAATTTAAGGTGGGGTTTCTTAATATTCCACTACCTTTCCTATCAGGGCAACGTTCGGGGGGTATTAATCACATTCAGTGATAGTTCTAGTTTATCATCTCCCTTCTGGTTTTCTATTTCCCTTTAACTTTGAGTATTTATTGTATTTATTGTATCTTTTGTTAACTTTAAAGACATTGAAACATTGTATGGATAGGAGAAATTACTTGCTTTGGGCATTTTCTCCTTTTCCCACAATGTTTTAAAATGTCATCTGCTACACAGTGTTCAAACGTTGTCTATATCTGGGAATGGGTAGTAACTGCATATAAACTTTTCATTGATATTCATATACTCTCATTTTCATTGTACAAATGTTCCCATTAGAAGTGAATTGCGACAGTATTCAATCTCATATAGACGCTTTCTGATGCCTCTGCAGCAGACGACTTTTGAAAAATAGTGACAAAAGTAGGAATTGCTCAAAACAAGCAATTTCTTCTTTTGCCACAATGTTTTCAACTCTTTTTAGTAATTGTACTTACATTTATAGAGCTTTTCCTTGATTTTGCCTAGTTTTTCTTACAGTCGTCTGCTGCAGAAAAGTTGTATGTGGGAAAGAGTTAAGATTCATCTGCTAAGGTGGCAACACAAGTCCTCTGTTTCAGGGAAGGGTTTAATATTATGACTATCACTATCTTGTTGTAGGTTGAAAAGGGATCGACATGTGCTGTATGGGGTCTGGGAGCTGTCGGACTCGCCGTCATTATGGGCTGTAAAAAAGCTGGTGCTACAAAAATAATCGGAGTTGATATCAACCCGGACAAATTTGATATTGGTGAGAAGATAAAAACAAATAATGAAAAAATAAATGAACCTCTTGGGATAGATATTTTTGTTTATTAATACTTTGTCTAGATTTTCCATTCTACTCTTAGTAAAACTCATTAAATAGTTTATCAGGTCATTTGTAATGGACTTAACTTTATTAAAAGTTGTAAGCTTAGTTAGACTGACTTAATCGTAGGGATGGCAAGAACCCTATTTAAGTATTATATAAATGATTGACAACCATATTTATTGTCACCTATTATGATGCTTTAATCCTTTCCAACTTACATACACATTTTGATGCATATACAGAAGCTGACCTTTGAAAACATTGTTTACAAAGGAGAAAATGCTTATGATCAGCAATTGCTCATTTTGCCACAATGTTTTCAACACTATTCAATAACAATACTTTCATTTATAGAGAAGTTTCATATTTTTGATTTGATGTTTTTAAAGTTGTTTGTTGTAGATTTTTATTAGTTGGAAATGACCGGCTCTTTCAAGTGTGTGACACTTAAATAGACTTGCCTGCATTTAAACAAAGAGTAAAATAAATCAGTTTAACCCTTTTCCACTTGAAGCGCCTTTTGACGCATCTGCAGCAGAAGACTTTTGCAACTCGATTCAATGATTATACTTTCCATATTTTTGTCTAACATTTTTCAAAGTCGTTTACAACAGAATTGTTGTATGTGAGAAAGGATCAATCTAAAAAAAAAAATAAGCATTGGACAAAGTCTTCACTGAAGCTCACAGCATCACGGCTGACCATTTCTGTCAAACCATCATAAACTGTGCTTATTGTTTACAGCTAAGAAGTTTGGTTGTACTGACTTTGTGAATCCTAAGGACCATACGAAGCCTATTCAAGCTGTGATCGTGGAAATGACCGACGGAGGCTGTGATTACACCTTTGAATGTATCGGTAATGTTGCGACAATGGTAAGTATTGGTTACCGTGTCACATACTGACATCTATCCAGAGTAATGTTAACACGTTCCCACATGTTGATGCATCTACAGCAGACGACTTTTGAAAACTTTGTGTCTAAAGGACAAATTGTGCATAATGAGAAATTTCTCCCATTTGCCACAATATTTTCATCTGTTTTCGATCATTATACTTACATTAACAGATAATTCATGTAATTTTACCTAGATGTTTTCAAAGTCGTCTGCTGCAGATTTATTCTATATAGGAAAATGTTGACCTTATATAAGACATGTCATAAGAAATATGAGCTTTGGGACTTTGGGACCAGCAAGTGTCACACAAGTATCATTAAAGAATAAAGACTAGATAATTAATGGCAATAGTTTGAAAGTTTATTGGAACTTATATTAATTTTAGAAACTGAAGTTAAAAGTATGAAATTTTATTGTAAAATATACCGATTTCACAAACTTAATGCAAAAGTATGAAATTTTATTGGAGCTTATATTAATTTCACAAAATGACAGAAGAAGTATGAAATTTTATTGGAACTTATATCTCCGGGTCTACTAAGTTTGTGATCATAAACGATAAAATAAACTACATTGTCAAGTACAAAATTAATTTTCAGACCTCAGAAAATAGTAACATGCTTCTTAACTGACTGCTAATACAAAATCATGGGAGAAAAGGACGAAAATAATTACGTCGGGCACTAAGGTAGATCACGAAATTGGAAGGCTCTACAATATTAATTTCACAAACTGACGGCAAAAGTATGAAATTGTATTGGAACTTTTATTTATTTCACAAACTGACGGCAAAGTATGATATTTTATTGGAACTTATATTAATTACACAAACTGACAACAAAAGTATGAAATGTTAATGGAACTTATATTAATTACACAAACTGACAACAAAAGTATGAAATGTTAATTGAACTTATATTAATTACACAAACTGACAACAAAAGTATGTAATGTTAATGGAACTTATATAAATTAATTCCACAAATTGACAGCAAAACTATGAAATTTGATTGGAACTTAAATTAATTCCACAAACTGACAAAAAAAAGTATGAAATTTTATTGGAACTTATACTTATTACACAAACTGACTACAAAAGTATGACATTTTATTGTAACTTATATTAATTACACAAACTGACAACAAAACTATGAAATTTTATTGGAACGTATATCAATTTCACAAATTGACGGCAACAGTATGAAGTTTTATTGGAACATATTAATTCCACAAACTGACAGCAAAAGTATGAAATTTTATTGGAACATATTAATTCCACAATCTCTGAAGGTCTGTTTTCATGTGACATGTCTCATGATATTTTAATAGAAGTCTGGTTTGTTGAAAACTTTGTGGGAAATAGATTGTTCTTAGCAATTTCTCTTTTAAGCACAATGTTCACAGAAATAGATTGTTCTGAGCAATTTCTCTTTTAAGCACAATGTTCACACAAATATATTGTTCTTAGCAATTTCTCTCTTAGCAATTTCTCTCTTAGCAATTTCTCTTTTAAGCACAATGTTCACAGAAATAGGTTGTTCTTAGCAAAATTTCTCTTTTAAGCACAAAATGTTCACAATGTTTTCTGCTTCAGAAGTATCTAATGTAATTTATATAAAGTGTCACCTTGATCCACAGAGTAACTGATGTGGTAAAAGGATAACATTCTCACAATGGCTCAAGGTGATCTATTTTGTCAAATCTCTTTCCGTCGACCATCCTTTAAGCTTCAAACAACATCTCCTAAATCCTTTGGTCAATTTCAACCAAACTTCACAGGAATGTTGTTTTAGTGACCATTTTTGATTTTTTTTTAAATTTAAATAATTTGTAGAACTTTCAGTGCTGTGGCATCAGAAAGAGGGGGAAATGCCAAAAACTTCTTCATCTCTGATTTTAAGAAATGTTCCTCAGGTGACATTCTACAAATCTTTGCACAAGTCATCAATTGATTTAAATACAAGGCCAAAAGCCTCAGAAAGGGGTTAAATGACAGAACTATCAAATTATTCTCCTCTGAAACTCCTTGTCTGAGCTTTGGTGATCTCTGGAAAAGCTATATTGATTGGTTTGAAATTATGTGTGAAAGGGACTTCGGCTAGTAGTACCTTGTTTATATTAAAGTAACTTCTTGTTACTTTCGGCTTTCTGCAGCTTATTAATAATGTTTTATTACAAATATTCAATATTTTTGCAAGGATGTTTTCAAAGTTGTCTGCTGCAGATTTGTTGTACATTGGAAAAGGAATAATGCTGTCAAATGTTGTAACTTTTGCAATTTGTGGAAGCTGATGTGAGGCATTTGCAGCAGATGACTTTTGAAAACATTGTGGCAAAAGAAGAAATTTCTTTCTTATTGCCACAATATTTTCAACTCTGTTTAATAAAATACTTCCATATATTGAGATTTCAAAATTTGTCTGCTGCAGATGCATGAAAATGTATCTGAATTTTGGAAATGGTTAAAGCTTTCCATAAATCGTCATTTTCTGGGTCCGTGCAGACAAATGAGAATTTATCATCTGAAAATTTAGAAATTAAATGTTGATAGATCTACCTACACTGCATACACACAAACAATTTTAGAGAAATAGGAGAAATTGTATACTTCAAGATGTTTCTCCTTTTCCAAAATGTTTTCAAGAAATATTCCTGTATGTTGTCACAAGTTTAAGTCACCTATTTGTTTAAAAACATTTAATAACATTCAAAGTTGATTTTTGATTAAGAAATAAGTGCAGAACACCTTTCAAATATTCATGTTATTTCCCCACTTTTGCCTAACTAGTATTTTTACAGCGAGCAGCTTTAGAATCCTGCCACAAGGGCTGGGGTGAATCCATTATTATTGGCGTGGCTGCCGCAGGTCAGGAGCTCTCTACAAGGCCTTTCCAACTTGTAACAGGTCGCGTTTGGAGAGGATCAGCTTTCGGAGGTTAGCAGCGGTCATGCATATGCATGAAATAGAGAGTTGAAATTTGTTGTATTTATGTTACGACTCCTGTACATTAAACTGTGTCACTGTCACATGACTTACAGGTCAATCAATGCACACTTATATTTCTGTGTAGAATGACCCTGTTAGTCATTCAATGTTTGACAGTTGAATGTGCAAGGATAATACCTGAAGTAAATTATGTTGTTAATCACAGAATTGTTTTTATCTATTTGGGGTTGACCGTTTCTCACATGCAACAAATTTGCGGCAGACGACTTTGAAAAGATCTGGGGGAAAATATTGAAAATCTCTATAAATGAAAGTATGATAATTGAATACAGTTGGAAATATTGTGGCAAAAGGAGAAATTGCAATATTATCAAAAGGCGTCTGCTGAAGAAGCGTCAGAAAGTGTTGGTATGTGGAAAAGGTCAAATATGTCAAATGAATATGTCAACATCATAATATCTTTTAGTTGTTTGAAATCTAATATCTTTGAATTTCATAATGAAAATATAATTGTAACCCTATAAACTGGTAACGGCATACATATTATAAACTTGCACATGTGTTTACAAGTCAATATCTCTTTTATTCAGCAATTAAACCCTTTATGGTTTATCAAATGAATCGTCTCTGTAAGTTGGATTCTTTTGAGAACCCACAATACAGTAACAGATTTAGCAATACATATTAAATTGTCATGCACTGTCATTATATATCTTTTTAAAAAAAAAAAGAGTTCTGTAGTATTCTGTGATTACAATGATATTTTACTTGAATGTATTAATCATCAAAATTTACCTGAATTTGACCTTTGTGCAAAATATATAAGTTTTTTAGATATATACATATATTTTCATAAAAACTGATTTGTGTTGTTTTTAACCCTTTCCCTCATATAGACGCTTTTTGACCCTGCAGCAGACGGCTTTTTGAAAACATTGTGATGAGCAATTTTTCCTTTTGCCACAATGTTTTCCACTTTTGGTCATAGGTTCTCCATTCAATTATAGAGATATTCCATGTTCAAAGTTGTCTGCTGCAGAATTGTCGTATGAAGGGTTAAAAACACATAATCTGATAAATATCAGCCAGTTTAACCCTTCCCAATACACAATACGTCTGCAGTGGACGACATGTAAGATCTCTTGAGCAGAAAGTTAATTTATTGTTCAAAAGAGTTGATAACATTGTGGGAAAAGGAGAATTGGATCATAATGAGCAATTTTCTCCATTTGTCGCCATGTTTTCAAACATCGTCTGCTGCAGATGGGTCAAAATGTGTTTTCAATTAAGAAAGGTTTAAGTTTGATGAAATTATATATATGTGACATAGTAGTATGCATCTTATCTTTGTGTAAAGGTCAGGATCAGGTCAATGTTGTCATAGTATAATGTATTATTGAGGAAGGATGGATAATCAACATACAGAGGTCCTGATAATGAGGGTTATTTAGCTCTTTTCCCCAACAATATCTCACTTATTATCCAACCAAAGCCTATGATGTGGGTACTCAAAAAAGAAAAAAACTTCATTGTCATTGAGATGATTCTTTTGAGTACAAACAACATGGGTCAAATACGTTTTTTTAGAACATGCAAAACGTCCCTTTATCTAAAGCTCTGTACAGTGATTCTGTGTTGATCGACAATTGAATGATGAATCATGTTGTAGACACGAGGTAATGTCTAAATAATGATGTTGAAACTTTCAGCAATCTGCACTTTACAGTACCCACGAGGGGTGGGGCATGAGCGTTATAATAGGGGTCCCTCCCACGGGGACGAAAGTAGAGTTCTCACCTCTAGTCTTTTTTGGGGGCAGAACATGGACCGCTTCTATTTTTGGAGGTATAAAAGTATCGTAGTCACATAGAACACCCTGTTATGTACATATACATATATATATACTCAGACGTTTCATTCATATATTTTTTTAGATCATTTTATCTACTTTTTTTCAGGAGACATTTTGGCCTTGTCACTCAAAAACTTATTGATGAGTTTTGGTGACCAGTGCAGATCCAGATCCACTTGTGTCTCTGTGCATTCTGATCAGGATCTTCCCTGTTCGCCATCTTATCATACATGCACCCTTTAAGCTTGTGAAAAATGTTTATGACCAAGACTGACTATGTAAAGATGCAATTAAATGACTAAATATTATACAGAGATTAAAAATTGTTGTCAAAAGAAGATATGAGCAATTGCTCCTTTTTGTCACAATGTTTTAAAAATGTTGTCTGCTTCAAATGCATCGAGATGCACCTGCAGGTGGGGTTGGTTTTCCTGTGACAAGGTTCTTGTATTTCAGATGATAAATAATTACATTTATATTTTGTAACTGTGCTGTTTGTTTAGGTGACCACCTGATGTCACTGATGCTTTGATTTAATGCTCTCGTCTGCCTTTCTCTACTTTAAATAGTGTTAGTACATGTTAATACAGGTTTTCTCATTTTTGGAGATTTCATCTAATAGAATAAAACATGTATTACTATTTAGGTTGAAATATCAAAAATCTCCATATATTAAATTTAATTATTGATTATTATTGAAATCATTATGAGCAATTTATGCTTTTGCCACAGTGTTTTCTAAAGTCATCAATTGCAAATGCTTCAAAATGTGTCTGCAAGTGCAAGGGGTTAAATAACAATATTTGATTAATTTAAAGTTGACTGGTATTTTTTTATAATTCTTTGATCCTTGTAAGATTTCTAAATACTTGTTTATTTTGATTTTTTTCTGAACAAATATGACATGCTGATATTTTGACAAATTTCACTTGTTTTATATTGCAGGAGTTAACACTGATTCTAGAGGTCCTAACTAAGTGTTTTATGTATTACTGTATGTTTAAAAAAATATGTCTTAAGGTTTCCATGAAAGATTTAGTACTGGTTAAGTCTCTAGCCCAGGGAGAAGAAATTGTAAAAACTTACTTCATAATCAAGGTTAAAAAATAAATTCAAAAGAATTAGTGAACAGGTTTGACCTGGCAATGATCAATCGTCTTTGTTTACACTCTGCAGTATAATCATTATATAAATAGTTATTCAACCTTATGAATATGTTAACACAGATGGTTAAATATCACAGTCCTGGTTGTGTAATGGTACATGTATAATACATACATGTACGTGTACATGTACTATATAATTAGTTGGAATACCTCAATGCCTAAATATTATATGTATATTAATTTATACATTCTCACATAAATGAAAAGAGAATCATTATTAACAGGTCAGAAAGGCATTCAGTTTCTTGGATTCGAACCCATTACCATGGTATTGTCAACTGTGTCTTACATACAAAACTTTTTATGATATATGTTCACAACATGTTTTAAATGGACATGGTAATTAACTGGACATGGTAATTAACTGTGGATATTTAACCTTTGGTCTGGAAAATTAAAATTTAGAACATAATGTCATAAATATTTATGAGTGTTGTCATAATTCTGAAAAATACACATCCTTTTTAATTCTAGAATACAGCAAAATCGCCTCAATACTCATGGCTAGTGTCTATGTTAAACTTTGCCATGTTGCCATATTTCAGAATTCAATTGATGTGTATACCTTTAGGCAAGGTCTAGCTCGCAATATACATGAAATAATGTCTGTACCTCCCTTTAATAACTTACATATAATTGTTACATGATTCTGACTCACAGGATGGAAGAGCGTGGAGAGTGTACCGAAGTTGGTGGATGATTATATGAATAAAGTCATCATGGTTGACGAGTTTGTAACGCATACAATGCCGCTAGAAAAGGTGAACGAGGCATTTGACCTCATGCATGCAGGAAAGAGGTAAGTTGGATTAGTATTACATGCTTTTTCATTGGTTAACCCTTTCCCTCATATAGACACTTTCTGACGTCTCTGTAGCAGACGGATTTATGAAAACATAGTGACTAAAGAAGAAATTGCTCAAAACAAGCAATTTCTCCTTTTGTCACAATGTTTTCCACTTTAGTCATAGGTTATCCATTCAATTTGACAAAATATGTCAAAGTCGTCTGCTGCAGAATTGTCGTATGAGGGAAAGAGTTAATTTAGATAAAGGCAATGGATTATATGCTGATCAACTGGAAATATTGTTGTGCGAGAAAGTCAATAAACTGAAAAATGAAATTGAAATACTGTTGAAAGCGGCATTACACTCTTACTAGTCCATCTCGCTGATTGCCATCGTGCATGGAATAGCATAAACAAGAGTAATTGTAAATATAAATATTTGAAAAGAAAAGTACCAATTAACTGTAAAAAAAAAGTTAGTCATCTGATTTGAAAACATAACATGAAATATTTGTAAGAGAAAATAGCTTTGGTACAGGGTTGGTCAAAAGAGTTGGAAAAAATTGTCACTAAATGGGCATCTGTATGAAGAAAAGTGTCAACCCTTTCCCACATATAACAACTTTATAGCAGAAAACTGATTTATTTTTGCATGATTTGGAGAATCCTTATTAGATTAAAGTATAATAATTGAATACAGCAAAAACATTGTAGCAAAAGGAGAAATTACTAATTTTGAGCAATTCCTCCTTTTGTCACAATGTTTTCAATAGTTGTCTTCTGTAGAGACATCAGCAAGCATCTGTATGGTGGAAAGTATCTCATGTTGTATTATGATATATAATACGGGCCTGAAGCTTGTTGGAGTTATCTCTCTTCTAGTTTGCCTTTACAGGTTACATTGACCCTTTCCCACATATAGACGCTCAATGATGCCTCTGCAGCAGCCAACTTTTGTAAATATTGTGACTAAAGGAGAAATTGCTAAAAATGTTCCACTTTACAATATTTAACCTTTTATAAGTGGGTATTTTTCGATATTTTTGGTAAGATCTTTTCAAAATGGTCTGCTGCAGTTTTTTTGTATGTAGGAAAGGGTTAACCCGTACCCTCATAAAATAAATCTGAAGCAGAAAATATAAATTTGAGTCATCCATATCAGCACATTGAAGAAAAAAATTAAATCTTGACAAAAAATTATGTTTTAAAGATAGATTAGAAAATTCATGAGAAAAGCTGAAGTTACTCATAATGTTTTCAGAAGTTGACTGCTGAAAAAGGTGTCAAGGCATGCAGTGTCTAATCTAGGATTTGAAAACAAGGGGGGGGATTTTTATCCATTTTATGAACAAAATGAGGCATTTTTTCCTTTTTTGTCCATGTAAAAAAATACCCCTCATCCATAAAAAATCCCCCCTCCTAGATTGGACACTGAAAGTGTCGTCGTCTATAGCAGTAAATGAGTTAATACTGTTATGTAATGTTTATTTCAGCATCAGAGCTATTATTAAACTGGACTAATGACATGGGACCATGGGATAAAGAACAGACTGCTTTACAATAGAGGACTTGTAGCAAGTCTACAGAATATTCCCGTTTTTGCTTTTATTCTATCACTTATACCAAAGTTTATTACTGGTATAACTCATCAGCTTATATATGACATAAATTCAAATTCATCTATGCACAAAACTGAGGGATTTTAGAGGTTATCTTATTAAGTCTTTCCCACATACAACGAAATTGCATAACTTTGAAAACATTAAGTCAAAACTAGGGAACCTCTATAAATGAAAGAACAATTATTAAGTAAAGTTGAAAACAATTGGCAAAAGGAGATGTTGCCCATTATGAGCAATTCTCTTTTTGCCATAATGTTTACAAAATTCTTCTGCTGCATTTGCATAAAAAATGCATCTGCAAGTGTGAAAAGGTTGATCATTAATTTTCCACAAAATCTTATATTGGGACTTTTCTGTTCAGTACCCACATCATAGGGTTTCTTGGAGTAAAAAGAGATATATCGTTGACTAATCTTGAACTAGACTTTTGCTTATGAGCAGCTAGATCTTGCTCTGCTTGGTTCATAAGTGTCTTGGAATTAACCGTGATAATTGTAAGAGCCTGGTGATTTACTGTGCAGGCGTCTTATCCCCCATTTAAAGGTATACAAATGTATACCTTTAATTTGGGTCCATGGTTTCAGTCATTTACCTTGGCAGTATTCCCAAAATATTGTTTAACAGCACCTACGGGTATTTGAATTAAACATGCATTACACAGATTTTTTTTTTAGTTGTTTGATTTACTTTATTTGTTAATTCAGTTTTGCGTGAACTTTTATTTTTGTTTTTCATACAATCTTTGGTGTGTGCTGGAACGTACCCTTCTTATTATGAGAATATATATATCAATCGTGAGCAACTTTTCCATTTATTTTTAGCTGAAAGAATGCAAGTAAAGTTGCAATAGCTTTTTCACTGGTGTGGGTCATATTTTTTTTATTCTTGAGAATAGGACATGCCACGTGCAATAAATTTGCAGCACACATCTTTGAAAATGCATATAGGCAAAAAATAAAGAAAATCTGTTTTCAAATTGCTTCTGCAGAGAAGGCAAAAACCTTCTTTATATTGAAAAGGGTTAATTGATGGGTTACGCAGTAACCTTCAGTAAAAGTACAAAAACTGGTATCAGAGAGTATATAACGGTGTTGTATGAAAAGTAAGACAAAATTGGTGACCTCATTGAACTGCTCTCTCCTTTATGAAAATATTTCCAGAAAAATATCACCTTTTTAGACAAACATTGTGGTAAAATGAGAATTTATTCTTTGCCTTTAATGCTATACATTTTGCCAGTATCAGATGTTCGAAAATCTGCGAAAATCTGCTTGATAATCTGTTATGGGATGGAACTGTATTTCACAAATCAGTATTTTAGCAAGTATCACTGCTTATAATTGTATAATGATATAAGCTTATGATTACCAATCTGTAACTAATAAACAAAATCAGTACGAAATTAAAAGAAGACTTTTTTGTATGTTTTCCGTTCATTATCTTTTTCATAAGAACACTTAGTTTTTTCGATGTTATTTAATTAAGAGGACCTTATATTCATTTTTTCTTTCATGAAGTTCAAAATATTTTGACAAATGGAGTCCTTTTCCATTGTGATGATGTTTTCCAATCTATTCAATGATTTTTTTTTTCAGAGATTTAATACCATTTTACCAGGAGCTTCCAAGGATATTTCACTTTCATTTATCGTTTACTTTTTCCGACATACAACAAACGTGCAGCAGACGACCTTGAATTTTTTTAGACAAGCATATTGGAAGTCTCTGTCAATGAAAGTATAATAATGGAGTAGAGTTGTAAACGTTGTGGCAAAAGAAGAACTTGTTCATTATGAGCAATTTCTCCTTTTGCCACATCGTTTTCAAAAGTCGTCAGCTATAGTCAAAAAGCGTCTTCATGTGGAAAAGTGTTAACCTGCTCTGATATAGTCTTCTACTTTAATCAATCCGAAGTTAGGCATCATGCCTGATATGACATTATTAGAATTGTGTGTTAACTAAACATACTTTCAAAGGTCCGCTGCATAAGTGGTGTGTATCGGCGATAATGAAAATAAAAAGGAAATATTTCTAAAACGTTTCTAACATAACTAGCTAAATCTATTTTGAGTTATTGTGTGTTAAAGTTTAGCACGTATTCTCGACTCTTTGTTTTATGGTGTGCAGGACTACCCATGAACTTCAACGCATCTGCTACCTTTTGTTTCGGAAAAAAATCGGAATACCATTCTGGCATCGGAACAGACCGAACGCTTCCGGACTTCAAGTTTCGCTCTTCGGTCCTTGTACCGAAAGCCCTCGAGTATGTCGATTCGGTACCATTGGCAAATCTCCCGGGTGATGACCTCGTCTCCAAACGATCTCTTGGATAACTTGTTTCTACCCAACGTTTAGTAGTATTACCAAAGTTTAATGGATGTAAGGTACTTGTTTGATGCTGGTTCTTGGCTGGTAAATAATCATCAGGGTACCGAGAAATCATCGATCTCAGTTCGGCAATTTCTGTCTCATGTCCACTTGATCTAACATGCGCTTTATAAGCTGGATCCAAGCTCCTCTGGAACAACTCGGAAGTGATGTCATTACAAAGATGAAGAGGGACGGCGCTCTCTCCTTTAAGATTCATTCCATATTTTTTCTTCGATTGGATTCGTTCAATTGCTTGTGGTTTAAACACGACAGGTCGACCATCAAAAGTATCCCCTGTGGACGCCATCACCATGTCTTTATGATCGAACGTCATAAATTTACCGTCGTAAAATCTCGGCGCATTTCGTTGCATTGGCATCATTGTGTACTCATTACGCGGGTACGTGTCTGTCAAATTTCTCTGGTAAGGTTTCCGAGTCGGTCTGGAGCTCACACTCCAAACTCCGTTACCAACGTTAGCGTTGTGACCATGCACACGAGCCGTGTTTAGGTAACTGTCCATATTCGAGGAGTAGACGGAACTCGCGTTCGAGACCTGTTTTTCGGCTTTGAGAAACTTGCTGCGATTAAATCCAGCGTTGTCCGAATGATTTGGTCTCCTGTTAGAAAGTCTCTCTTGGTGTATTTGTTTTGTGTGTTCGTTTATAACGTTCATTCCTTACATCGTAACATGTTAATATACAACCACACAAGCTGTCTTAATATTCTTAACTAATCTTGATAGGGTTAGGGTAATAATGATAATTTCGTTAGTTAGTTATGCCCACAATAAAACTAGGTGGGTTTTTTAAAGGATTTTCACACAATTTTAATTTTTTTTTTTTTTTCATATACACGTATCTAGTTTTACATGCTTTATTGGCAATTAATAAATGTTGAATTAATTGTCACGCATTTATTTAAACACTGTTTATTAACATAAGTTCCCACTAACTTTGTACTTGGCCGTATATCTCCTGTTCAATACACAACATACTCACTGTAAGAACACAAACAATTGCGAAGGGAAGAAATGCAGGCATCCATAATTAACATTTCGCTGTATTTAATCCCCATTTATCTAGTATCTAACGCTTTCAGTACAAAATAATTTACAAAATATTCTCCTACATAAATTAAATCGTACACTTTTTACATATTTCGTGTATAACTACATTAATTGAGCGCGTCCGTTTGAAAAGGTACACGACGGCTGTTGTGAGCAGTTTATATCTGAATCGGCATTTGCAGTCATACAATACAGTTTGATCAAGATGTACAATGTTTACATATTACTTACACAAGCTTGTTAGAAGTCAACGTGTGAAGATGCGGATAAGACGGTGTACAGTGTGATCTGAACCTACACTGATCAATAAAACCAGCGTGTACATTTTCGCAGGGAAGGGCTCCGTCAGTTAAACAAAGACGTGATATCTGGCTACAACACAGATGAGTGGTTCTTTTGTTTTGACTTGAAAAGTGAGACGAATGGTATAAGTTTATCGATGGCTTGGCGTTAAAACGGTTGTAACTAAAATTGGTATTTTTTTACCAATGTTAATCACCTAGCCATAAAGTCTTCATAAGCCTTGAAAAACAATTCTTGGTATAAATGGTAATTTAGGTGCCATTTCTCGTTCTGAGCAATGGCACCTAAATTTGCATTGTTTACAAAGGGGTCAAAGTTGCCCCTAAGCCAGGGTTTTCAAAATAGGATTTTAGTTACAGCCGTTTCGCGCCAAGCCCTCGATATGTATATCGGATAATTTAACTGTCGTCTGTCATTTAAACACCATAGAAAAGTATAATGTAACACATCGGGTAATAATGGGATTCTTAGTTGAACTATTTTTAAAAATCGTCCTCCTGCATATGTCGTTTGCAAATGGGATATATTAACCACGATTATATATTACATGCACATCGTGATCTGGTGAAAGGATACTCTGCGTTCACGGTTGCAAAGACTTTAACCTTTCTCCTTGATATAATTTTGCCGAGTCTTCTATTTCGAATCAAACTGTATTAAGTATTTCCCTTCCTATGTTCAGAAGTAATATCTCTGTAGAGAAATACGACAGTTTTGGTTGTTTCCATTTGAAAACAAATATTGGCTCTATTTTTTTATGATAAATAGTGCGTCCTAAAATAAGTAATATCGATCAAGTTAGATGGAAATGTTTGACCCGTATATTATATGAGCTGTTCCAAGATAAAACCAACATTGTGGATATCTGCGTAAAGTATCGACCCGGATCAGCTAAAGCATGCCGCGCAAGCTAACCCGGCCTGGCACTTTGCGCCTCCTGTGGATAATCATTACTCTATACCTCTATAATTCCCCATGTCTCGGACCGGATTAGCCTGAGCGGATTGCGCAGGCTGTTCTTGGAACGGCTCATATCATCAATTTACCTGCAAACAACATCTGCAGCAGTAAAATAAACGTGTAATCAGTTAACACAGTTGAAAAAGAAAATATGTGGCAAAAGTAGAAATTGTTCATTATCGAATTGAGCAATTTATACATTTGCCAAAATGTTTTAAAAAATCGACTGCTGTAAATATGTGATAGTGCATCTACACGAGGGACAGGAGATAGCGCATCTACATGAGGGACACAGGGGACAGGAGATAGTTCATCTATACGAGGGACAGAAGATAGTGCATCTACACCGGGCGGGGGACAGGGGATCGTGCATCTACACGAGGGACAGGATATAGTGCATCTACACGGGGGACAGGAGATCGTGCATCTACACGAAGGACAGGAGATAGTGCATCTACATGGGGGACAGGAGATTAATAACTATATACGTCAGCATGTTTAATTTCGACACATTCTACCTTATTCCAAATATCTGAGCAAGGTCATGCGAAAGCTAGCCGTCGGAGAATTTACACTTTTTTTACGATAACGATCAATCTGCATACCAGTATAGCCGAACTATGGTCGGTGGTGTAGTGGTACAGAGGACGCGGATTCGATCCCCTGCCGGGTCATACCTAATACTTTAAAAAGTGGTTGTAATTACTGCCCCCTCCCCCTCCTTGGCTACAGGGTTGAGGGGTTAGCATTACGAGTGACTCGCTGGTGTCAGGATAAATGGACACGTATAACTAGTAAATTACCCAGGAAACGCCGTGATATTGTTACGTGCCACCCGTCTGGCCTGTCTGTTGGTAGGGTTGATAGGTTTAAGCCACTCGGTGGAACGAAATAAAACGAGAGGCAAAGATAGACATTTCAGTTTTCCTTTAATTCTGCTTAAGAACGTGGAAAAGAGAGAACAAAGGGGAGTAACTGTGCATGTGTCGTCCCAACACCAGACTGTAGTTACTTCCCTTAGATTGGACCCTTTCTCATAAAGTCGATAATAACAACTGCGTGACCGTGGAATACCATTTATAATACGAATGTCAATGATGCTTAGTACCTCTAACAATCAGCTCATACGTATGAAATATACGGCATATGTAGACTACGTTATTTATTGGGGGTGTGTCTCAAATACCTTTGATTAAGACTTCGCGGTTTTCAGTCAGATGTTTCTGTCCTTAATTCGATTGTTTGAATAACAAAGTATATTCAATTTGTACTCCGCCGTGGTATAACTGTAAAACTTTTGAAAACGGCTGTAAAGTCCGCCGTGGTATAACTAATATTGTTGACACGGTGTTAAACTTCGCCGTCGCATTAATGTAATATTGTTCAAAACGGCGTTTATCTCCTCCGTGGTATAACTGTAATATTGTGGAAAATGGCGTTAATCTCCGCCATGGTATAACTGTAATATTGTGGAAAACAGCGTTAATCTCCGCCGTGGTTTAACTGTAATATTGTTGAAAACGGCGTTCAACTCCGCCGTGGTATAACTGTAATGCTGATGAAAACGGCGTTAAACTTCACCGTGGTATAACTAATATTGTTGAAAACGGCGTTAAACTCCACCGCGGTATAACTGTAATAGTGTTGAAAACGGCGTTAAACTCTATCGCGGTGTAACTGTATTATTGTTGAAAATGGCGTTAAACCCAACCCTGGTATAACAGTAATATATTTGTAAGATTGTTGAAAACGGCGTTTATCTCCTCCTTGGTATAACTTTAATGCTGTTAAAAACGGCGTTAAACTCCGTTCTGGCAAAACTGTAAAACTGCTGAAAACGGCGTTAAACTTCACCGTGGTATAACTAATATTGTTGAAAACGGCGTTAAACTCCACCGCGGTATAACTGTAATAGTGTTGAAAACGGCGTTAAACTCTATCGCGGTGTAACTGTATTATTGTTGAAAATGGCGTTAAACCCAACCCTGGTATAACAGTAATATATTTGTAAGATTGTTGAAAACGGCGTTTATCTCCTCCGTGGTATAACTTTAATGCTGTTAAAAACGGCGTTAAACTCCGTTCTGGCAAAACTGTAAAACTGCTGAAAACAGCGTTAAACTTCGGCGTGGTACAACTTAAATATTGTTGAAAACGGCGTTAAACTCCGCAATGGTATAACTGTAATAATGTTGAAAATGGCGTTAAACTCCGCCGTGGTATAACTGTAATATTGTTGAAAACGGCGTTAAAGTTTTCCATGGTATAACTGTAATATTGTTGAAAACGGCGTTAAACTTCGCCGTGGTATAACTGTAATACTGTTGAAAACGGCGTTAAACTCCGCCGTGGTATAACTGTAACACTTTTGAAAATGGCGTTAAACTCCGCCGTGGTATGAATGTAATATTATTGAAAACGGCGTTGAACTACGACGTGGTATAACTGTAATATTGTTGTTCACGGCGATAAACTCCGCCTTGGTAAAACTGTAATACTGTTGAAAACGGCGTTAATCTCCACCGTGGCATAACTGTAATATTGTTGAAAACGGCGTTAAACTGCGCCGTGGTATAACTGTAATACTGTTGAAAAGGGCGTTAAACTGCGCCGTGGTATAACTGTAATATTGTTGAAAACGGCGTTAAACTGCGCCGTGGTATAACTGTATTATTGGTGAAAACGGCGTAAACCCCACCATGGTATTAATGTAGGTATTAATGTAGAACTGTTGAAAACGTCATAAAATCCACCGTTGTAAAACTGAAATTCTGTTGAAAACTATAATAATGTTGAAAACGGCGTTAAACTCCGCCGTGGTATAACTGTAATACTGTTGAAAACGGCGTTAAACTTCGCCGTGGTATAACTGTAATATTAAGGGTTGTGTTACCACATTTACTAGCAGGTCGACTGCCATGTCGGGTCCCACAAATTGATTAACTTCAGGCTGGTTTTTGTGCAATGTTTGCACTTGTTGCAACATATTGCTTGGTGTGTAAATGTAGCTGCATGCTTAAGCTTAAGCTTCAATTAGCTATCAACAACACCGTCCTAGCTGCAACCCTTTACCCAGGAGATTCTTTTCCAAGAGTATGTTCAAATAGTATCACTCTATAAATACAGTTTAGTCTAGTCTGTTCTCCCCAAAATTGTTTTAAATTCAGGATGCAATTTCAGCAATGCTTGCACACGATGCAACATGTTGCTTGGTGTGTACATGTTGCTGCATGTATAAGCTGCAATTCAAGACCAACACAGTGACACGGAATTCGTCTCGTTTCCCGGTTTCCAGCGATTATTGTACGAAAGGGAAAGATTTAAAACTGGCAAACTTTATATCGGGTTCCGATCGAGATTAGCACTAACGTCTAATCACAGTCACTTCCTATAAGGTCAGATGGTAGAGACTCATGCTTATATCTTGGGAAAATGAGCACAAACAAAAAATTACTCTAGTTTACTTTAACGCATCTGCAGCAGAAGACGTTTTAAAACATTGTTGGAAAAGGAGACACTGCTTAATAATGACCAGTTTCTCATTTTGCTACTATGTTGTTCATCTCTTCTTAGTAATTCGCAACATTTAAACCGTTTCTTCGCAAAAATAAACTGTTGACGCCTCTACAGCTGAACACGTTTTTAAACATCAAGGCAAGCGCAGAAATTGCTCATAATGACAGTTTCTCCTTTAATCACAATGTTTCAACTCTTTTCCTTTATAATTGACATTTAAACAATTTTTAAACATACAGACTACATGTAATGCCTCCCTGGATGTAGTAATCAAGCTATTTATTACAACTGAAAGCATTGAAGCAAAAAGAGCAATGGCTCACATTAGCTTGACATAACTAATTGCTTAGGTGTTGATACATTTAGACAGAATTGACGAGTGCCGCATAAACATTTAAAATGTCAATAAACCCGACCCTAACCCAGCCTGCATTGTTGTATTTCATTATATCATGCCATATATAAGTAGTGGGGGCGGTTTTGGGGTATATTTACCCATAGTAAGCCATGATTTGAGAAAAGACTTTGTTTGATTCTTACAATTTTTGAACAAAGTTTTGAAAAACGTGCATATTGTTATTAGCCTTGTTTTCTGTTTGAATGATTTCCTGTCCAAAAAATATATTTGTGTGTTCAATGCTTTTTGCTTTTTTCCTGAAAAAAAATAACTAACTATTGTTTCAATTTCAATCTGGTGGGTATTTACAAAAGTCATGTATTTGTCTGTGTAGTAGTAGTAGTAGTAGTAATAGTAGTAATATAAGTAGTAGTAGTGTCAGAAGTAGTAGTAGTAGTAGAAGTAGTAGTAGTAGTTTTAGTAGTAGCATTAGTAGTAGTTTCAGCAGTAGTAGTAGAAGTAGTAGTAGCAGCAGTAGTAGTTTCAGTAGTAGTAGTAGTAGTAGTAGTAGTAGTAGTAGTAGTAGTAGTAGTAGTAGTAGTAGTAGTAGTAGTAGTAGTTTCAGAAGTAGTAGTAGGAGCAGTAGTAGTAGTTTCAGAAGTAGTAGTAGTAGTATAAATAGTAGTAGTAGTAGTAGTAGTAGTAGTAGTAGTAGTAATTTCAGCAGTAGTAGTTATAGCAGTAGTGGTAGTATCAGCAGTAGTAGTAGTAGTAGTAGTAGTAGAAGTAGAAGTAGAATGTTAATGTAATTAATAACATGAACATTCAGTTTAGTTATTTAAACATGTTGAAACATTACGGAAAAGAGAATGAAACCAAAGAATAGGCATTTCTATATATATATTGACGGAAAAGAAGGTATTCATGAACTATCAAGTGTTTGTATCAAAACGCGTCTTTTAAAGCATGTATGCTAATACACATAACTATGTAAGAATACTTTGTCATATCATATATGTTTAAGAAAGAACAAATGAAGAACAATCAATAATGTCGCTAATTAATCCAGACGGGTGATTACCATAAATTTGCCGGACTCCTACTGTGTCATTTCGGGAAGATCATGAACAGGTATTGTGCAGGCTGTGCAACCCTTGTCTCTTCAATCTAGTTTTCTCGCTTTGTTCAGTTAATTGAACATCTCGGGAGAGAAAATGACCAAAGAATAGGCATTTCTACATATATTTCTGGAAAAGTAGCAGTAGTAGTAGTTGTTTCAGCAGTAGAAGTAAAAGTAGTAGTAGTAGCAGTAGTAGTAGTAGTAGTAGTAGTTTCAGCATTAGTAGTAGTAGTAGTAGTAATTTCAGCAGTAGTAGTATTAGCAGTAGTAGTAGTAGTATCAGTAGTAGTAGTAGTAGTTGTAGTCGAATGTTAATGTAATTAATAACATGAACATTCAGTATAGTTATTTGAACATGTTGAAACATTACGGAAAAGAGAATGAAACCAAATAATAGGTATTTCTATATATATTAACGGAAAAGAAGCTATTAATGAACAGGTAAGTGTTTCTATATATATTTCTGAAAACGTAGCAGTAGTAGTAGTAGTAGTAGTAGTAATAGTAGTAGAAGTAATAGAAGTAGTAGTACCAGTAGTAGTAGTAGTGTCAGTAGTTGTTGAAGTAGTAGTAGTAGTAGTAGTAGTAGCAGTAGTAGTAGTATCAGCAGTAGTAGTTGTAGTAGTAGTAGTAGTAGTAGTAGTAAAATGTTAAGTTAATTAATAACATAAACAATCAGTTTTGTTAAATGAACATGCTGAAAACATTACGGAAAAGGGAATGACAAAAGAATAGGTATTTCTATATATATTCCAGGAAAAGTAGCAATTAATGAACTTTTAAGTGTTGATATCAAAACTCGTATTTTAAAGCATGTATGCTAATACACATAACTATGTAAGAATACTTTGTAATATTATACATGTTTAAGAGAATTATGCCATTTCTTTCAGAAAGAACAAATGATGAATAATCAGTAATGTCGCTATTTAAACCAGACGGGTTATGGCAAAAGGAGAAATTGCTCAATTATGACCATTTTTCCTTTTACTACAATGTTTTCAACTCTTTTCAGTTATTAATGACATTCAAATATTTCAACAAAAGACAAATTTTGACACCTCTACAGCAGAAGACATTTTAAAACATTATGTCAAAAGGAAAAATTGCTCATAATGACCAGTTTTTTGGCTACAATGTTTTACACACTTTTAATAAATTAGCGACATTGTGTCTTCTGCTGTAGGGCGTTAACAGTTGTATGTATGTGACAAAAGGTTTACATACATATAACTAATTTATGAAAAGGGTTTAAAACCCTGTGGAATAAGAAGATCATTCTTTAAGACTTATTATAATCAGTGACTGCTATGCAAGACGCATACAGATAAAAGCATCTCTGACAGTCAATTCTGTCAAAATGTATCAACACCTAATCATTATATCGTTCTCGTGTAGTCTGTTTGTCTTCAGGATTTATACGAGAAAATTAGCGCGAGTAATTACAAAGTAAAACTGCGATTTATGAGGGATTCATGCTTCTTAAATAGCAGGTTCAATTTGTAAAAAAATCGTATTCAGCGCGAGTTATTAAAAAATGAAACAATTTAAGAGGGATTCATGCTGTTTGTAACATCTCGTTATGAAAGACTTCTTCTTATTCCACAATGTTTTAAACTCTTTTCATAAATAAGTTACATGTAAACCTTTAATCATATACATACAACTTTTGACGCCCTACAGCAGAAGACGTTTTAAAACATTATGGCAAAACGAGAAAATGCCAGATCCTCTTTTACCTGCACTGTTTCCTTCTCCTTTTTCCAGAATGTTTTCAACTCTTTTAAGTTATTCGGCACATTAAGACCTTTTTTTCCATAAATAGACAACAGTTGATCTTGACCCTAACATTTGATCTAAGTTTCAGTTGTAATAACTCATAATGACCAACTTCTCCTTTTTCCACAATGTTTTGAACTATTTTCATAAATTCGTGAATATGTAAACCTTTTATCATATGTAGACACATTTTGCCTCTACAGTATAATACAGTATAATACATTTTAAAACATTGTTGCAAAGTGAGACATTACACATAATGATCAGTTTCTCCTTTTTCTACAATGTTTTCAACTCTTTTCAGTTATTTGCGACATTAAAAACAGACACATTGTATCGCCTCTATAGCAGCAGACGTTTTAAAACATTATGTCAAAAGGAGAAATTACTCATAATGTTATTCGCGACATGTAAACCGTTTTACACATACAGAAAACTTTTGACGCCTCTACAGCAGAAGACGTTCTTAAACATTATGGCAAAAGGAGAAATTGCCCATAATGAGTGAATTCTCCTTTTGCCATAATGTGTTTAACTCTTTTCAATAATAATGGACAAGTTTACATTTTCTCTCATTCAGACACCTTTTGACGCCTTTACAGCAGAAGACGTTCTTAAACTTTATGGCAAAAGGAGAAATTGCGCATAATGAGTAAGTTCTCCTTTTGCCATAGTGTTTTTAACTTTTTTTTTATAAATAATGGACATGTTAAACTGTGTTCTCATACAGACACCTTTTGACGCCTTAACAGCAGAAGACGTTCTTAAACATTGTGGGAAAAATGAGAAATTGCGCATAATCAGTAAGTTCGCATCTACAGCAGCAGAGGGTAAGGGTAAGATTAGGACGTTTCAAAACATTATGACAAATGGAGAAATTGCTAATAATGACTGTTTGTCCTTTTACCACAATATGTTAAACAATTTGTCCACATGCAGACTACTTGTGATGCCTCCTGACTGTATTAAGCAAGCCATTCAATACAACTGAAAGCATTGTGGCAAAAAAAGAAAAAGCTCATAATGACCATATCCTCCAAAATGAGACAATGCTCATAATGACCAGATTTACCTTTACCTAAACTGTTTTCTTACAAGAATGTTTTCAACTCTTTTGACCTTTTTTTCTTAAAACAGACAACAGTTGATCTTGACCCTAACATTTTATGTAAGTTTCAGTTGTAATAACTTATAATGACCAACCTCTCCTTTTTCCACAATGTTTTGAACTCTTTTCATAAATGTGTGAACATGTAAACTTTTTATCAGATGTAGACACATTTTGATGCCTCTACAGTATAAGACGTTTTAAAACATTGTTGCAAAATGAGACATTGCTCAGTTTCTCCTTTTTCGACAATGTTTTTAACACTTTTCAGTTATTTGCGACATTAAAAACAGACACATTTTATCGTCTCTACAGCAGAAGACGTTTTGAAACATCATGGCAAAAGGAGAAATTGCCCATAATGAGTAAGTTCTCCTTTTGCCATAATTAATCTTTTCAATAATAATGGACATGTGAACCTTTTTTCTCATTCAGACACCTTTTGACGCCTTTACAGCAGAAGACGATCTTAAACATTGTTGTAAAATGAGAAATTGCGCATAATGACAGTTTGTCCTTTTACCACAATGTGTTAAACTATTTCCCTTAATAATGGACATTCGAAGTAGCTCAACTGTTGTCTGTTTTTGGGAAAAAAGGTCTTAACATGTTAATAGGTGGTGAATAACTTAAAAGAATTGAAAACATTGTGGCAATAGGAGAAGAAAACAGTGTTAGTAAAGGATGATCTGGTCATTTTTTTTTCCTTTTGCCACAATGCTTACAATGACTCACTGTCTCTCACTGTCTCTCAAACTCTCCCCTTCTCTCTCAGTAGTAGTACTTCTATAAGTAGTAGTAGTAGTAGTAGTAGTAGTAGTAGTAGTAGTAGTAGTAGTAGTAGTAGTAGTAGTTGTTATTCAATGTCAATTTAATCAATTACATGAGTATAGTTATTTGAATAAGTTGAAAATATCACGGAAAAGAGAATTAACAAAGAATAAGTATTTCCTATATATATTGCTGGATAAGTAACAAAGAATTATTTCTTTTCTTTAATTTAAATTTCTTTCAGTTTTTTTTGCCACAATGTATTAAACACTTTTAATAAATTAGCAACATTTAAACCTTGTGGAATAATGTGTCTTCTGCTGTAGGGCGTCGAAAGTTGTTTGTATGTGACAAAACCTATGATATAACTAATATGTATAAAAAGAGATTAAAACTGTGTGGAATGAAAACAAATGAATATAAACTGAAACGGCTATTTAAGACGCATGCAGAAAACAATTTAATACGCTGGGCTAGAGATAGCATACCCTGCCCGTTAATTCAGTCACCTAATTAGTAGATTAATGTTAACCTATCGCTCTCATGTAGTCTGTTTTTCCTCAGGATTTATACGAGAATTTCCAAACTGAAACCGCCTCGTAAAAGGGAAGGTCTGCAAGGCGTGAACAATGTGCATCGGGCCCAAAACCATATTCAATTTCCCCACTTGCATTTTTAGCTCGACTATTCGAAGAATATGAGAGCTATACTACTCGCCCTGGCGTCGGCGCCGGCGTCCACGTCAAACGTTGGTTAAGGTTTTGCATGCAAGTACCTAAATACTACATGTATTGCATTATCAAGTTAGATAACTCTATCCTGCATTTTATGCAAGTTCTGGCCCTTTTTTACTTAGAAATTCTGGTTAAAGTTTTGAGTGCAACTAAATTAAGAGTCCATATCTCAGTATTTACTTGATGCATTGCATTGAAACTTTCTACAACGGTACCCAACTATCACACCTGTGTAGATTAATAAGTTAGATAACTCTATCCTGCATTTTATGCAAGTTATTGCCCTTTTTTTACTTAGAAATTCTGGTTAAAGTTTTGCGTGCAACTAAATTAAGAGTCCATATCTCAGTATTTACTTGATGCATTGCATTGAAACTTTCTACAACGCTACCCAAACTATCACACTTATGTAGATTATCAAGTTAGATAACTCTTTCCTGCATTTTATGCAAGTTATGGCCCTTTTTCTACTTAGAAACTCTGGTTAGAGTTTTGCGTGCAACTAAATTAAGAGTCCATATCTCAGTATTTACTTGATGCATTGCATTGAAACTTTATACAACCCTTTCCAACCATCACAATGCAATTTATTGGCCTATTTTAACTAGAAATTTGGTTAAAGGTTTGCATGCAACTACATTAACCCTTTCCCTTATGCGGCAATTCCGCAGCAGACGACTATGAAGGAAGCCCGCGACTTTAATTTTTAATAGCTTTTCGGAAATGACATGGGAGGAGAGTTAGTGTTAGAAAAAAACAAATTTAAATGTCTTGAACATATCACAATTGTGATTATGACACATCTAAAATGAAATAAATAATCCGATGTTTTAAGTATTTGCAGTTTCTTTATTTTGACTCGCAATTGTGTTTTTTTGTCTTATTTACGAAGACAAAAGAGTCCCTGCTAGACTTGCTGCAGACTGTTATGTGTCAATATCGAGATAAAAATCACGTCGAATTTTATTTTTAGTAGCAATTTTAACTTACTGAATGTTATTTTCATGTTCAAAGAGATGGTCTGATTTATGCAGAATTCATTTAATAATGATAATCCATGAATATCTAAAATAGGAACTACATTCAAAGCTAAATATGTTGAACATCTGACTACCGAATACCGATTGCGTAGATAAATCGCCTTTGCAGAGAGCCGTTCTTTACACTCACTTACAAATAGTTAATTATAGGTGATTTAAAATATTTATTTGGTTCGAAACAAATGAAGAAAACTGAGATAAGACTGGTTTTAATATAAAAGTTACTTTGAATGAACACTCTCTGGCTATAAAGAGAGTGTAAAAAACGACAATTATGCGAAGAAGAAACGAATCGGGTCTTTCGTACAAAATTATTTCGTCCTTGACACATTTAAATGTGTTATTTAATTCCCTACACGTATTTTGCTTGCGATCTGCATATTGTTATGCTTCATTGACACAAGGGAGCTCATCATTATATAATTTTAAAACATGAATATACTAATGATTGGGAAGATTACTCATTTCCTGTTTATAATCAATAATTAGTTGGCTGTGTATATGGTTAACCAGAGACATATAAACATGTATATATATATATATGTTTATATGTCAATGGGTCAACCTACCTTAGAATGGAGATTGATCATAAACAATGAAAGTCTTCAATTATATTTCAATGAAGGACATTCACTTCGTTGACAAAAAGAATGCAAGTTATGATACATTTTCACTTGACCCCACCCCTGATGTTCCAATATGCCCTTTAGTTGATAACTGGTTTTGGCGACATTGATGCGTTGCATCAACTTTTTCTTGTCTTCTTTCTTAACCCTTTCCCTCATACGACAATTCTGCAGCATACGACTTTGAATATATTTGGTCAAAAAATAGGAAATCTCATAATTGAACGGATAACCTATGACTAAAGGTGTAAAACATTGTGGCAGAAGGAGAAATTGCTCGTTTTGAGCAATTTTGAGCAATTTCTTCTTTTGTCACTATGTTTTCAAAAAGCCGTCTGCTGCAGAGGCGTCCGAAAGCGTCTACATGAGGGAAAGGGTTAAACAAATGCAACGTGCATGTCCTGAGAACACAGCCCACAGTCATATACCGGTCAGACAAACATCTTGGCAATTTAACCACCCTATCAAGAAAATAAATAGTCTAATGGCCCATGGGTAATTGATGCTGGCTTTTAATAGCCTATAAGCTAACTGTTTATCGTTCTTCAGATTTGAGGAAATTTCAGCCATAATGTTGGAGACTGAGCATGTCTCTTACTGCAGAGGCATCAACAGTTGTCTACATATCATGCAGGCTGCGGGTTAATTTTATATTGTGGAAAAAGGAGAAGCTATGAATGAGGCATTCGTATTAAAACAAATATAACATTTACGCTGGGTTTGTCAACAGTGTGTGTACTGTATTATTACCAGGGCATCTCAGAAATACCAACTACACAAATGCTCATTGTAGGTCCGTGTCGAGCCAAGTAAACTTGAACACTGAACATTTCTCCTTGACACATTCTAAGACCAATAGTTAAAACAGAACGTTTCAGGACTGGACTAGTAGTAGTAGTAGTAGCAGTAGTAGTAGTTTCAGCATTAGTATTAGTATTATTAGTAGTAGTAGTAGTTATTTCAGCAGTAGAAGTATCAACACTAGTAGTAGTATCAGCAGTAGTAGTTGTAGTAGTAGTAGTAGTAGTAGTAGTAGTAGTAGTCAAATGTTAATGTAATTAATAACACGAACATTCAGTAAAGTTATTTTAACATGTTGAAACATTACGGAAAAGAGAATGAAACCAAAGATTAATTATTTCTATATATATTGACGGAAAAGAAGCTATTAATGAACTACTAAGTGTTTGATAAAAGCGCGTCTTTTAAAGCATGTATGCTAATACACATAACTATGTAAGAATAATTTGTCATATCATACATGTTTAAAAGAATTATGCCATTTCTTTCATAAATAACAAATGAAGAACAATGAATAATGTCGCTGAGAGTTGAATTGCATTATTTCATGCCATATATAAGTAAAGGGGACGGTTTTGGGGTATATTTACCCATATCAAGCCATGATTTGAGAAAAGACTTTGTTTGATTTTTACAATTTTTCAATTGAAAGGAATGTTAAAGCTTTGAAAAACGTGCATATTGTTATTAGCCTTAATTTATGTTTTGAATGATTTCCTGTCCAAACTGTTGAAAACAGCGTTAAACTTTACCACGGTATAACTGTAATAATGTCTGAAACGGTTTTAAACTCCGCTGTGGTATAACGGGAGTATTATTAAAAACGGATATAAAAAACTCCGTCCTGGAATAACTGTAATATTGTTGAAAACGGTTTTAAATTTAACCGTGACATAACTGTAATAATGTTGAAAACAGCGTTAAACTTCACCGTTAGCGTTAAACTTCGGCGTGGTAAAACTGTAATATTGTTGAAAACGGCGTTATACTCCACCATGGTATAACTGTAATATTGATAAAAACGGCGTTAAACTCCGCCATGATATAACTGTAATATTGATAAAAACGGTGTTTAATTTCACCGTGGTATAACTGTAATGTTAACAACGGCGTAAATCTTCACCGTGGTATAACTGTAATAATGTTGAAAACGGCGTTAAACTTCACCGTGTTATAACTGTAATATTGTTGAAAACTGCTTTAAACTCCGCCGTGGTATAACTGTAATAATGTTGAAAACGGCGTTAAACTCCAGCGTGGTATGTTTGTAATATTGTTAAAAACAGCGTTAAAGTCTACCGTGGTATAATTGTAATGCTGTTGATAACGGCGTTAAAGTACGCATTGATGTAACTGTAATATTTTTGACACTGCGTTAAACTCCACCTTGGTATAACTGTAATATTGTTGAAAACGGCGTTAAACTCCGCCTTGGTTTTACTGTAATACTGTTGAAAACAGCGTTAAACTCCGCCGTGGTATAACTGTAATATCTTTAACACTGCGTTAAACTTCGCCGTGGAATAACTGTAATATTGTTGAACACGGTGTTAATCTCCGCCGTGGTATAACTGTAATACTGTTGAAAACGGCGTTAAACTCCGCCGTGGTATAACTGTAATATTTTTGACACTGCGTTAAACTCCGCCTTGGTATAACTGTAATATTGTTGAAAACGGCGTTAAACTCCGCCTTGGTTTTACTGTAATACTGTTGAAAACAGCGTTAAACTCCGCCGTGGTATAACTGTAATATCTTTAACACTGCGTTTAACTTCGCCGTGGAATAACTGTAATATTGTTGAACACGGTGTTAATCTCCGCCGTGGTATAACTGTAATACTGTTGAAAACGGCGTTAAACTCCGACGTGGTATGTTTGTAATATAGTTAAAGACAGCGTTAAAGTCTACCGTGGTATAATTGTAATGCTCAGTGTTGATAACGGCGTTAAAGTACGCATTGATGTAACTGTAATATTGTTGAAAACGGCGTTAAACTCCGAATTGGTATAACTGTAATATTGTTGAAAACGGCGTTAAACTCCGCCTTGGTATAACTGTAATACTGTTGAAAACGGCGTTAAACTCCGTCTTGGTATAACTGTAATACTGTTGAAAACGGCGTTAAACTCCGTCTTGGTATAACTGTAATACTGTTGAAAACGGCGTTAAACTCCGCAGTGGTATAACTGTAATATTTTTGACACTGCGTTAAACTTCGCCGTGGAATAACTGTAATATTGTTGAACACGGCGTTAATCTCCGCCGTGGTATAACTGTAATACTGTTGAAAACGGCGTTAATCTCCGCCGTGGTATAACTGTAATACTGTTGAAAACGGCGTTAAACTCCGCCGTGGTATAACTGTAAAACTTTTGAAAACGCCGTTAAACTCCGCCCTAGTATGAATGTAATACTGTTGAAAATGGCGTTAAACTCCACCCTGGTATAACTGTATTTTTGTTGAAAACGGCGTTAAACCCAACCGTGGTATAACTGTAATATTCTTGAAAAAGGCGTTAAACTTCGCCGTAGTATAACGGTTAGATTGTTGTAAACGGCGTTAATCTCCGCCTTGGTATAACTGTAATAATTTTGAAAACGGCATTAACCTTCGCCGTGGTATAACCGTAACACTTTTGAAAACGGCGTTAAACTCCGCCGTGGTATGAATGTATTACTGTTGAAAATTGCGTTAAACTCCACCCTAGTATAACTGTATTTTTGTTGAAAACGGCGTAAAACCCAACCGTTGTATAACTAATATTCTTGAAAACGGCGTAGGGTTCAGTAAGCTCCACCGTGGTATAACTGTAATATTGTTGAAAACGGCGTTAAACTTCGGTGTATTATAACGATAAGATTGTTGTAAACGGCGTTAATCTCCACCATGGTATAACTGTAATATTGTTGAAAACGGCGGTTTACTCCACAGATGTATAACTGAAATATTATTGAAAACAGCATTAAACTTCGGTGTAGCACAACTGTAATGCTGTTGAAAACGGCGTAAACTTCGCCGTAGTATAACTGTTAGATTGATTAAAACGGCGTTAAACTTCACCGTGTTATAACTGTAATGTTAAAAACGGTGTTAAACTTCACCGTGGTATAACTGTAATAATGTTGAAAACGGCGTTAAACTTCACCGTATTATAACTGTAATATTGCGTGGTATAACTGTAATAATGTTGAAAACCACGTTAAACTCCATCTTGGTATGTTTGTAATATTGTTGAAAACCGCGTTAAAGTCCACCGTGGTATAATTGTAATGCTGTTGAAAACGGCGTTAAAGTTCGCATTGATGTAACTGTAATATTGTTGAAAACGGCGTTTAACGTCGCAGTGGGATAACTGTAATATTGTTGAAAACGGCGTTAAACTCCGCCGTGATATAACTATAATATTGTTGAAAACGGCGTTCAACTCCGCCGTGGTATAACTGTAATAATGTTGAAAAAGGCGATAAACTCCACCGTGTTATAACTGTAATGCTAATGGAAACGGCGTTAAACTCCACCGTGGTATAACTGTAAAACTGTTGAAAACGGCGTTAAACTCCATCGTAGTATAACTGTAATCGTGTTGAAAACAGCGTTAAATTCACCGCGGTATAACATCAAGATATAATTGTGTGTACATTTGTGTACCGGGGAAGAACTGCCTTGATGGTCCAATGGTAAAGTGCCTTGGGAGCGGGTTAGGGTTTGATCACCGGAAGGGAAATACCAAATACTTTAAAAATGGTAGTGGTGCGGCCAGGGATGCGGGGATATCATAATGGCTGACATGCTAATGTCAGTTAAATGTGCCAGCAGTACTGGTAACACCCAGGAAACGCAGGGATATAACTGAAATACTGTGGAAAGTGGCGTAAAACACCATTCCAGAAAGAAAAGTACCGGGGTAGGGTTCGGTTATAGATGTATCTGGTTGTGTTCTTTGTATACGTGGGTGAAACAGGTGTACCTGTGTTTAAGTTCACTAAGATTATCAAATGATCGGTAATGTATTCAGTCTAGCTTGGATTGCAGTTTCACAGAAAGGGACTAATAATTCTCTGGTTTATGTTCTTTTTCCTACCTAAACATAAAAACATGGACTGATCCGAGTTGGTTTCTTTTTTAAAGCTTTTCACCCGAATAAAGCTACTGATTGAAGGAGTGGAATAATTGCAAGAAAATATGTCCGTATAGATTAAAAAGCATTTTGTAAATACGACAAACGCTCGTTACGAGCATCGCCTCCTTTTTCCAAAATGCTTTTAAAGCCTTCAGATGTACAAATGTCAAAATTTGCGTGTTTCAGGATTCTTTACACAATAAATCACAAATTAATCAACACAAATCATCAATGTTTAAGCCCTTTATTGTTTTAAAACATTTTCCAAATCATGAGAAGCTGAGCCTTTTTCTCTGCCCTTCTCTTTCTTCTCAGGACAGTCCTAATCTTTTCTTGCAGGTAAATGGCAAAGTCGGTGCACCCGTCTGGAACGAACCCCTCTTTCCAGACGCCTGCATGCCCCCGTCCCTCTGCAGTACAGCTGCTTCAGAACGTCGGCCTGAAAGTACGAAAGTATGATTACGTGAGAGTTGCTTGGAGAGTATTACATTAAGGAACATGAGGACAGTAACCATATTTGTGTCCACGTTCCAATCCAATCGTCGGCATTTCCGATCTTAAAGTCTGCTTCCAAGTTATTTGTTTACACATTGTTTTTTGCTCTCAATCCATTCCTATCCGATTTGATCATTCCAACCCCTAGACATTGTCTCTGTGAGATTAGGCAAAAAGAATATATGTTTGTACTGCCTTGAGAAATGATAGTAACGCATGGAAAGGTGCCATACACGCCGTAATATAAATGAAATACTGTTGACAACGGCATTAAACCATATTCAATCATTCCACTGAGTTTTGTTCGCGGCGCTCATAAATATATATATATCAAATGTTCGAAACGTCTAGCTAGACAACAAAAAAGATCGCCTCGGCGGCTCAATGGTAGAGCGGGAGGTCGCGGGTTATATCCCCGGTCGGGTCATACCAAAGACTTTTAAAATGGTAGAAGTGGCTTTCCCTCCTTGGCGCTCAGGTTTGTGTGGTCAGTATTACGACTGACTCGCTGGTGTCTGAATAAATAGACCAGTAGTACTGGCAACTTACCCAGGAAAACGCCGTGATATAACTGAAAACTGTTGAAAGCGGCGTTAAACACCATACAATCAAAAGACAACACAGGCCAGTACATTTAAGTTGCCCGTGAAATTAAGCTTGTAAGCTGTTTCTGTAAAATTAATGAAGGCATGTAAAACTGACCTTTGATGGCAATCAGCTTTGCTTTGTGTGACTCGTCATTAGCGGCCATCCGCTTCGCGTAGTCTGCCAATGTTTCTACCATAAATTCTCTAGTAGCCATCATTTCGTCCTCCATCTCCTCTATCCTCAATATCATATCCTCCTTTTGTTCCTGATTCATGACTCTGAAATGAAGAACAGAAAAGTATGAGCTATTGCCTTGTGTGTATATCCGGGTATACACATGTATACCTGTGTAACCTGTGTATATCCGGGTACTAACCCATGTATACCGGGTATTCACGTGTTTACATGTGTAAAAGGTGTACTAACCCAGTGTTTACCCGGGTATACCCGTGTGTACCTGTGTATACCACGTACTAACCCGTGTATACCCGGGTATAGTCGGGTGTACCTGTGTGTACCTGTATTCAACGAAAACTTAAAAACTGACCGAAAGCTCACAGTGTAGTCACAGATCAAACTGTACACCAGTACAGTCGGATACGAATCGATATTGGGTTTAGAGAATTTCTCAATATCATTCAAAAGTTGACCTTGAAATTTTACAGTCTCGTCTGACTCTACATTAATTGAAAAGTAAATGTAAACTTAAATATTGACCGAAAACTGAAATGGAAATACAGTGTAGACATATACCAAAAGTTGCATCCGTGCACGCAGATCAACCATGTTTGCATTGTTAGTAAAAACAAAATATATCAATAATGAATGAATAAATGGTGTTTTAAGGCCCATCGACAACTAACGTCATGTTTTTAACTACAGCTCCAAACTAAGAGTAAGTGCACACATAATAACAATATAAGAAACCCATATCAGCGCAATTGGTAATAACTCATATACAAGCATTTATAATAGCATATACAACACATAACACATTAATAGTAAATCATAAAACAAATATGAATGAAAGCATGAATGAATATAATCGTCCTTAGCATATACGATAACTCTTAAAATTAAGGAGTGGTAGGGTGGGAAATTTATTTAAAAGCCCACAGGTCTGCTAAGCGCGCACCTAGAAACTGAATGAATGGTACTCTCAGAACCCGCCTGGTCAAAAGGTCGTTACGGTAAGGTGGGCACCGGACGCGCTGTAGTTCGCATGTTTAAATGAAATTAAGAAGCTTAATTCTACTTAAAATATTAATTTCCCTAAGGAACTAAAATATAAGTTCAGGTTTGACAGACTCACAGAGCTGATGAATACTTTGAGCGCTTAAAAACCTATCACGTATTGGAGCAAAATAAGCAAAATAAAATATATTAATTAATAAACTTACATATCTTTCTGTTCTTTAAAGTGATTTCCTCTACGAATGCTGGGAGTAGACTGATTAAGCACCTGGACGCAACCCTTTATATACTGTAGAGTGTGTGCAGAAATTGTACGTGAATCCTTAACTCAGAAGAGCCTTTTCACAGAGCAGGGTCGATAACTTTCTTTCTTTACTTACAGTTAAGTCTAGTCTGTGGTCACCACAATGTTATTAACTTCATGTTGTAATTGCAGCATTGTTTGCGCAAGTTGCAACATGTTGCTTGGTTTGAAAATGTAGATGCATGTTAAGGCTGGAAATGAATGATTACAACACTGTCCTAGCTGTAAGCCTTAACCCTGGACACCATTTCTTCCAGATAATGGTTAAATATTATCAGTCTATAATCAAAGCGCCAATGGCACTGTAGTGGCGATCGTATGGAAAATCCTGCAAAGTAACAAGCAGTATATCGGTGTAGGGCTTGCGATGACTCTGGTGCGGGTATATTTGAGAATGTATCAACCATGCATCTTTTGACAGTAGAATAATGTTAGTTTGCCAGAATGTTGTCTTGGTGATTATTTAGTTACGTTCTGAAATTGGTCATGATGTGTTCAAAATTAGGCCATTCCAAAGTTATGAAAAATCTAGTTAGTATTCGATGGACTACCGTTTTAGCTCATTAGAATGACTATTTGTAATCTAATTGTTCGGGTAATCACATGTTTATCACCAGGTCGTTAGGCCATATTAAGATAAAATATATTTTACACTTTAGAAATGACTAAAGAAAGGAGAGAAAACAGTATCCATTAGTTTGGTGTTTGTTTCAATAATGTCCGATATTAAACAGGTCTGTTCAATTTAGTCCCTTCACATTGCATGATTGAGGGTTGTCACAGTGTATTTATATGTCTCTGAGGTTGTTAAACTGCTTCGAATAATGTGAGTGCAAAAACAAACACAAAACATGCTCCAAAAGCACAGTTTCACTATTTGCCAAACTGTTCAATTTATAAAAATATAGGCATATATTATAATGCTCGATCTCCAAACTAAATTAGGCTACACTGTCAGCATTGATTGCTAATTGACTCTAGAACGTGCAGACGTGTATACATCACGTGTGTACACACTGACATCGTGTGTCCTTTAAACCTTTGTAAACCAGTCTTATCATCTAGACGCTTTCATATATTTAAACAACTACAAAATAAAGCGTTTATAATATTGAGATTTACAAGCTCTTCTGGTTTTTGGTCTCGCGAGCTATTTATAGAACCTTTTGGAATTTCCAGATTTGAGTATCATCAGAGTTGTCGTTATTTGCAAGGCAGAACGCGCAATGATATTTATTATCTGCCAAATCCTGCCGAATCAGGTTAAAGGTCAAAAGGTTACGGTTGACTACAGTAAAAATAAAACGAGGCACAGGAGTATCATGATACTCTGCATAGCGTACCCAAGACGCCCGATGATATTTATTATCTGCCCAAACATGAAGAAAGATAATATGTAAATAGTTTAACTCTATTTAGATATTTTCTCGATAAATCTCAAATATTAGTACCAATCCGGTATCAAAGTAGCACTAACATTATCATTATTAATCGTGTGCCTGCATCACTGATGGAACTATATATATATATGGCGGTTTAACGGAAGTGAGTAAATTGCCTTTGCAGAAATATCCAACCGATTGTTCAAATACGACTATATAATTTTTTTTTCGTTGTTGTTGTTTTGGTAGCACTGTGGCGATTGTCAACCAATCGCCACAAAAACAGTTTAGTCTTGTCTGTGCTCCCAAAATTTTCAGACGCTTCAGGATGCAATTGTAGCAATCTTTGCACAAGTTGCAACATGTGGCATGATGTGTCCATGTTGCTGCATGTATAAGCTGCATTTAAAGACCAAATAACTCTAGCTCTAACTCCCAGCTTAGGAGAGCCTGCTCACACAGTATGGTAAAAAAAGCTACCACATTTACTTGCAGGTCGGCTGCCATGTCGAGTCCCACAAATTGAGTAACTTTTGCTGCATGTATAAGCTGCAAATCAAGACCAACAACACTGTCTTAGCTCTAAGGATAGCCTTTTTACAGATTATGGTCAAAGACAACATTTACTAGCAGGTTGATCCCAAAACAACACTGTCCTAGCTGTAAGCTTTAACCCCTGGACACACACATGGGTGGAAAAAGGTTAGTATTATATATTATTACTAATTTATGAAAAGAGTTTAAAATGGAATTAAAAAAGATTGCTCTTAAAGTGGTAATATCAATATAAACTGAAACTGCTATTTAAGACGCATGAGCCGAACCCCAGTAGCTCAATCGGTAGCGGCGAGGGCTGTCAATACAGTGGTTGTCAGTTCGAATCCCGGCTCGGACAACTTTCTTTCCGAAGTTTGACAAGAGTCAATTCGACATGCGTCATTCGTCTTCTACCAATGGGCTAAGTCTATGTGAAAAAGCAGTCAGTTGCTTGGGAAGATTGTTGTGTGGAGTACTGTTGTGAGAAAACCAGGAAAAACATGAGTAGGTGAACTGGCCGCTTTAAAAAACGTCTTTAAATTCCAATCAATCAATTAAGTCGAATGAACGTCTCTTAAATAGCCGTTTCAGCTTTTTAAAAATGCGTCATTCCACTCTGAAACCGCCTTTTAAATAGCACTTTATGTCTGTTAACGTTACAGAAAGCCACTATTTCTTATTCCACAATGCTTTAAACTCTTTTCTTAACTAAGTTATATGTAACCTTTTTTTTTACATCCAGACAATGTTACGCCCTACAGCGAAAGACGTTTTAAATCGTTATGGCAAAAAGAGAAAAAGCACAAAAGAATCAGATCATGCTTTACCTTGACTGGTTTAAACTCTGTTCCGTTATTTAATGAGCAACTTCTCCTTTGCCATAATGTTTGAAACTCTTTTCAGTTATTCGCCACATTAATAACTTTTTTTCACAAACAGACACCATTTGATCTTAACCCTAATATTTGATCTAGGTCGTTCGTTTTTAAAACATTGTGGCAAAAGGAGACACTGCTTAATTATGACATGTATCTCGTTTTTCTACAATGTTGGTCATCTGTGTGTTCACATACATAACACTGTGGACGCGTCTACAGCAGAAGACGTTTTTAAACATTATGACAAGAGGAGATATTGGGCATTCTCGTTCAACCACAAATGTTTCAACTATTTTCCTTTATGATGGACATTTACACAGTTTTTGAACAGACTAATTGTGATGCCTCCCTAAATGTATTAAACAAGGATTAATACATTGGCATACCAAGTCTAGCGTTTCATTAATCTAGTCGCTGCAGGATAATAACGTATACATATTCACTTTGTATCCCATTAAGAATGAAACCTTGGTCTGAAATTATAAAACTCCGAAACATAAGATTTCAGCAGCTGCAGGCTCCAGAACTATTAAAGTTTACTCTTTACTCGTATATGGTATAGCAAATTCGTCCTAGAACTGACCAATCAGAAGCCTTAGTTGGATCATAGATTTTATTTTTGAGCACAGATCTAGAACGTTTTATAGTTTCGGCGGCTTATGATTGGTGAAGTTCGAGAATGATATAGTTTCAAGGCTATTTTCAGTTCCGTGATTTCTAAATGATGGTACATTTGTGGGTCCTGTGACTACAGTACATTTAAATACAATGAACGGACATAGAACGCTGTTGAGACCGTCCGTGTGTGTTAATGCTTGAATCAGTATTCACTAATTGCATTTACAACAAAACTAATTTTCGCCTAACGCCAATAGTTTTAACTCTTTCCCACATTCAACGAATCTGCAGCAGACGACTTTGAAAACATTTAGAGAAAAGATTGGAAATCGCCATAAATTAAAGTATTATTATTGATTACAGCTGAAAACCAAACGACTTTTGAAAACGTTGTGGCACAAGGAAAAACTCGTCTGCTTTCAAATTCATCAAAATGCGTCCGAAAATAGGAAAGAGGTAATGATTTGCGGAATCTGGACACATATTGGTCGTCCAGATACATGTGCGGTCATACTATATAAAGATGGCAGATTAACAGTTTCTAGTGAACTAGCGTGAGTAAATGTACCCTGTAACTCGCTAATGATTTAGACTAAATATTTAAAATGCGCCGCGTCAAACCAAAATAAATCATGTAGTATCGTTGTTATCAAGGTAATTGATGACGACGGAATACGCATAGCTCACATTGAGCACTTCGTGCTTAGATGAGCTTAAAATCATGCGGAAAACACCGGTTCTTTTCATCCAATGCATGGTCATTTCTTCTACGGACACACGATCTCAGGAGTTTATCTTATATCTAACTAACCGTTAAAACTGACAAAATGACTGATCACAATTTAATGCTGATCGTTTTTCAACGGCTTTTTTTTTATCAAAATGTAATGTTGAAATATTTTCAGGGAGCATGGTTCAATTTAACGTTTAAAACGAACTATGGACTGTCACTTTTCAACGGGGCAGATTTCTTTATAACAACCGGCCAGCTTCGGAATGAAGAAACATTTTAAATCTTGAACCTCCGTATCAACAACCATGGGTAACTTCTGCGATACTTTGCCGTTTCCTTGCCGTCCGAGACCACCTAGCTCGAGTCACTCACGCCCCCCCCCCCCCCCCCTTAAAAAAACCCAAAAACAAACACAAACTAATTCCTCCATTTACGGTAATGATTTTAAACAGACTACTGCCATAGAAGCATTAAAGTATTCGTATGTCTCAGATAAAGGGTTAATTAAGGGCGTTCACCCATATTTAGTAGCATTAAAGAAGTTGTTTCCTTGACGACTCACATGAAGTGGTTAAGAGCTGTACAATAAAGTGATACTGTAATTATCCATGCAAAATGGCGTAACCAGACCTATGCGAACAGTGCACAACCAGATCGGCCTGCGAATCATCTCCGCAATCTGACCACGCTCTACCGTTTTTGCAAATAACCTATACAGGTTATATAGAGGTTTCTGCTGGTGTGAGAAGATCTACGTAAAACGGAACAGATGTGCGGATCTGATCTGAGCCAACACTATTTACAACACACTTGCTTGTACCTTTTTCCATGGACAAGCTCAAATAGTAAAACGTAGTATCGAGCGCATAATAATGGTACGGATTAACTTAAGTTTTCTATTTACAACAGACGAATTAACACGTACAAATTATCGTCTGTTAACGGTTTTCTCTCTTTTTGATGTGGATTTTATTATGCTGCGTTAAATTACTTGTGAACTACACGTGTTATTCAATGTGAAAAGGATGTAAAGTGTCAAATATTGAATGACATCATTTGTAAAAAGTGAAACTGGCAGATTATATACATAGATATAAGGGATAGGGTAAGGGTTAGGGTTAGGGTTAGGGTTTACAAGTGTCGTTTGTATTCTATGACGGATTTAAACAGTATTTTTTTTAAGTCGTCTGCGTCGTTAAAAAAAATAGCATATGCAAATAATTAGAGGGGAAAGAATTCTAGTAAAGAAGGAATTGCTCTGTTATGCGTAATTTCTCACTTTGATCACGTTTTTCCAATATGAAGTGAGATTTTACCCGCTGCAGATGCGTCAGTAGTCATCAGATAAAGTGTCAACTATTTAATATGTTCTATATTTAGAAGGTATGAAGTTCATAGTTGGACAACTTAATCATACTTAACATGCTACCATAACCATAATCATAACATTAACAAAATGTGTGAATGTTTTGATTTATAGAGTCCTTACGTAGAAACGTCGATATTGTTTTAAGTCATATTGAATGAATTGTCAAATATATATTATGCTCTCCGATGAGTCGTTTCTAACAAAACAAAATCAGCCCTTACTTTTAGATGAATTGAAAAGGAAACGTTAGTAACAGTCCAAAACAAAATAGGGGCGTGTGGGACGTCACTGATGTAATGTCCTAAAAGTGAGACGCCGAGCCCCGGTAGCTCAGTCGGTAGCGACGCGGGCTGTCAATCCAGGGGTTGTGAGTTCGAATCCCGGCTCGGCCAACTTTCTTTCTGACGATTGACAAAAGTCAATGCGACATGCGTCATTCGTCTTCCACCAATGGGCTAAGTCTATGTGGAAAAGCAGCCAGTTGCTTGGGAAGGTTGTTGTGTGGAGTACTGGTGTGAGAAAACCAGGAAATGCATGAGTAGGTGAACTGGCCGCCGTAATATAACTGATAAAATGTTAAAAACGGCATTAAACCAATCGATCAACCTAATAGTGAGACATGTGTATGGTTCAATGGATAATCCCAAAGATTGTCAAAGGTCAATTCAATAACGAGGCGTAACTAATGTTTGACAAGCGTGGACATCCATAGTACATGATGTACTTTTACACTGTATGATAGAAGCTTCTTGAATCCTTCCCTGACTTATACAGTTATAAGTGAACAATGCAAGGTCAACAAATCTTGCCTTTTTCTAAAAATTATTTCAACACTTAAAAAAAAAAAAAAATCAGTTTAGATGTTGATAACTTTTAATTCAGACGTTTAATCCTTTCCCACATATATACGCTTTCTGACACCTCTGCAGCAGACGGCTTTTTAAAACATAAGCAATGTCTTCTATTGTCACAGTTTTTCCAGCTCTAGTCAATAATTATAATTTCAGTTACAGAAATTATCCACGTTTTGGTATATATGTTTTCAAAGTCGTCTGCTGCAACTGTAATGTATGTGGGATATTTAAAGGTATATTGCTACAACATAACATTCTAGTGAAGAGAGCTCTTACATTATAAACGATCTTATCTTGAGATAAACGCACCTAATCAATTTTAACTGTTACACATTAAATTTGATATCAATTAAGCTGTATTAAACCTTTACCGATTAAAGATGCATCGGCAACATGCGAATTTTGAAAACATTGTGACAAAAGGAAAAATTGTTCATAAGGCGATTTCTGCATTTACCTATAATGTTTACAAGTCTATTTTTAATTAAAATAATTATACTTTCATTTTCTGTATATTTTGTTAAATGTTAGAAAGTGTTAAGATATAACTCTACGTATGCAACCACATTTATTTCTAAAGTGGACAACGTTTGACTTGGTATTATTTATTCGAATACGCCACTGCTTACACCATTTCGATACAAAATCTAACATGTCTTGCATGTCGTTTTCATTTTCACTCAATAATAAAATGTCGTCTGCATACACTAAACAACATAAATTTGTTTCTTCGACGTTAACATCCTTGCTTAGTGATTTTATACCTTCGAAGAGGGCAAAACTCGTCGGCGAACTACAATCTCCCTGTTTGACTTGGACATGGTCGGGAACTAATCAGTGAGATAACCGTTAATTTTCACGCATGATGAAGTATTTGACAATATAGTTCTGAAGGAATTGTAGAATTTACCGTCAATGTCATTAGAAATCATTTTGTACAATAACATATCTCGATTCACAGAATCAAATGCTTTTTGCAAATCGATAAAAGTACCAAAAGTGTCTTTCTTCTGCAACAATCAGTTTTTAACCACAGAAGATAATGAAAACACGTGATCCTCACATGATCGATTTTGTCTAAAACCATTTTGTTCGTCCGCTATCAAGTTATTTTCATCGAGGTATTGAATCAGTCTGTTGTTCAACAAAGCTGAGTACAATTTACCTACGACATATATTAGACTAATTCCCCTATAGTTAAGAGGTATGCGTTTGTCTTTCTTAGCGTCTTTTGGAATGGGTGAGATAATTGCTTTCCGCCATAGACTCGGTAAAATACCTGTATCAAAACACATATTAAACATTGCATGGAGTACATCAATTATAATTGGAGATTTAAGAACTTCATAAGGTATCTGATCTGGGCCCACACTTTTACCCTTTTTTGCTGAATATACCACCTTTTCAACTTCCTGCTTTGTAATTGATCTATTCAAATCAATGTTTTCTTCAAAAAGCGGATCTAACATTTTATCTTCTAAAAACGCCTTTTCATTTAACACTGTGTTGTAAAAAGTATCATCAAAATCATTGTCACAAAATGAAGGATTATATAAATTCTCAAACTCGCAGGACCATTTGTTAAAAACCATATTTTCATCAGATATCAAAATTTCGTTTTCATCATACACTTCCATGGGTACACATTGTTTTTTCTTTGGACCTAGCTGTTGAATCTGATTCCAAAATTTGTGTGTGTTATTGGTACATGATGTTTCAATATCAATTGACAAAGACCTTTTATATTCTCTCTCAGCCCTTCTTAAGCTCTTGTGAAACATGTTCTGGGCTGTCTTGTATTCAGACCTAAGTAAGTGTCTAGTATACCTATTACCATGAAACTTAACATATTCTTTTTCTTTACTTCGGACATTTTTCCATAAATTTTCTAAATGCTTATCCCAGTAAGGTTTATAGTATTTGTATCTTTTTCTTGTCTTTCTAGAACAATCTACATCATAAGGGATGAATTTGTTCATATCTGATATAACATTGTTACAAAAATCATCATACATATTGTCAATACTGTTTTGATTTTCTCTACAACATTCAATATTATGAATTAAATTGAGTAAAGCAAATCTTGATAAATCAGTGTTTAGAAAAGTATCAGGTATTCTATTCAGTTTGTCCCGCTTCATACTATATAGGATGCGTGATTGCTGTCTGTAAGAATCTGGAATTGGCCGACTGCAACTGGCCGTGTACTTATACGTGACCTTCAAAAATGAGTGGTCTGGTACTTTACATGACATTCTCTTAGCAAACAATGTAACTGCATTTCATCAATTATTGTCTCTGGAGAAATTACTTCAAAATGTCATGCGGTACACAAATGTAATCGACCACTGATTTGCCCTTTGTTGTTACAGAGGTATAGTTGTCCCTGCCACGACAAAAGCGTCCGTTAAGCATGCACATTTTCGAGTCATTCAAAAATTCAATAAAAGTACGACCGTGCTGATTGACAGTGGTATCAATTATAATTCTCTGTGGTATGTTATCAATCTCATTAATAAAGTCGGAACAACCACCAACTCCAGAATTAAGATCGCCACAAATAAATACCGCATCACTGTCTTCTAACAGATACATTTGACCAAGGAGGTGTGCAAAAAAGTTTGTAGAGTTTCTGCCCCAGGGGGAATTTTCGGGCGACAAATATACACAAAAAACTGTCATTTTGTGATCCGTTTCCTTGGAAACCAATTGTATACCAATAATACCTTCAACAGTTTTATCAATAACAGTAACATCGAATTGATCAAAAATGTGTGCTTTAATAAAAATAGCTACACCACCGGAACCCTTGGGTGCATTGATATGTATACCTTGTCGATTGTGTCCATTGAACCTATAGCCATCAATAGATATAGTTTGATCTTTTTTTAAGTGCGTTTCACTAACACATATTATATCCGAATTAATGTATTCACACAGTTTAATTCTGAGATTATTGTTACTTTTTGTCCATCCACCTACATTTATGTGAGATATAGATAAGTTATTCTCTGTTAGCCAGGGTCCTTCCTATTTATGATCGTTCATCGATGATCCGTTTCTGTTCTGGTCAGAGTTATCTTTCTTGACGATACGTCCGTTCGCAGTAACCCTGTACTGCCTTCCATTGGGGATTTCTGAAAATAGCGTCTTAGCGTTCAATTCCAGAATACGTTCCGTGTGTGACTTACTGCCAAACAGATACACTTTTTTGTAATCGGAATGATTCTTTAGTTTGTTTTTGGCTCTCAACAATTGCACTTTTTGTTCCACTGTCTCGAATGAAATCTTAAGTGGTGGCACTTTTCCCGTGTTCCTGTCCCTACAACGTTGTGCATCCTTTATAATCACATTCTTAGCCACATCTGCACCTAAAGCTGAGATTAGCCTTTCTGCGATCTCCATTGGTGACTCGCCGTGCTGCACGTGTAAGTTAGCGGCTATTACGGTAAGGTCACAGTTGTTGACAGAGAAATCCTTGGCTGTCCCGTGCGCCGCACATTCATCTCTCAGTGAGCTCATCTCAGCCTCTATTGACTATCCGGGTCTCGAAAACTGCGCATTGTAAGTCAATGTCTACTTTTACTGCCTTCATTTTATCGTCTATCGTAGACAAGACATCATGCCTGAGCTTTTCAAGTTTACTATCGAAAGTTTTCTGCAAGCTCTCCTGTCCTTTCTTCAAATTTGACAGCATTTCCATCATTTTATCCATTTTATTGTCCAAAGGAGACGAAGGGGACTGCTGTGACATATATTTTGAACGTGAAGGAGTTCCACTAACCCTAGACTCCGCAATAACTGCAAATTAAATACTCAGAAAAAGAACAACACAAAAAGGAATCTAAAATTGAACAACAAAATACCATCGTGTTGCCGATCTTCACTTTGAAGCCGAAACAATAGCATGTGAACAACCAACAGATATTTTGAACAGTGACAAACGCAAAATAGATAAAAACGACAATAATACAATGACCGACGAGTGTGACAAAGACACAGTCAGGAATGAACAGTGATAGAGTCAAAATATATAAGGAACGTAAGGAAAACTTTACAGTGACTGACGACAGTAAAAGACGCACAATATATAACAGAACAGAGCAGAACACATATTTTATTTTAAACTCAAACAAGAAGTTCCTAGTCCATATATGATTACAAATTATGTTCAGGTCATAATAATAAAAAAATATTTATTACATTAAATCAATCCATGAATACCCAGCAACAGATATAAATATTCATTTAAGACAAGACATGGTATAATTTTGTCTTTAATTTGAGTAGGTGTAAGCTCCCGATAAGTAAATTTTAACTCTTAGCACGCTAGCGGCAGGTTTTGTCACCCGTTGATGACATTTGCAAACAGTTTGGATCCAGATCAGTCCCCACAAAACGTGGGGACTGATCTGAGATCCAAACTGTTTGCCACTCCGATTCAATTTCAGTAAGCATTTAGGGAAAATATATATTTCTTTTCAAAATTTTGCAGACGACAATATAGTGGACGAAAATAATTTAGCATGCAAAGAGTTAAAAGAGGTTCTGAAAAAAGCTGTTGTTTTATTTTGCTAATTTGTGGCTTTTTCTTACTTCAGTGGATTTTTTTATTTCGACTTTCCAGTCATTGCTTAATTAATACCCTATTTCCTTCAATGCATCATTTTCGTCTTTGGGTTACAGTTCCTGGTTGCAGTACTGAAAACAGAGGAGACGGATCCAAACATATCAACATTTGAATACTCCTCTTTTTCCGAAGGGGAAATGGGATCCAATTGGAGATTGACAACCAAATTCATGGTCCTATCTTCACTTGTATGAGGATGTATTTGTTTAATTACATCAGACCTAGTGACCATGTTTGGTTCTGAATGCGTCTCGAAGGAGGAAACTTTAAGGCCCCCGACCGAATCCCTCTGAAAAAGATGTGAAGGGTTAGACTAACGTCTTTGATTCCCAATCAGAACTTTCAGAAGGAACAGGGCGAGTAATCGTCGCCTTGCCAAGGGCCGGTTGGGTTATCTCCTTTCCCATTGTTCTGCGGTCAGGGCTAGTCTTATTAAAGGGAAATCGTACCTTTTCCACCTCTTCCACACTAACCTAAAGGTGACCGCGTTCGACTCCCCCCATCGCTATGTCATACATAGTCTTCTCAGTCTGCACTGAGTGTTTTGACTGTTTTGCAATTCTTTCCCTCATATGTGGAAATTTCTCAAATAGGACAGATGCAATCCTCTTCCTATTGTCCGTCGAACCAAAAACCCCATATTTGCTGTGCATCCCCGTCTCTTGCCAAGCTTTCGAATGTTCTGAACAAATTCGACTGACCGTGAAGGGGTTGTCCCCCTCTGGATGAGTCGAACTTGTTTCAAACGTAACAAACGGATAATCAACGTGCTCGAAGTATCTTTCTGTCAAAGCACACACGTTGATCAGAGCTGCAAACTCCTCTAGTGTACAGGGAATTTGAAAAGGGCCCTGGTATGTAGTTTTGTGATCACAAACTGCAATCCCGTAATGGCGGGATTGATCCCGGTAAACAGCTCCCGTGCTTGTCTGATTTCCGATATTCGCATACCAGCAATTGCCCCGGCCCTAGCTCCAGAGTTAATCATAATTTCACTAATGAGAAATTTTCTCAAGCGCAGATTGCTCTTGTTTAGCCTAAGGTTGTCCTTTAATGTTGTTATAGAATTTTGCACTATCGCATGATTTAGAAAATCAGACATGTTAACGTTCATAACAGTACATCTTTTTCGCGTCTGTGACACAATGCGTTCCTTCGTTTTACCTTTTGATAAGGACTTTTGCATCCCTTTCACAGAGCTTTTGAACATTATTACTTGATTTAGGTTTAAGATCCCTTGAGAGGTCGTGTAATCAGCAAACTTACACAGAAATAATATAACTTTGATCTTCCATGACGAAGATTTCATTGAATGGCTCTCAAGGTACTCCTCGACCTTGTCTATATTAAAGAGATTTCTTGCAGCTAAAAGAAATTTAGACCTTTTTAGCTCGCTTAAGCACGAAGTACAAGGTGAGCTTTTGTGATCACTCACCGTCCAGCCTCCGTCGTCGTCGTCTGTCCGTCTGTTAACAATTTCTACAAATTACTTCTCCTACTAAACCAACAGACAAATTTCAAAATAACTTCACAGGATTGGTCCTTAGGTGGTCCCCTTTCAAAGTTGTTCAAAGAATGTAATTCCAAGTAGAACTTTGGTTGCTGCGGCATCAGAAAAGGGGAAATTTGCCAAATCTTAAAAAATCTTCTTGTCCAAAAGTACTGGCCCGATTTGAAAATTATTTTGTTCAAATCCAATCCGTTGAAAAACATGGCCGCCAGGGGGGAAGAGCTTGTTTTCCTTATATGTGCATTATTAAAACTTTAAAAATCTTCTTGTCCAAAAGTACTGGCCCGATTTGAAAATTATTGGGGCACCCTCTACCAAGATTTTTCAAATATTTCCGATCCGTTTAAAAACATAGAGCTTGTTTTCCTTATATGTGCATTGTTAGAACTTTAAAAATCTGCTTGTCAAAAAGTGCTGGCCCGATTTGAAAATGATTTTGCACAAATGTTCCTGGGGCACTCTCTACCAAGATTTTTAGCTCACCTATGCACGAAGTGCAAGGTGAGCTTTTGTGATCACTGAATGTCCGGCGTCCGTCGTCGTCGTCGTCTGTCCGCCCGTCTGTTAACAATTTCCTACAAATGACTTCTTCTACTAAACCAATGGACATATTTCAAAATAACTTGTTCAAATGTGCTGGCCCGATTTGAAAATTATTTTGCACAAATGTTCCTTAGGGCACCCTCTACCAAGATTGTTCAAATATTTCCGATCCGTTGAAAAACATGGCCGCAAGGGGGCGGGGCTTGTTTTCCTTATTTATATGTGCATTGTTAAAACTTTAAAAAATTTCCTTGTTCAAAAGTACTGGCCAGATTTCAAAATAATTTCACAGAAATGATCCTTAGGTGATCCCCTTTCAAAGTTGTTCAAAGAATTTCATTCCAAGTAGAACTTTTGTTGCTGCAGCATCAGAAAAGGGGAAAATTGCCAAATCTTAAAAAATCTTCTTGTTCATAAGTGTTGGCCCGATTTAAAAATTATTTTGCACAAATGTTCCTTGGGGCACCCCCTATGAAACTTGTTCAAATATTTCCGATCCGTTTGAAAAACATGGCCGCAAGGAGGTGGGGCTTGTTTTCCCTATATGTGCATTGTTAAAACTTTAAAAATCTTCTTGTCCAAAAGTACTGGCCAGATTTCAAAATAAATTCTCAGAAATGGTCCTAAGGTGGTCCCCTTTCAATGTTGTTCAAAGAATTTAATTCCAAGTAGAACTTTGGTTGCTGCGGCATTAGAAAAGGGGAAAATTGCCAAATCTTAAAAAAAAATCTTGTCCAAAAGTGCTGGCCCGATTTAAAAATGATTTTGCACAAAATTTATGTTCCTACGGGCACCCTCTATGAAGATTGTTTAATTATTTCCGATCCGTTGAAAAACATGGCAATTTAATCAAAATAGCAAATATGAATTCATGTTATTTCAACACTTTACATCTATTACAGTTAAGAGAAATACTATACCTTAACATCTACATGCTTCATATTATGAATCCTATAGATCAGGTGAGCGATCCAGGGCCATCATGGCCCTCTTGTTGAAATATTTCCGCTCCGTTGAAAAACATGGCCGCCAGGGAGCGGGGCTTGTTTTCATTATACTAACAAAGATACCGCTCAACGTCACCAGTATTACTGCAATTGGCTTTGGCTATTAATTTTGTTCATGAACAAATAATGGTTATTATTTTGTCTAGGCCAGAGCCAGCCCTGTCTAGTAAACCTATACCAAGATTGTTCAAATTATAGCCCTGTGGTCACTTGTTTTTAGCTCACCTATGCACAAAGTGCAAGGTGAGCTTTTGTGATCACTCACCGTCCGTCGCCCGTCGTCGTCGTCGTCCGTTCACATTTTCCTACAAATTACTTCTCCTCCTAAACCAAATTCAAAATAATTTTACAGGAATGTTTCTTGGGTGAATCTCTTTCAAACTTGTTCAAAGAATTCTATTCCATGAAGAACTTTGGTTGCCATGGCAACAAAAAAGGGGAAATTAACCAAAACTTAAAAAATCTTCTTGTCTGAAAGTAGAAGGCCCATGTCTTTGATATTTGGTATGTAGCATCATCTAGTGAACCTCTACCAAGATTGTTCAAATTATAGCCCTGGGGTAAAAAATGACCCCTCCCCGGGGTCATTTCTTTTTCATAGACTCATATAGGGAAAAAACTTAAAAAATCTTGTCTAAAAGTAAAAGGCCCATGCCTTTGATATTTGGTATGTAGCATCATCTAGTGAACCTCTACCAAGATTGTTCAAATTATAGGCCTGGGGTCAAAAATGACCCCTCCCCAGGGGTCACTTCTTTTTCATAGACTCATATAGGGAAAACACTTAAACAAATCTTCTTGTCTGAAAGCAGAAGGCCCATGCCTTTGATATTTGGTATGTAGCATCATCTAGTGAACCTCTACCAAGATTGTTCAAGTTATAGCCCTGGGGTCAAAAATGACCCCTCCCCAGGGGTCACTTGTTTTTCATAAACTCATATAGGGAAAAAACTTTAAAAATCTTCTTGTCTAAGAGTAGAGGGCCCAGGCCTTTGCTATTTATCACTTGTTTTACATAGACTTGTTAAGGTAAACACTTTAAAAATATTCTTGTCCATTTGCCATTAATGTTCTTTGGGTTCCCCTCTACTTGCTTTACATAAAATTGTTAATGTAAACACTTTAGAAATATTCTTGTCCATTTGCCATGAATGGTTTCCGCTCAATAACTGAAGAACGCTTGGGCCAAGGAACTCCATACTTGGTATGCAGATTGGCCATGCCCAGTAGAAGACCCCTATTGATTTTGAGGTCAGTACATATAAAATCAAGGTCACAGTGACCTTGAGCTGAAAGGTCACATTGACAATGAGCTGAAAAATTGTTTTTGCTTAGGCCCAGGAACTTCATACTTGATGTGCAGGTTGGTCACCACCAGCAATTGACCCCTATTGATTTTGAGGTCACTAGGTCAAAGGTCAAGGTCACAGTGGTCAAGGTCATGTCATCACACTTGTTTCTGCTCAATAACTGAAGAATGCTTGGGCGAAGGAACTTCATACTTGGTATGCAGGTTTGTCATGACTAGTAGATGACCCCTATTGATTTTAATGTCAGAAGGTCAAAGGTCAAGGTCATGGTGACCTTGTGAGGTTAAAAATGGTTTCCGCTCAATAACTGAAGAACGCTTTGGCCGAGTAACTCCATACTTGGTATGCAGATTGGCCATGCCTAGTAGAAGACCCCTATTGATTTTGAGGTCAGTATGTTTAAAGTCGAGGTCACAGTCACCTTGAGCTGAAAGGTCACATTGACAATGAGCTGAAAAATTGTTTTTGCTTGGGCCCAGGAACTTCATACTTGTTGTGCAGGTTGGTCACCACCAGCAAATGACCCCTATTGATTTTGAGGTCACTAGGTCAAAGGTCATGGTGACCATGTGAGGTAAAAAATGGTTTCCGCTCATTAACCGAGGAACTCCATACTTGGTATGCCGGTTGGCCATGCCTAGTAGAAGACCCTTATTGATTTGAGGTCAGTACGTCTAAAGTCAAGGTCACAGTGACCTTGAGCTGAAAGGTCACAGTGACAATGAGCTGACAAATTGTTTTTGCTTAATAACTGTAGAATGCTTTGGCCATGGAAGTTAATTCTTGGTGTGCAGGTTGGTCATCACCAGCAGATGACCCCTATTGATTTTGAGGTCACTAGGTCAAAGGTCAAGGTCAGCTGAAAAATGGTTTCCACTCAATAACTAAAGAATGCTTATGTCGAGGAACTTCATACCTGGTGCGCAGGTCGGTCCTAACCAGTAGATGACCCTTATTGATTTTGTTTGATTTGGAGGTCACAAGATCAAAGGTCAAGGTCTCGGTAACCTTCAGCTGAAAAATGTTTTTTACTCAATAACCCATGAACGCTTATGCCCAGGAACTTCATACTTGGTGTGCAGGTTGGTCCTAACCTGTAGATGACCCCTATTGATTTTGATTAGTAGGTCATAGGTCAAGTTCACTGTGACCTTGGGCTGAAAAATGGTTTCCGCTCAATAACTGAAGAAACTTCATACTTGGTGTGCAGGTTGGTCACCACCAGCAAATGACCCATTGATTTTGAAGTCACTAGGTGAACTACAAAATTCATCTCAATCATTTCTTTTCCTCCCCTACGACCACACCAATGGGGAGACAAGCGCTTTTTCAAAAAAGCAATATCTAGTTTTGATAGGATGATAAACATGGCCACCAGGGTGTGTTGCTTGTTTTCTGTATATATGTATAGACAAAGAACACTGAAAACTTTTAAGTTTGATTAAATCAGGTGAGCGATATAGGACCATCATGGTCCTCTTGTTATAGACTCATATAGGGAAAAAACTTAAAAAATCTTCTTGTCTGTAAGTAGAAGGCCAATGCTTTTGATATTTGGTATGTAGCATCATCTAGTAAACCTATACCAAGATTGTTCAAATTATAGCCCTGGGGTCCGGGGGTCACTTGTTTTTCATAGACTCAAAAGGGAAAAGACTTTAAAAATCTTCTTGTCTGAAAGTAGAAAGCCCATGCCTTTGATATTTGGTATGTAGCATCATCTAGTGAACCTCTACCAAGATTGTTCAAATTATATCCCTGGGGTAAAAAATGACCCCATACCGGGATTCACTTGTTTTACCTAGACTCATATAGGGGAAAACATTTAAAAAATCTTCTTGTCTAAAAGTAGCATCATCTAGTTGACCTCTACCAAGAGTGTTCAAATTATAGCCCTGGGGTCTATTGCTTTACATAGAGTCATATAGAGAAAAAACTTAAAAAATCTTCTTGTCTAAAAGTAAAGGGCCCAAGCCTTTGATATTTTGTATGTAGCATCATCTAGTAAACCTCTACCAGGAATTATAGCCCTGGTTTCAAAAATGACCCCTCCCCGGGGGTCACTTGTTTGACATAGATGGGGGAAAAACTTTAAATGCATCATCTAGCAGACCTCTACCTAGATTGTTCAAATGATAGCCCTGGGGTCAAAATTTACCCCTCCCCAGGGGTCACTTGTTTTACATAGACTCGTATAGGGAAAAAACTTAAAAATTCTTCTTGTCTAAAAGAGATTTGATATGTAGCATCATCTAGTGGACCTCTACCAAGCTTGTTCAAACTATAGCCCTGTGTCAAAAAGGGCTCCACCCTGGGGATCACTTGTTTTACATAGACTTGTTAAGGTTAACACTTTAAAAATATTCTTGTCCATCTGCCATGAATGTTCTTTGGGTGCCCCTCTGCTTAGACTGTTCAAATTATTTTGATAGGATGATAAACATGGCCACCAGGTGGTGTTGCTTGTTTTCCGTATATATGTATAGACAAAGAACACTGAAAACTTTTTAGTTTGATTTAATCAGGTGAGCGATATGGGACCACCATGGTCCTCTTGTACATAGACTTGTTAAGGTAAACACTTTAAAAATATTCTTGTCCATTTGCCATGATTTTCTTTGGGTGCCCCTCTACTTAGACTGTTCAAATTATTTTGATAGGATGATAAACATGGCCACAAGGGGGTGTTGCTTGTTTTCCGTATGTATAGACAAATAACACTGAAAACTTTTAAGTTTGATTAAATCATGTGAGCAATATAGGACCATCATGGTCCTCTTGTTCATAGACTCATATAGGGAAAAAGCTTTAAAAATCTTCTTGTCTAAGAGTAGAGGGCCCAGGCCTTTGATATTGGGTATCTAGCATCATCTAGTGGACCTCTACCAAGATTGTTCAAATTATAGCCCTGGGGTCAATATTGACCCCTCCCCTGGGGTCTATTGTTTTACATAAACTCACATGTTCATTTTAGATTTGGTTTGCTTTTTAGCTTAATTGTGGGTTTTAACATGAGTATTTCTTGGGCCGGATTGCTTGAACGTCTTCTCACAATGTGGACAACTGAATGGCTTAATGTTGAAATGTATCCGTGAGTGTGTTGGAACGTTTGCAATATACCGAAATGTCTGTCCGCATATATCACAATCATTTGGTTTCTCCTCCTAGTGAACAAGGCGGTGGAGTTTCAAACTGTTCAGTTGAATGAAACATTTCAAGCAGGTTTCACACTCATATGGTTTAACGCCGCTATGAACTCGGAGGTGGACGGTGTAGTTTCCGTGAAAACGAAACTCCTTTAAACAAATTTTGCAGGTGTACATCGTTGTTTCTGCTTCGTTTTACATTTGAATAAGTTTTCGATAAATTCTGAAAAAAAATCTGAAAATAAATAATAGTTAAAACGAGGGTTGTTCCAAAATAGCTTATAATTTAAGATTTCATTAACAAAAGATAACAGAAAAATAAAAGGATATAACATGTATTGAATACTTTTATCTGCTGATCCTTAACTGAAATTTCAAGAATGTACCTATTAAATCTATTTTTCTACACACATTTAAAGAACATCCCAACTATTAGTCTCATTAAATGAAAGTATAACTTTGTTATAAACCCTTTTCTTCTTTCATGCACCCATTTAGTTTTGCACAGGCCTGAACATGTGCACTGTTGTATTACCAGCTACAAGAACCATCAACGGTTGCAGGCCGAACATTTGCTCCATTCTGACTGGTCCTTTCATAATTATGTCCCATGGCCAGACATTAATTCCTCAAGCCTCCAGAGTGTTGAACCTGTTTTTAGCTCCGTCTGTCTGTCCGTCAACATTTTGGTTAAAGTTTCAGGTTGAGGCAATTTGGTTAAAGTTTCAGGTTGAGGCAAAATCTCAGCACTGGAAAGGGTTACAAACTTGAAACTTTGCCTGAAGGTAACCAGTATCAAGTTCTATTGATTTCTATGGTTACCTTGACCTTGGTTTGTCGATTTTCACGGTCAAATTGCCGACAACCCGGCCTTACCGTCTTCAGCGGTTTCTTGTTGAAATTTGAATTAGCGCCCTCTATAAAATCAAGTCCTTTCGGCCTATTTATTGGAAGTAGGGATGCTTTAAAATTTAGCACAAGGAGAGATTTATAGACCTGCCAGTGTGATCACATATTGGGATTTCTCTTTGTCCTTATTAAGTACATGAATATAAGGTCAATCACTTTTAAAACATCTCTTTTACAAAGGTCAATCACTTTTAAAACATCAAATTAAAAAAAAAGACAAAGGCCGGTATATTAATCCAATGTCTGTTTATTTTAAAAAGAATCCGATGAAAACTATTATTAAACTAGAAAAAATAAATATACAAAAGGACATTTATATATTTTCTATTTGTAACTATTGTGGTTGAAGAACATTTGGTGGCTAAGATTCCCAATTACCTATTCTTGCCATTTCATCCCATACATCTTTATAACATGGTATTGGACGTTTAAGATCCTCAACAATCTTTCCTGTTTAGCGAAATTCATACTGTATCTAGTCTAAACAGGAAAAATAGTAAACCATTCCACTTAATTTGGTTACCTGCCTCATACCCTTTATAATTTCAACAGTATCTCAAACCGGGAACCAAAAATAGGCGCGATAAACATAGTCTGGTTCCCGACTTTCTATGATAGGGGAGGGACTGCAGACTATGTACGCTAAATCTCGCCTTCATTCATCTTGTGTTCGTATTACGTCACTGCTTGGAATAAACAGTATGCTTATTCATTATATTCGAGCAAGCATAAAATATACTATAGAAAATAGTAAACCACTTATTATTGTTATCTGCTTGTTTCTGCTTCATTCGTTTTTAGCTCGACTTTTCGAAGAAAAGGCTACTATACTACTCGCCTCGGCGTTGGCGTTTGTGTCACACCTTGGTTAAGTTTTTTGTACCAATTCACTTTTTTTGTCAAAACCATTACAGACATATTTTGCCTTATATGGCTATAGTGAAAACTATATCTTCTCCTTCGAAAGTGTCAGGCCAATTTTCAAATAATTTTGTAGAAATGTTCCCTAAGTGACCCACTATCAGATTCCTTCAAGCCATGTTGATTGGTTAAAAAAACATGGCCGCCAGGGGGCGGGGCTATTTTGCATTATATGGCTATAGTGAAAACTTAAAAAATCTTCTTCTCCAAAAGTATTTGGCCGATTTTCCAATAATTTTATAGAAAGATTCCTAGGGTGACCCTCTATCAGATTCCTTCAAGCCATGTTGATTGGTCGAAAACTATGGCCGCCAGGGGGCGGGGCTTATATGGCTAAAGTGAAGAAAAAAAAATCAGGTGAGCGATCCAGGGCCATTATGGCCCTCTTGTTCTGGCATAGAATCAAAAGATCTACATACTTTGCTCTAGGGATTGGGTTAAAATGATCCCTCAATTATTGTTCTAGTTCAATAGTGGATGGAGTAGGTGTGGTCTGATGAGATTTATGGAAAAGATCACAAGTGAATACTTCTCCATCATAATCAGACTGATAGTTGAACTGATTGGGGGCAGACAATACAAACGTCAATATTTTTTATTGATTCCCAATAATTATACCTTACTATTCTTAGTGTTTATTTGAATATTCTTGATTTTCAGGGCAAGACTTTTGAAATTATAAAAATCTATTAAGCTCATTTAGTAAGGTTTTCTTGGTCTCGCACTTCTAACAGTTGCTGCCCACTGTGAGGTTGTATACACATAAATATTTCTGCTGGCATGTTCTATATAAGAAGCATGGATAGAATCTCCCTCATTTTGAGTGTGCCCCTTCTCTAAATACTTTTGTGTGATAGACAGAAGGTTGAACCTCTGCACGCAAAGCCACAACATGCTTACATAAAACCGGTTCTTATTGTGTCTGCACAATTGTCGCTGTAAAAAATAAAATGTTTCTTTTTCTTTGATAAAATGAAAGAGACAAGAGGCAATTTCACATGCTCCTCTACTTGCTATGGATTCATTCCAAATATAGCAGTGACCATTAGTGGAGCCCATGTCATAAATGGTTAGATTAAATGAATTGAGTCTCCGTTTATAATACAAACACGATTGAAATGACTTTGGTGTTAAAAGAATTTCCTCAAGGTCAAAGCAAGCCACTACAGTATCGGAGACATCATGATTTTTAGCTCACCAGAGCACGAAGTGCTCAAGGTGAGGTATTGTGATCGCCTTTTGTCCGGCGTCCGTCGTCCGTCAACTTCTTCTCCTCAGTAACCAGTGGGTCAATTGGGATGAAACTTCACAGAAAGCATCCTCTCAATGACCTTACCAGAATTCCTTCAACATTTTGGGATCCATGCAGAATTCTGGTTTCCATGGCAACGAAACGAAAAAAAACTTTAAAATTCTTCTTCTCCCAAACCTGTTGGCAGATTTTCAAATAATTTTTTAGAAATGTTCCTTGGATGACCCTCTATCAGATTCCTTCGAGACATGTTGATTGGTCGAAAAACATGGCCACAAGGGGGCGGGGCTGTTTTACCTTATATGGCAAAAGTGAAAACTTTAAAAATCTTCTCCTCCGAAAGTGTAAGGCCGATTTTCAAATAATTTTGTAGAAATGTTCCTTACTTGCCCACTATCAGATTCTTTCAGGCCAAGTTGATTTGTCGAAAAACATGGCCGCCAGGAGGCGAGGCTATTTTGCCTTATATGGCTATAGTGAAAACTTTAAAGACAACTTTAAAAATCTTCTCCCCCGAAAGTGTCAGGCCAATTTTCAAATAATTTTGTAGAAATGTTCCTTAATTAACCCACTATCAGATTTCTTCAGGCCAAGTTGATTTGTCGAAAAACATGGCCGCCAGGGGGCGGCACGCGGGGCTATTTTGCCTTATATGGCTATAGTGAAAACTTAAAAAATCTCCTCCGACGAAAGTGTCCGGCTGATTTTCAATTAATTTTCCAGAAATGTTCCTTAAGTGACCCCCTATTAGATTCCTTCAAACCATTTAGATTGGTCGAAAAACATGGCCGCCACAGGGCAGGTCTATTCTGCCTTATATGGCTATAGTGAAAACTTAAAAAATCTCCTCCGAAAGTGTCCAGCTGATTTTCAATTAATTTTCCAGAAATGTTCCTTAAGTGACCCCCTATTAGATTCCTTCAAGCCAGTTTGATTGGTCGAAAACATGGCCGCCACAGGGCATGGCTATTTTGCCTTATCTGGCAATAGTGAAAACTTAAAAGAAAACTTTAAAAATCTTCTCCTCCGAAAGTGTCAGGCCGATTTTCAAATAATTTTGTAGAAATGTTCCTTAATTGACCCACTATCATATTTCTTCAGGCCAAGTTGATTTGTCGAAAAAACATGGCCGCCAGGGGGCGGAGCTATTTTGCCTTATATGGCTATAGTGAAAAATTAAAAATTCTTCTTCTCCGAAAGTGTCGGGCCGATTTTCAATTAATTTTCCAGAAATGTTCCTGAAGTGACCCCCTATCTGATTCCTTCAAGCCATGTTGATTGGTTGAAAAACATGGCAGCGCTATTTTGACTTATATAGCTATAGTGAAAACTTAAATCTTCTCCTCCGAAAGTGTCTGGCCGATTTTCAAATAATTTTGTAGAAATGTTTCTAGGGTGACCCTCTATCAGATTCGTTCAAGCCATGTTGATGGGTCGAAAACTATGGCCACCAGGGCGCGGTGCTTTTATGGCTTAAGTGGAAAAAAAAATGGTGAGCGATCCAGGGCCATCATTGCCCTCTTGTTTACCTTTGTTTTGTCTGCTTCTTTGTGTTCCCTAGCACTTAATTTATTCATGACATGTTTATTATAACCTGGCCTCAAATTTTCTTTTTCTTCAGTCAAGGCATTCTCAAATGCATTGCATAGATCACATTGATCTTTTTTGGGTCGATGGAACGAAATATTGAAATCACAATTAAAAATTGATCTATAAAAAGACTCTTTTAACAGGTTCAATTCCTTCAAGTGTGCATTTCTGTTTGTACAATTGGTAAATCTTAGGACCACTAAGAGCAGCAGGCAGATAAAGCATTTTAGAGTCTTTTCGGCAGTAGTGACTTTCAACTGTCTCAAAAGAGTTAATGTGAGATCTTACACATTCAAGACTTTCTTCAGGAATGCTGTTTGGTCTTTTCTCATACATACTTCTGTTATCATCTTTGCAAACACGTAGCTCATTTAACTTTTTATATACAGTGGAAATAATTTTATCTGATATTCCCATAGTGCTCAGAAAAAAGTGTTTACACACCCGCACATCTTGGCCACATCTACTCGGCATATACCAATAAATGGATGACTTGCGCCTGCTCAAAGTACTGGTTTTAACCTTTTTAGCTCACCAGAGCACGAAGTGCTCAAGGTGAGTTATTGTGATCACCTTTTGTCCGTCGTGCGTCAACTTCTCCTCAGTAACCAGTGGGTCAATTGGGATGAAACTCAACAGAAAGCATCCTCTCAATGAACTCACCAGAATTTCTTCAAATGTTTGGGATCCATGCAAAATTCTGGTTTCCATGGCAACGAAATGAAAAAACTTTAAAATTCTTCTTCTCCCAAACTGGTTGGCAGATTTTCCAATAATTTTGTAGAAATGTTCCTTGGATGACCCTCTATCAGATTCCTTCAAGCCATGTTGATTGGTAAAAAAAATGGCCGCCAGGGGGGGGGGGGGTGTGGGGGCGGGGCTATTTTGCCTTATATGGCTATAGTGAAAACTTAAAAAATCTTCTTCTCCAAAGGTGTCTGACCGATTTTCAAATAGTTTTGTAGAAATGTTCCTTGGGTGACCCTCTATCAGATTCCGTAAAGCCATGTTGATTGGTCGGAAAATATGGCCGCCACAGGGCGGGGCTTTTTTGCCTTATATGGATGGCTTAAGTGAAAACTTAAAAAATCTTCTCCTCCAAAAGTATTTGGCCGATTTTCAAAATATTTTGCAGAAATGTTCCTTAAGTGACCCCCTATCAAATTCCTTCAAGCCATGTTGATTGGTCGAAAAACATGGCCGCCACAGGGCAGGGCTATTATATGGCTATAGTGAAAACTTAAAAAATCTTATCCTTCGAAAGTGTCTGGCCGATTTTCAAATAATTTTGTAGAAATGTTCCTAGGGTGACTCTAGATCATATTCCTTCAAGCCATGTTGATTGGTCGAAAACTATGGCCGCCAGGGGGTGGGGCTTATATGGCTAAAGTGGAAAAAAAATCAGGTGAGCGACCCAGGGCCATCATGGCCCTCTTGTTTGGTTTTTGTCGACAATGCAAGCTTAAAAACTGCCTTTGTTTCTCTATTGAACCTAACTGCCAATAGGAGTGGAACATATTTTGTCTGTCCACCTCTGTGAAATTAACATAACACTTAAACCTACATTTTGCGCCGCATCCCTTTTTCATTACTCGAGCAGATATTACCTGTCCTTTTTTACAAACATAGCTTTTGCCTTCATTTCGTCTTGATTTAGCTACACATGTATTGTTTCCATATTTTTTAGTTCTATCTTGGACATTTAATCAGGCAGAGCATAGAGTTGGAGGAAGGGGCACATTAGTTGGAGGCAGGGGTACATGAGTTAGAGGTAGGGGCACATCAGTTGGAGGCAGGGGCATATGAGTTGGAGGCAGGGGCACATGAGTTGGAGGGAGGGGCACATGAGTTGGAGGGAGGGGCAATTGAGTTGGAGGCAGGGGCACATGAGTTGGAGGGAGGGGCACATGAGTTGGAGGGAGGGGCAATTGAGTTGGAGGCAGGGGCACATGAGTTGGAGGAAGGGGCACATTAGTTGGAGGTAGGGGCACATCAGTTGGAGGTAGGGGCACATGAGTTGGAGGCAGGGGCATATGAGTTAAAGGCAGGGGCACATGAGTTGGAGGGAGGGGCAATTGAGTTGGAGGTAGGGGCACATCAGTTGGAGGCAGGGGCATATGAGTTGGAGGCAGGGGCACATGAGTTGGAGGGAGGGGCACATGAGTTGGAGGGAGGGGCAATTGAGTTGGAGGCAGGGGCACATGAGTTGGAGGGAGGGGCAATTGAGTTGGAGGCAGGGGCACATGAGTTGGAGGGAGAGGCACAGACTGATCGAGTGCTTGATAAGTTACTATTTTGTTTTGACAATTTTTGCCTTTTTTTCAGAGTACATAATGGTATATTATCATCACTTTCAAATGAATCATCACTTGCGTGAAATTGGTAATGGCTATCATTATCAAAATCATCATGGCTTTCATCATCATCACCTTCATAATCATCACCAATACTACCACCATGGTCGTTCTTAATTCTACTTGCAGATTTATCAGTAGATTTAAAATTCTCACTCTAAACATCATTTATAAAACTAGCATTAAAAACATTGCTATTAATACCATTTAATAATGTAACACTGTCATTTAAATCCTCAATTTGAATGTCTATTTGTTCTAGAATACTATCAGAAACATCTGAAATATCACTAAATGTTTCAGCATGTTTTAGCCTCTTCTGCTAAGAAAAGTCTGCAACTATATTCCCCTTCTGAAATAGGTTCAAATCCAGAAAAATCAGATTCTGTGTCAGAGTCACTACTATTTTCAAGACTAACACTGCCAGGTGTATCCTTGAATGCAGCAATTTCAAAGGGAACATTGCCCTTTAAATCAAGTGTGGCTGCTAGCTGTCTTATAAAAGCACAAAGATTTTCAGTGTTAGTGTGTATGGTGACACAAGCTTTACCCTCTGGAAATAGCATACCAACATCATTTCTGCTATGTGAATCAAAGAAATAGTATTGTTCCTCACATTTAAAAATAGCAGAGGTATAGCATGGTTCTGAGGTACCCATGGTAAATAAATAACTTTCATGCGTTGACAATAACTCACTCACGGCATCATTTAGTGAGTAGAATGGGGTGTCAGTTTTCCCATTAATTAACCCATGAAATGGTTCTGCAAACACTGCTACATTACTTGGAATGTCCTCAAGTAAGAGATATTGGTGTTTATGATGAGTATCAATCCTCTGAAACATCTTGTCACCTTTCAGAAGAATTTCATCTAAGTTTGAAGTTTTCCATACACTTGGACATGTCATGTGACTCTCTAAAACGGCAACAACTGAATTGGTTACACACTGACGCCCATTTGCTTTAAAAGATGAATGCCCTTGATGGGATGATGCTTGAATAACCCGCATCTTGAATGATTTTCATAAACCCTACAAACAAATAAACTTTAGTTTACTCTGGTTTATCAAGAAGTTAATCCTTTCCTTCATGTAGACGCTTTCTGACGCCTCTGCAGCATACTTGGTGTGCAGGTTTGTCACCACCAGCAAATGACCCCTATTGATTTTGAGGTCACTAGGTCAAAGGTCACAGTGGATAAGGTCACGTCCGTCACACTTGTTTCCGCTCAATAACTGAAGAACTCTTAAGCGTAGGAACTTCATACTTGGTATGCAGGTTGGTCATGACTAGTAGATGATCCTTATTGATTTTGAGGTCACTAGGTCAAGGTCACGTCCGTCACACTTGTTTCCGCTCAATAACTGAAGAACGCTTCGCCGTAGAAACTTCATACTTGGTATGCAGGTTGGTCATGACTAGTAGATGACCCCTATTGATTTTGATGTCAAAGGTCAAGGTCATGGGGACCTTGTGAGGTGAAAAATGGTTTCCGCTCAATGACTGAAGAAAGCTTGGGCCGAGGAACTCCATAATTGGTATGCAGTTTGGCCATGCCCAGTAGAAGACTCTCAATGATTTTGAGGTCAGTACGTCTAAAGTCAAGGTCACAGTGACAAAGAGCTGAACAATTTAATTGTTTTTGCTTAATAACTGTGTAGAATGCTTTGGCAATGGAAGTTAATACTTGGTGTGCAGGTTGGTCACCACCAGCAGATGACCCTTATTGATTTTGAGGTCACTAGGTCAAAGGTCAAGGTCATGGTAACCTTCAGCTGAAAAATGTTGTTTACTCAATAACTCAAGAGCGCTTATGCCCAGGAATTTCATACTTGGTGTGCAGGATGGTCCTAATCTGTAGATGACCACTATTGATTTTGATGTCAGTAGGTCAAAGGTCAAGGTCATGGTGACTTTGGGCTCAAAAATGTTTTTTGCTCAAAAACTGAAAAATGCTTAAGCCCAGGAACTTCATACTTGGTGTGCAGCTTTGTCACCACCAGCAAATGACCCCTATTGGTTTTGAGGTCACTAGGTCAAAGGCCAAGGTCATGGTACCCTTCAGCTGTAAAATGGTTTTCACTCAATAACTGAGGAATGATTATGTCGAGGAACTTCATACTTGGTTTCGCAGGTTGGCCCTAACCAGTAGATAACAAATCTTCTCCTGAAAGTGTCAGGACAATTTTCAAATAATTTTGAAGAAATGTTTCTAGTGTGACACTATCAGATTCCTTCAAGCCAAGTTGATTGGTCAGAAACTGGTCGCCAGGGGCGGGGCTTATATTGCTTAAGTGAAAAAAAAATCAGGTAAGCGATCCAGGGCCATTATTGCCCTCTTCTTTGACTTACAAATTCTGGTTAAAGTTTTGCATGCAACTAGATTAAGAGACCATATATTAGTAGCTACTTAATGCATTGCATTGAAACTTTATACAGCCCTTCCCAACCATCACACCTATGTAAACAACCAAGTACGATAACTCTATCCAGCATTTTATGCAAGTTATGGCCGCTTGTTGACTCAATATCTCGGAAGTAAAAAAATGGTGGAATAGTCTAGCGCACTGTCTACGACAGCTCTTGTTATGATAGTGCTTGTCTAATTTAAACAAAATTGTACAGGAATCTTACTTCGGTGATCCTGTACTTAATTTGTTCAAGCGGTATTGACACGTTACAAAATCATAGCAACCAGGCGTCATAACAAAAGGGGTAAATTGAACTTTTAGCTACAAATGACTACCTCCATTCCACTGTACCAATTTCAATGAAACTTCACAGCAATGTTCCATAGTTAGTCCTCTTTCAAAATGGTCTCAAAGACTTACATTCTGTGTAAATATTTGGTTGCTGTGGCATCAGAATATGTTCCTTGAGTCACCCTCTACAAAATTATGTTCAAACCATATTGATTTCGTTGAAAAACAGAGCAGCAGGAAAGAGGCAAAATCACTGACAAAACTTTATAATTCCATTCTTATTAAAGTTATTGTTAAATTTCAAGATACAAATGGCGTTTACTGATAAGCTATGTCTTTAACAGTGACCACTTCTTGCAGTTACATTTGCACTCCTGATAACATTTTCACAGAAATTTGCAGTTAAATATTTGCTTCAAATTTACTATCACTTGGGTGATCGATTTAGGGCCATCTTGGCCCTCTTGTTAATATTTGCTCAGTCATATTGCAGCGACCAATTCACTAGAATATCTCATCTGAATTCCTAAATTACGTTTGTTTGAACTATGCTCTGCTGTTGTTGTTTCACTCTACTTCTTCTTTCTTGGAGGGATGGGTTGTCTTTGCAGCGAAACTGTCGGAAAATATGACATTTTCCAGAATATCCCTAGATTGGTGATGGAATACAGAATTCCTAATTTCCACAATTACGTGGATCTAAACATGAATCCTGGTCACGGAAATCCCTTTCCATATGTGTGTTTTGGTGGTATCGAAGTCTGCCTCTAAATGGCCCGGCAGATATGTTGCATTAACTGTATTAACAGTATAACATTTTTTTTTTCTACTCATGTTAAATATTGATGCAAATCATAAAGCAACACTGTTAAAAAAGGTTGTATTATTTCGTTTTATTTAATCATTGTATTCACATCATGACGAAGAAGTAAATAAATATATTGAAATTTAACGATACAGACTTGAAAATCAATTGCTTTATCTTTCGATTTTTAGCTGTATCGAGTCTGTTTTACTTACAAATTTCACTTTGGCCTTTTTCTCGTCCCTCTCGATTTCGCCCTTCCAAGCTTTGAATCTTCTGTTCAAAATCGTCAACTTCAGCTCCTCTTTAACAATGGGAGTTATCGACCCTGTTTGGATCCCTCCTCGACAGCGTTCATAAGCGACGGGTCGAACGTGTCGATCTCCCTCATGTCTGCGGACGACAACATTTCCATTGTGATTCGTGTTTCTGGTCACTTTGCAAACGCTATTTTGAAAAAAGAAAGATACCTAGTTATAGAATTAACAGATCTCCACCATAAATAGACAGTATGTGTGTGGATTGGCTACTTTTGATCAATTTGATATCGCTTGGAACATACTAAAGACTTAAAACATTTTAGTAATAGATTTTCCTCCTAGGCGTTCAGGTTTTTCGGTTAGCATCAAGACTGTCTTGCTGGTGTCATGCAAGATGGACCAGTTGAACCGTTAATCTTCTAAGGAAACACCGTGATAAAACTAAAGAAAAAATATTGAAAGCGGCGTAAACAGTATTCATGTACAAATACATATACTATTTTATAAGAGAATTGTAGTGAATATTGATTTAATTAAATAAACAGCAGACGACAATACAATGCAATAGTTTTATTTGCGTAATATTGGCCTCCGGCCCAAAATACATACATATAATATAACATACAACTTACATTTTATTAATGTGCAAAATCACAACTGCCTTCTTTTTCTTTCCTTTCATATTTTTATACCCCCCACAAACAAGTTTTGTGGGGGTATATTGGAATCTCCCTGTCCGTCCGTCCGTCTCTGTCCATATGCTTGTAAGCGCAACTCCCCCCTTAACGGCTGGACTGATTCTGATGAAACTTTACACAGTTGCAGTACACAACCTGAGGTTGTGTATGAAGTAACATCATCCCTGTCAGTCCGTCCCTGTCTGTCTGTTAAGCGCGGGAAGGGGGTATATTTTTGTGAGTTCACTCACAGTTATAGTTGTTTCTGATATTTTAGAAATTCTAATATTTTAAGAAAATGACAAATCACATACCTGGTACTTTTGTGGTTCTATAAACACGGGTTTTGGTAGTTCTTTTTTGCCCGCGGCCAATCTCGAAGCTTGGATTTTCAATTTCAGCTCCTCCTTCACGATTGGCATGATGATTGAGTCTGGATAGATTAAAGTGTCGCCTCAATCACATCAAAATACAGACCTCACGGAATTTATCTAACAGGGTCAGTAACTGTGAACGTCGAAGATTCTCAAAGTACATGATCTCTTCAATATGATTCTTACCACTGAAATATGGAAACAACCTGTAACGACAGAAATAAAAACAAATTTTAATAAATTGTTCCCCACCTTTAAATGAATGAAACAAAGATTATTACATACAGATAAAAACATCTTAATGAATGAAACTAAGATTATTACATACAGTTTTAGTTTCATTCATTAAGATGAGCTATTTCTTTGCCTTGATGTATTCAGTCATCTGCGTTCCAAAATTTGGTCACAAATGAGTCAATGCTTACTTCCTTTTGTATTTCATTGTTAAATTTGTACCTTGCAAATATAGGATTTAATGTTAGTTTAACATATGTGCGAAAATGTGTATAGAGTGTATGTAGCGTTTTGCTGTCTGCCTCTGATATATCAGTCCAAATATGTCGAATATCTCTTCCTTTGTCTGCAGTCATCTATTCAAATTTAATAAATACGAAACTTTTTTCATGTTCTTTCTGTCAACTTAAAGCTCCAGTATAAATTAATAAACATGTATATATAGCGTTCAAGAATAAAATTAATAATATACCCTATTTTGGCAAATGCACTGACGAAATCAGCAGAAAAGTGAATTGCTGATTTCCTTCTCTCCATGGAAAAAGTTTTAAAAGCATTCTCATATTTCAATATCGCTAGCTTTATCCGTTTCAGTTTTAATCCAGAAATTTGCAATTAACTTTCCCCCCCTTCAACACAGGGTAAATAGTAAATACACTGACGATCGGATTGTTCTGTTCCTTTAATGACTTATGCAATAAAGAGTTAAAAAAAGAAAATACATATACTTTAAGAATGTAAGTCTGTTTATAATAACAAAGTCCACTATCTAAATGTATTTAGGTAATTCTCACTCACTTTAAACAATAATCCTATACAGCCTTTCTGCAGAACAAACAAATATGAACATTTCTGTTCATTTCGACACGAAAAACCTTTTCTCCGCAGTAAACAATTCTTGTAACAGTTTTGTAATTTAGTTGTTTGTGTTAGATTAGTTTGTTTGCTCTCCCATGATAATCAGCTCTGCTCACATCCAGTCAACTTACATAATATTAATGATTTTGTTGCTTAAATGATACATTTAGAGGAGTTTGCTTGTTTCTTTGGGTTTTATAGAAATATTATATAGGAAATGAAACAGTAAAAGTTTGTGTGTATCTGTGATTCTATAGAAACAGACAATATACTGCTGATTTATAATTGGAGCTGAGTGATTTGATAAATATCAATACTAAAAACTGTATTTCAGCAGTGCATAATGTATCATTTAAAGTAGATATTTGTTTATGTGTTATATCGAAGGTTTGGTGCAAGACATTTGTAAGTACATCCTGTTATTTTCAACTCACCAGGACAAAAGTCTTGAGGGCTGTTTTCTCAAACTAATCCCCGTGTCGCCATTGGCGTATATAGACAAGCAGGTTAAAACTCTACATATCTGTATTAGCCCGCATTCGGCGAGCCGTGTTGTCTTCTGAAAACTCTTTGGTAGTCTTGAATCAAACCTTTGATTGATATTTTTCTTCATCGTGATTGTATTCAAATTAATCTCCTCTCCTGTTGTCTTCTTGAAGCCTTCTTACAGATATAATAATAATAATAATAATAATAATAAATACTATATCTTTATATAGTATAGGTCATATGCCTCAAACATATCTCCAAATCTTTACGTAACTCCTCGTGATTTGGTGAACCAAAGAGATTCCTGCACACTTTGCTTTTATCTTCCATTTTTCTTAATCCAGATAATTGTACAGGCATCACTTCTACAAATCAAATACATTGAGACGAGGTTATGTTTACGCAACGGACGTAACTTTCGAACATGATCACAAGTCAAAATTAACAAAGGAAATGAACAAAATAAGACAAGTTTAACGAAGATAAAAGTATTTTGCACTTTTTCGGCAATGCATGTAGTAATTAGTCGAGTACTCGAATATCTTTTCATCGAATATTCAAATACATGGCTAATTAAAATCTTAAACAAATCATGGTCAACAACAGTTTGTGTAGGCAAACAGTTTGTGTAAGTCTGTTTATGGGAGATCACGGGGTGAACATTTGCCCTTAGTTTAAACTTATTTATTTTACATCGATTGCGAAACAAGCCTTGGGCCTAGATTAATCACGCTCGATGTCTGCTTCCTGGAGACTTCACCAGTATTCGCGCCGTTTGTGTGGAATCCCAAAGTCAGGACCCACTCATCACGGGACTCGAACCAGGGACCTTTGATACGAGAGGCCGACGCTCTACCTCTGCCCACTGGTCTATCCCAACCCACTGGTCTATCCTAACCCACTGGTCTAGCTCAACCCACTGGTCTTTCCCAACCCACTGGTCTATCACAACTCACTGGTCTATCCTACCCCACTGGTCTATCCCAACCGACTGGTCTAACCCAAAACACTGGTCTATCCTACCCCAATGGTCTATCCTAACTCACTGGTCTATTCTACCCCACTGGTATATCCTAGTCTACTGGTATATCCTAACCCACTGGTCTATCCTTCCCCACTTGTCTATCCTACCCACTGGTCTATCCTTACCCACTGGTCTATCCTACCCCACTTGTCTATCATAACCCACAGGTCTATCTTAACTTATCTCACTGGTCTATCCTACCCCACTTGTATATCCTACCCCACTGGTCTATCCTTACCCACTGGTCTATCCTACCCCACTGGTATATCCTACCCCACTGGACAAACCCAACTTACTGGTCTATCCTAACCTACTAGACTATTCTTCCCCACTGATCTATAATCTTAACCCACTGGTCTATCCTACCCAACTGGTCTATTCCAACCCACTGGTCTATCCCAACTCACTGATCAATCCTATCCCACTGGTCTTTCCTACCACACTGGTATATCTTACCCCACTGGTCTATCCCAACCCACTGGTCTTTCCTTCCACACTGGTCTATATTACCCTACTGGTCCCAACCCACTGGTATATCTTACCGCACTGGTCTATCATAACCCACTGTTTTATCTTACCCCACAGGTCTATCCTAACCCACTGGTCTATCCTACCCACTGGTCTATCCTTCCCCACTGATCTATCCTAAACCACTGGACTATCTCAATCCACTGGTCTATCATACCTCACTTGTCTATCCTAGCCCACTGGACAAACCTAACCCGCTGGTATTTCCTCACACGCTGATCTATCCGACGTCACTGGTCTATCCTACCCCACTGGTCTATCCTAACCCACTGGTCTATCTCAACCCACTGGTCTATCCTATCAGACTAGTCTATCCCAACCCACTGGTCTATCCTAACCTACTTGTCTACCCTACCCCATTGGTCTATCATATACTTATGGTCAATCCTAACTCACTGGTCTATCCCAACCCGCTGGTCTATCCTAACTCACTGGACAAACCTTACCCGCTGGTATCTCCTACCTAAATGGTCTATCTTACACCCACTGGTCTATCTTAGCCCACTGGTCTATCCCAACCCACTGGTCTATCCTTCCCCACTGGTCTATCTTACCCTACTGGTCTATCCTAGCCCACTGGTCTATCCCAACCCACTGGTCTATCCTAACCCACTGGTCTAGCTGAACCCACTGGTCTTTCCCAACCCACTGGTCTATCACAACCCACTGGTCTATCCTACCCAACTGGTCTATCCCAACCGACTGGTCTAACCCAACACTGGTCTATCCTACCCCAATGGTCTATCCTAACTCACTGGTCTTTTCTACCCCACTGGTATATCCTAGTCTACTGGTCTATCCTAACCCACTGGTCTATCCTTCCCCACTTGTCTATCCTACCCCACTGGTCTATCCTTACCCTCTGGTCTATCCTACCCCACTTGTCTATCATAACTCACAGGTCTATCTCAACTTATCTCACTGGTCTATCCTACCCCACTTGTATATCCTACCTCACTGGTCTATCCTTACCCACGGGTCTATCCTACCCCACTGGTATATCCTACCCCACTGGACAAACCCAACTTACTGGTCTATCCTAACCCACTAGACTATCCTTCCCCACTGATCTAGCTTAACCCACTGGTCTATCCTACCCAACTGGTCTATCCCAACCCACTGGTCTATCCCAACTCACTGATCTATCCTATCCCACTGGTCTTTCCTACCCCACTGGTATATCTTACCCCGCTGGTCTATCCCAACCCACTGGTCTTTCCTTCCCCATTGGTCTATATTACCCTACTGGTCTATCCCAACACACTGGTATATCTTACCGCACTGGTCTATTCTAGCCATTTGGTCTATCCTAACCCACTGTGTATCTTACCCCACAGGTCTATCCTAACCCACTGGTCTATCCTACCCACAGGTCCATCCTTCCCAACTGATCTATCCAAAACCACTGGACTATCTCAACCCACTGGTCTATCATACCTCACTGGTCTATCCTAGCCCACTGGACAAACCTAACCCGCTGGTATTTCCTCACACGCTGATCTATCCGACGTCACTGGTCTATCCTACCCCACTGGTCTATCTCAACTCACTGGTCTATCCTATCAGACTGGTCTATCCCAACCCACTGGTCTATCCTAACCCACTGGTCTACCCTACCCCACTGATCTATCATATACCACTGGTCAATCCTAACTCAATGGTCTATCCCAACACGCTGGTTTATCCTAACTCAATGGACAAACCTTACCCGCTGGTATCCCCTACCTCAATGGTCTATCTTACCCCACTGGTCTATCCCAACCCACTGGTCTATCCTTACCCACTGGTCTATCTTACCCTACTGGTCTATCCTAGCCCACTGGTCTATCCCAACCCACTGTTCTATCCTAACCCACTGGTCTAGCTCAACCCACTGGTCTGTCCCAACCCACTGGTTTATCACAACCCACTAGTTTATCCTACCCCACTGATCTATCCCAACCGATTGGTCTAACCCAACACACTGGTCTATCCTACCCCAATGGTCTATCCTATCTCACTGGTCTATTCTACCCCACTGGTATATCCTAGTCTACTGGTCTATCCTAACCCACTGGTCTATCCTTCCCCACTTGTCTATCCTACCCCACTGGTCTATCCATACCCACTGGTCTATCATAACCCACAGGTCTATCTCAACTTATCTCACTGGTCTATCCTACCCCACTGGTCTATCCTTACCTTATGGTCTATCCTAACCCACAGGTCTATCTCAACCCACTGGTCTATCCCAACACACTGGTCTATCCTACCCCACTGGTCTATCCTATCTCACTGGTCTATCCCACCTCACTGGTCTATCCAAACTCACAGGTCTATCTCAACCCGCTGGTCAACCCCAACCCACTGGTATATCCCAACCCACTGGTCTACCCTACCTACTGGTCTATCATATACCACTGGTCAATCCTAACTCACTGGTCTATCCCAACCCGCTGGTCTAGCCTAACTCACTGGACAAACATTACCCGCTGGTATCTCCTACCTCAATGGTCTATCCTACCCCACTTGTCTATCCTACCCCACTGGTCTATCCTTACCAACTGGTCTATTCTATCCTACTGGTCTCAACCCGCTGGTCTATCCTAGGCCATTGGACAAATCTAACCCACTGGTCTATCCTAACCGGCTGGTCTATCCTACCTCACTGGTCTATCCTACCCCACAGGTCTTTCCTAACCCAATTGTCTATCTCAACCCACTGGTCTATCCTAACCCACTCGTGTATCCTAGCCTACTGGTATATCTTACCCCACTGGTCTATCCTCATCCACTGGACATACCCAACCTACTGGCCTATCCTTAAACACTGGTCCATCCCAAACCACTGGTCTATCCTACCCCACTGGTATATCCTACCCCACTGGACAAACCCAACTTACTGGTCCATCCTAACTCAATGGACTATCCTACCCCACTGATCTATCTTAACCAACTGGTCTTTCCTACCCAACTGGTCTATCCCAACCCACTGTTCTATCCCAACTCACTGATCTATACTATCCAACTGGTCTATCCTACCCCACTGGTCTATCTTACCCCACTGGTCTATCCCAACCCACTGGTCTTTCCTTCCCCACTGGTCTATCTTACCCTACTGGTCTATCCTAGCCCACTGGTCTATCCCAACCCACTGGTTTATCTTACCCCACTGGTCTATCATAGCCTTCTGGTCTATCCGAACCCACTGTTTTATCTGTCTATCCTAACCCACTGATCTATCCTATACCACTGGACTATCTCAACCGACTGGTATATCATATCTGGAACTTGCATTGTCATTGGATTCTTTATCTTTGGCGCTTCTTTTGGTAGGAGGATTAAACAATCAGTTATGTACTAAAAATACATGTTATCGTTTACGAAAGGGACATTTTAAACGTCGAAAGAGCAGATGGCAAATGGAGCTGTAATTATTTTTTGGTATAAAAATAATAAAAGGTAATCAAAGATATTGCAAAATCGATCTTGTAATGAGACATGATCTACACGAAATCAAGTGTACTTAGTCGAATCAGTATCATAAAGAAATACCATTATACATACAGGTTGTTTTCCCTTTTCTCTCTTTTTTTAAAAATTCAAACCCATGTCTTGTAGAATGAGTTAAACTTGCCCATCAATAGATGTGACTGATGTCTGGTATTAAACCCTGGTGGTTTGAACGTAGTGGTGTACTTCATTTGTGTAGTTCTCTGTTTCATCATAACCATCCCCAGTATTGCCCTCTACAGAGGTGGTTGATCTTTTGACTGTTGCTGATGCTGGTGATAATTTTGTTGTTGCTGGTGTTGATGTTGTTTTTGATGTTGCTGATGTTTTTGTTGTTGCTGGTGTTGCTGTGATTGTGGTTGTGAGTGTGTGTTTTGTGGACGATTATGTCTGTAGTTACCATTCTTACTATCCCATTTAGACATTATAGAGTCGAACTTTGTTTCAATAGTTTTTTTAAATTCATTGAAACGGGACTCTATTTCGTCTAAACGGTGTGTCAGCTGCTCAACAGATACTGGATTATGCAATGTTTTCTTTGCTGAAGACGTACTCTTGATTGCAGGCTTTGTAATTTCCTTTTCAACTTGTCTAATTTCCCTGAGAAGAACAATGTAATTAGTGATATAATCGTATTGGTGTCTGGTTTGAAGCTTAAGTACATCGGAATGAAGGCCGGTCCAAAACTTGTGCCTTAAAAGATCATTTTTGGCAACAAAAGGAAGATGTCCTTTATTACTAATAGTCTGAATCACATATTACAGCCCTTCAATTTTAATTGTTATCGTTTACAAAAGGGACAATTTTAAACGTCAAAAGAGCAAATGGCAAATAGAGCTCTAATTGTTATTTTGGTAAATAAATGGTAATCAAAGATTCGTCTTGGAAAATCGACCTTGTTATGAGACATAACCTACACGAAATTATATGTCCTAGTCAAATCAGTAGCCTAAATAAATACATACGGGTTATTTTGCCTTCTCTCTCTCTTTTATTTTTATATTCAAACCCGTATCTTGTAGAGTTTGATAGACTAGCCCATCAATATATGTGATTCTCTGTTGTGGGCACTGGAAAATCATGAGAGAAAAGATAAAAAGTTTCCTTATTAACAGCGCCATTTTTGAACTATAAATCAAATTTAGTAATAGAACGTGACTAATGAAATTATTATGTTTTATCTAATAAGTATTGGCTGATAGTTAAAATTGAGACAACTTTCTTTGTTGAGCTAGCCTACATGCCATTATGTGGACTGGTGAAGAGCCATACTGTTATTTATGTATATTAATTTATTTATAAAAGATATATTATTCTTAAAATGGTAAGATGTTCATGATAGATAATTAAAGTGAACCATGCATTCATTCTTCAACTAATTTTATCCAATTGTAAAATCATTTAGGCATGTGGCCGTCATTGTCAATAAAAAAAATTGTATTTAATTGTCATCTTCTGCATGTGCACACATACTTATTGAACCTTCCAACTCATCAGGGCTCCACACTTACTGCTGTTGCCCTATAGTAATCACCATGTCAGTGAGTCAGTCTATCCGTCCGTCACGCTTTCATTTCAAAACCTTAACCTTGGTCATAACTTAAAAACTTCTTCACATAGCATCATCAAACTTCATACACATATCCATCATTACAAGAGCTACATTCTGACCAAGGAATATAAATCTATCTGTTAATTTGACTGAGGTATCTCCCTTTTTTCAGAAAAAATATTCTCCCTGTCATTTCATAACCATTGACACTATGGCTTTCATAGGCCTTTCCATGTATACCAAACTTTGTGACCTGTGACCTTGACCTTTGAACTTTGACTTATTGTTCGAATGTTTAACCAAAATTCTTAACCTTGGCCATATATTCAAAAGTATTGAGACTAGGGATTTCATAATTCACATGTGTATTCCTTGTGTCAAGGCCTTTCCATTGGTAGAAAAAAATTGACCTGTGACATTGACCTTTGAACTTTAACTTTTTTTTCGAAATATTTCCCTGTTATTTGATAACCATTGACACTAGGAATTTCATACTTCATTTGTTTAATTTTTGTGGCAAGGCCTTTCCATTGGTTCAAAACGTTCTCACATGTGACCTTGACTTTGAACTTTGACCCATTTTCCCAAATTTTAATCAAAACCTTCACATATGTCATATATTCAAGAGTATTAATACTAGTAATTTCATGCTTCACATGGGTATTCCTTGTGGCAAGGCCTTTCCATTGGTACCAAACTTTTTGACCGAAGACATTGACTTTAATACTTTGACCTATTTTAACCAAAAACATATCCCCCTGTCATTTATTAACCATTGGCACTAGGGCTTTAATACCTCACCTGTGTATTCATTGTGGAAAGGCCTTTCTAATGCTGTCAAATGTCCTTTGAATGTTAACCAATTTTTTGAAAAAAAAAAAAAAAAAATTTAACCTTGGCAATATATTCAAAAGTATCTAACCTAACCTCATGACATTTTACACACATAGTAATCATTACAACAGCTATATTCTTACCAAGGGCCATAACTCTATTATAACTAAATTATGCCCCTTTTATGACTTACGACCCCTCCCACCAGGTGTTTCTACTACTACTTCTTCTTTCGGAGTTGATGCAGAGACGCGATTATTAATAATTATGTCAGTGCCACTTTGGTACCGGATTGTTAATAATATTTTAGATTTATCGAGACAGTATCTACATAGAGTTTAAATATGTAAATAGTATCTTCGTCTGCACGTTCTAGAATCAATAAGCATTCAATGCTGAAAGTGTAGCCTAATTTAGTTTGGACATCGATCCTTATAATATATGCCTATATTTTTTATAAATTGAACAGTTTGGCAAATAGTGAAATTGTGCTTTTTGAGCATGTTTTATGTTTGTTTATGCAAAACAGTTTATAACAACACAAAGTCATGCAATGTAAAGGGACTAAATTGAAAAAGAAAGTTTAATATCGGACCTCATTATTTATTTATTTATTAGGGTTTTACGTCGTTTTCAACATAAGTTCAGTTATATCACGACGACAGGTCAATTATTCATGATCCCCGGGTAAAGAACCTGTAAGGATCGAACCCGGGAAACCCGGTTTCGAAATCCCCGACGCTAACCACTCGACCACAACGGATTCCTCGGTCGGACCTCATTAACATTAACTCAAAACTAATGGATACTGTTTTGTCACCTTTCTTGATAATTTAGTCCTTTCTAAAGTATTCAAAATATGGTATCTTAATATGGCCTAGCGACCTGGTTGGAAGGTAATTATTATTATATAATAATCTTCTTCCTATGGTATAGATACTTCATAAATTTGGAATGGCCTAATTTTTAACACATCATGACCAATTTCAGAACGCAACTTAAACATTTCCAAGACAACATTCTGGCAAACTAACATTATTCTACTGTCAAAAGATGCAGGGTTGATAAATTCTCAAATTTACCCATGCCTAAACCCATAAACTGCTTGTTACTTTGCAGGTTTTTCCATACGATCGCCACTTCAGCGCCATTGGCGCTTTGATTTAAGTCGACATGTGTTATGTTTTATTCCAGAGTCACAAACAAAGGTTAAACCTTACCTGATAAAGGTGTGTGCACTTCGACCGTGACAGTAGCTGTAGCTTTGACCCGTGTTACGTGATGTGATGGTGGCGTGGAAACCACCGACCCTGGTGGAGTATTCTAAAATGACAACAATAATGGCACATCAATACAACACAAACATTCAAATAGTACAAAAAAATATGATACTTAATCCCATTATCAAAGGAAAAATTAATAATAACAATAATAATAATAATAATAATAATAAATACTATATTTTTAATTATATTATTAAATGATTATGCTTACACTTGTATACACACAACCTCGTCATTCAGAGCTCAAATAGTATAGTGTCATATGCCGCAAACATATCTCCAAATCTTTACGAATTTCCTCGTGATTAAGTGAGCCGAATAGATTCCTGCCCACTTTGCTTTTACCTTCCATTTTTCTTAATCCAGAAAATAAGTGTTCACGCATCACTTCTATAGATCAAGTACATTGACACGAGGTTATGTTTAAGCATTTTTAAGCAGAATTTCGACTCAAACTATGGTGATGGTAAACCATTTATCGTCTGTTTCGGCTACAAGATTTGTGGCTGCTGTTTCCGTTGTATGATCATCAACCTTTTTCGGCAGCTCGAAAGTCACCCCTGTTTTGGTAGATTTTGTTAATTCTTAGTCAAAACTCTGAAACTTGCATTCTCGATAGAATTTTTATCTTTTGGTAGGAGGATTTCAAAAATCAATTACGAACTTAAAGATAATGTTAATGACTACCACATATTGAAAATGGAGTTTTGTCACTTCTAGTTTCGCTGACTTATCATTGGTCAAAAGTTGGAAACCTTGGGATTTTGGTCCTTTAAGGCTTGTTTGGCTGAAATGGTGTTGAAAAGGAAGTCTTTATGTAATCATTATTGTTGAAAACAATTGTAAGTGCTAAATGTGCTAAAATTTATTCCTTATTGAATATAATAGGCATATTTGCATAAAATGCTGTTGAAAAAGACTGTTTAAAACAAATGTAACGCCATGGTCATTTTTGTTATTGAATATTATAGGCTCATTTTGCGGAAATATTGTTGTAATCGTAATGTAAGTCCATCACTGCAAAAAGATCTCTAAAAATCTCATTTGATTTTGATCTCATTGTGTCACAAGATATGCGCTTTTTTCTCTTCTTTAATTTCTTTCTTGGAAGTCTGTCACTTTGTGCCTGCCTCAAACTGTTGTACGGATTACCTGGATGAGATAATTCTTCATTCTGCCTGGTGTAGATGTCTGTTACACCAGGTATTGTCAGGGAGCGGGGAACTCGACTTTCATCTTCTCTGTTGAACCTTTGCTGCAGTTGGCCATGCTAGGACTGGATCATTGCTCCAGGCTGTTTTGATCTTTTTAAAATAGGATCAGTAAAGAACATATTTGGAATATACGTAAATCGCTATATAACGGACATGCTAAAATGAAATGAAACTTACATTTAACAGTTTGGTTGCACTATAAGCAATATCTATTTTCTCTTTCAATACCCACATTTCCTCCTTTCTCGATCATGAGAATGTGAGTAAATCATGCCCCTAAAGTCAATATCGGCCCCATCCCGTGGGTCAAAAGATTTCCATAGACTCATATAGGACTCATATAGTCAAAACTTTAAAAATCTTCTTGACCCAAACTAAAAGGCCTAGACCTTTGATATTGTGTATTGAGCATCACCTAGTGGACCTCTATCAATATTGTTCAGGTTATGCCTCTGGGCTCAATATCGGCCACGGGGTCAAAAGATTCACACAGTCATTGCTGTTTTGCACACTATTTTAGGAAATGTGCGAGGGAACGCAGGTGAACGACCTAGAGCCAGCATGGTCCTCTTATTAAATACGCCTATTTTAGGTTTCTGTGTATTGACTTCCATAATAATAATAAATACTATATTTTTAATTACATTTTTGAGAATTATTATGCCTAACACTTGTACAGACCCAAACTAGTCATTCAGAGCCCAAATAATATGGGACATAATTATGTCTCAAAAATATCTCCAATTTGTTTTTCTTATTTCCTCATGATTAGGTGAGCCGAAGAGATTCCCGCGCACTTTGCTTTTGCCTTCCAATAATCCACACAATTGTACAGACATCACTAGTATTGATTCAAAACAATGACACAAGGTTATGTTTACGCAACAGACGTAACTTTTGCCCAAATCTTTCAGATCAATTGAGATAAAGTCATATGTCTAAATTATAAAAAACAATTTCAATATGTCTACAATTGTTGTCGATCACAAGTCAAAATTAACTAATTAAATTAACAATATAAGACAAGATTAACGAATATAAAAGTATATTTGCACTTTTTCCACAATGCATGTCGAAATAAGTCAAATAATCGAATATCTTTTCATCGAATATTCCAATACATGACTAATTAAAATCTTACCCAAATCATGGTCAACAACAGTTTGTGTAAACAAAGGTATGTTAGTCGGTTTATTGTTTTATTTGTACTTTTTAGTTTTCCATTAATGCATTGCATTGAAACTTTATACAGCCCTTCCCAACCATCACACCTATGTAAACAACCAAGTACGATAACTCTATCCAGCATTTTATGCAAGTTATGGCCGCTTGTTGACTCAATATCTCGGAAGTAAAAAAATGGTGGAATAGTCTAGCGCACTGTCTACGACAGCTCTTGTTATGATAGTGCTTGTCTAATTTAAACAAAATTGTACAGGAATCTTACTTCGGTGATCCTGTACTTAATTTGTTCAAGCGGTATTGACACGTTACAAAATCATAGCAACCAGGCGTCATAACAAAAGGGGTAAATTGAACTTTTAGCTACAAATGACTACCTCCATTCCACTGGACCAATTTCAATGAAACTTCACAGGAATGTTCCATAGTTAGTCCTCTTTCAAAATGGTCTCAAAGAAGACATACATTCTGTGTAAATATTTGGTTGCTGTGGCATCAGAATATGTTCCTTGAGTTACCCTCTACAAAATTATGTTCAAACCATATTGATTTCGTTGAAAAACAGAGCAGCAGGAAAGAGGCAAAATCACTGACAAAACTTTATAATTCCATTCTTATTAAAGTTATTGTTAAATTTCAAGATACAAATGGCGTTTACTGATAAGCTATATCTTCAACAGTGTCCACTTCTTGCAGTTACATTTGCACTCCTGATAAAATTTTCACAGAAATTTGCAGTTAAATATTTGCTTCAAATTTACTATCACTTTGGTGATCGATTTAGGGCCATCTTGGCCCTCTTGTTGATATTGTTCAGTCATATTGCAGCGACCAATTCACTAGAATATGTTGTTGTTTCACTCTACTTCTTCTTTTTTGGAGGGATGGGTTGTCTTTGCATCGAAACTGTCGGAAAATATGACATTTTCCAGAATATCCCTAGATTGGTGATGGAATACAGAATTCCTAATTTCCACAATTACGTGGATCTAAACATGAATCCTGGTCACGGAAATCCATTTCCATATGTGTGTTTTGGTGGTATCGAAGTCTGCCTCTAAATGGCCCGGCAGATATGTTGCATTAACTGTATTAACAGTATAACATTTTTTTTTTATACTCATGTTAAATATTGATGCAAATCATAAAGCAACACTGTTAAAAAAGGTGGTATTACTTCCTTTTATTTAATCATTGTATTCACATCATGACGAAGAAGTAAATAAATATATTGAAATTTAACGATACAGACTTGAAAATCAATTGCTTATCTTTCGTGTTTTAGCTGTATCGAGTCTGTTTTACTTACAAATTTCACTTTGGCCTTTTTCTCGTCCCTCTCGATTTCGCCCTTCCAAGCTTTGAATCTTCTGTTCAAAATCGTCAACTTCAGCTCCTCTTTAACAATGGGAGTTATCGACCCTGTTTTGGATCCCTCCTCGACAGCGTTCCTAAGCGACGGGTCGAACGTGTCAATCTCCCTCATGTCTGCGGACGACAACATTTCCATTGTGATTCGTGTTTCTGGTCACTTTGTTAACGCTATTTTGAAAAAAGAAAGATACCTAGTTATAGAATTAACAGATCTCCACCATACATAGACAGTATGTGTGTGGATTGTGTATCCCTACTTTTGATCAATTTGATATCGCTTGGAACATACTAAAGACTTAAAACATTTTAGTAATAGATTTTCCTCCTAGGCGTTCAGGTTTTTCGGTTAGCATCAAGACTGTCTTGCTGGTGTCATGCAAGATGGACCAGTTGAACCGTTAATCTTCTAAGGAAACACCGTGATAAAACTAAAGAAAAAATATTGAAAGCGGCGTAAACAGTATTCATGTACAAATACATATACTATTTTATAAGAGAATTGTAGTGAATATTAATTTAATTAAATAAACAGTAGACGACAATACAATGCAATAGTTTTATTTGCGTAATATTGACCTCCGGCCCAAAATACATACATAAAATATAACATACAACTTACATTTTATTAATGTGCAAAATCACAACTGCCTTCTTTTTCTTTCCTTTCATATTTTTATACCCCCCACAAACAAGTTTTGTGGGGGTATATTGGAATTACCCTGTCCGTCCGTCCGTCTCTGTCCATATGCTTGTAAGCGCAACTCCCCCCTTAACGGCTGGACTGATTCTGATGAAACTTTACACAGTTGCAGTACACAACCTGAGGTTGTGTATGAAGTAAAATCATCCCTGTCAGTCCGTCCGTGTCTGTCTGTTAAGCGCGGGAAGGGGGTAGATTTTTGTGAGTTCACTCACAGTTATAGTTGTTTCTGATATTTTAGAAATTCTAATATTTTAAGAAAATGACAAATCACATACCTGGTACTTTTGTGGTTCTATAAACACGGGTTTCGGTAGTTCTTTTTTGCCCGCGGCCAATCTCGAAGCTTGGATTTTCAATTTCAGCTCCTCCTTCACGATTGGCATGATGATTGAGTCTGGATAGATTAAAGTGTCGCCTCAATCACATCAAAGAACAGACCTTCCATCTTTAAAGTCTCCACCGTCTGGGATTGCTGTAACAATAATAAAACTCCACAAAAAGAATCCTCTCAATGACCTCATCAGAATTCTTTCAATTTTTTGGGATCCATGCAGAATTCTGGTTTCCATGGTAACGAAACTAAAAAAACATCAAAATTCTTCTTCTCCCAAACTTGTTGGAAGTTTTTTAAATAATTTTCTAGATATGTTCCTTAGATGATCTTCTGTCAGATTCCTTCAAGCCATATTGATTGGTTGAAAAACATGGCCGCAAGTGGGTGCGGGGCCATTTTGCCTTTAGTGAAAACTTAAAAATCTTCTCCTCCTAAAGTGTCAGACCGATTTTAAATGTTTTTTCTAGAAATACTCCTTAAGTGACCCACTATCAAATTCCATCAAGCCATGTTGATTGGTCAAAAAACATGGCCGCCACAGGGCGGGGCTATTTTGCTTTATATGGGTATAGTGAAAACTTAAAAAATCTTCTCCTGAAAGTGTCAGGAAAATTTTCAAATAATATTGTAGAAAGCCAAGTTGATTGGTCAGAAACTATGGTCGCCAGGGGCGGGGCTTATATGGCTTAAGTGAAAAAGAAATCGGGTAAGCGATCCAGGGCCATTATGGCCCTCTTCTTTGACTTACAAATTCTGGTTAAAGTTTTGCATGCAACTAGATTAAGAGACCATAAATTAGTAGCTTCTTAATGCATTGCATTGAAACTTTATACAGCCCTTCCCAACCATCACACCTATGTAAACAAACAACCAAGTACGATAACTCTATCCAGCATTTTATGCAAGTTATGGCCGCTTGTTGACTCAATATCTCGGAAGTAAAAAAATGGTGGAATAGTCTAGCGCACTGTCTACGACAGCTCTTGTTATGATAGTGCTTGTCTAATTTAAACAAAATTGTACAGGAATCTTACTTCGGTAATCCTGTACTTAATTTGTTCAAGCGGTATTGACACGTTACAAAATCATAGCAACCAGGCGTCATAACAAAAGGGGTAAATTGAACTTTTAGCTACAAATGACTACCTCCATTCCACTGGACCAATTTCAATGAAACTTCACAGGAATGTTCCATAGTTAGTCCTCTTTCAAAATGGTCTCAAAGACTTACATTCTGTGTAAATATTTGGTTGCTGTGGCATCAGAATATGTTCCTTGAGTCACCCTCTACAAAATTATGTTCAAACCATATTGATTTCGTTGAAAAACAGAGCAGCAGGAAAGAGGCAAAATCACTGACAAAACTTTATAATTCCATTCTTATTAAAGTTATTGTTAAATTTCAAGATACAAATGGCGTTTACTGATAAGCTATATCTTTAACAGTGTCCACTTCTTGCAGTTACATTTGCACTCCTGATAACATTTTCACAGAAATTTGCAGTTAAATATTTGCTTCAAATTTACTATCACTTTGGTGATCGATTTAGGGCCATCTTGGCCCTCTTGTTGATATTGTTCAGTCATATTGCAGCGACCAATTCACTAGAATATGTTGTTGTTTCACTCTACTTCTTCTTCTTTGGAGGGATGGGTTGTCTTTGCAGCGAAACTGTCGGAAAATATGACATTTTCCAGAATATCCCTAGATTGGTGATTGAATACAGAATTCCTAATTTCCACAATTACGTGGATCTAAACATGAATCCTGGTCACGGAAATCCCTTTCCATATGTGTGTTTTGGTGGTATCGAAGTCTGCCTCTAAATGGCCCGGCATATATGTTGCATTAACTGTATTAACAGTATAACATTTTTTTTTTTTATACTCATGTTAAATATTGATGCAAATCATAAAGCAACACTGTTAAAAAAGGTGGTATTACTTCCTTTTATTTAATCATTGTATTCACATCATGACGAAGAAGTAAATAAATATATTGAAATTTAACGATACAGACTTGAAAATCAATTGCTTATCTTTCGTTTTTTAGCTGCATCGAGTCTGTTTTACTTACAAATTTCACTTTGGCCTTTTTCTCGTCCTTCTCGATTTCGCCCTTCCAAGCTTTGAATCTTCTGTTCAAAATCGTCATTTTCAGCTGCTCTTTAACAATGGGAGTTATCGACCCTGTTTTGGATCCCTCCTCGACAGCGTTCCTAATCGACGGGTCGAACGTGTCGATCTCCCTCATGTCTGCGGACGACAACATTTCCATTGTGATTCGTGTTTCTGGTCACTTTGCTAACGCTATTTTGAAAAAAGAAAGATACCTAGTTATAGAATTAACAGATCTCCACCATAAATAGACAGTATGTGTGTGGATTGTGTATCCCTACTTTTGATCAATTTGATATCGCTTGGAACATACTAAAGACTTAAAACATTTTAGTAATAGATTTTCCTCCTAGGCGTTCAGGTTTTTCGGGTAGCATCAAGACTGTCTTGCTGGTGTCATGCAAGATGGACCAGTTGAACCGTTAATTTTCTAAGGAAACACCGTGATAAAACTAAAGAAAAAATATTGAAAGCGGCGTAAACAGTATTCATGTACAAATACATATACTATTTTATAAGAGAATTGTAGTGAATATTAATTTAATTAAATAAACAGCAGACGACAATACAATGCAATAGTTTTATTTGCGTAATATTGACCTCCGGCCCAAAATACATACATAAAATATAACATACAACTTACATTTTATTAATGTGCAAAATCACAACTGCCTTCTTTTTCTTTCCTTTCATATTTTTATACCCCCCACAAACAAGTTTTTGTGGGGGTATATTGGAATCACCCTGTCCGTCCGTCCGTCTCTGTCCATATGCTTGTAAGCGCAACTCCCCCCTTAACGGCTGGACTGATTCTGATGAAACTTTACACAGTTGCAGTACACAACCTGAGGTTGTGTATGAAGTAAAATCATCCCTGTCAGTCCGTCCGTGTCTGTCTGTTAAGCGCGGGAAGGGGGTAGATTTTTGTGAGTTCACTCACAGTTATAGTTGTTTCTGATATTTTAGAAATTCTAATATTTTAAGAAAATGACAAATCACATACCTGGTACTTTTGTGGTTCTATACACACGGGTTTCGGTAGTTCTTACTATTTTATAAGAGAATTGTAGTGAATATTAATTTAATTAAATAAACAGCAGACGACAATACAATGCAATAGTTTTATTTGCGTAATATTGACCTCCGGCCCAAAATACATACATAAAATATAACATACAACTTACATTTTATTAATGTGCAAAATCACAACTGCCTTCTTTTTCTTACCTTTCATATTTTTATACCCCCCACAAACAAATTTTGTGGGGGTATATTGGAATCACCCTGTCCGTCCGTCCGTCTCTGTCCATATGCTTGTAAGCGCAACTCCCCCCTTAACGGCTGGACTGATTCTGATGAAACTTTACACAGTTGCAGTACACAACCTGAGGTTGTGTATGAAGTAAAATCATCCCTGTCAGTCCGTCCGTGTCTGTCTGTTAAGCGCGGGAAGGGGGTAGATTTTTGTGAGTTCACTCACAGTTATAGTTGTTTCTGATATTTTAGAAATTCTAATATTTTAAGAAAATGACAAATCACATACCTGGTACTTTTGTGGTTCTATAAACACGGGTTTCGGTAGTTCTTTTTTGCCCGCGGCCAATCTCGAAGCTTGGATTTTCAATTTCAGCTCCTCCTTCACGATTGGCATGATGATTGAGTCTGGATAGATTAAAGTGTCGCCTCAATCACATCAAAGTACAGACCTTCCATCTTTAAAGTCTCCACCGTCTGGGATTGCTGTAACAATAATAAAACTCCACAGAAAGAATCCTCTCAATGACCTCGTCAGAATTCTTTCAATTTTTGGGATCCATGCAGAATTCTGGTTTCCATGGTAACGAAACTAAAAAAACATCAACATTCTTCTTCTCCCAAACTTGTTGGAAGTTTTTTAAATAATTTTCTAGATATGTTCCTTAGATGATCCTCTGTCAGATTCCTTCAAGCCATATTGATTGGTTGAAAAACATGGCCGCAAGTGGGTGCGAGGCCATTTTGCCTTTAGTGAAAACTTAAAAATCTTCTCCTCCTAAAGTGTCAGACCGATTTTAAATGTTTTTTCTAGAAATACTCCTTAAGTGACCCACTATCAAATTCCATCAAGCCATGTTGATTGGTCAAAAAACATGGCCGCCACAGGGCGGGGCTATTTTGCCTTATATGGGTATAGTGAAAACTTAAAAAATCTTCTCCTGAAAGTGTCAGGACAATTTTCAAATAATTTTGTAGAAAGCCAAGTTGATTGGTCAGAAACTATGGTCGCCAGGGGCGGGGCTTATATGGCTTAAGTGAAAAAGAAATCGGGTAAGCGATCCAGGGCCATTATGGCCCTCTTCTTTGACTTACAATTCTGGTTAAAGTTTTGCATGCAACTAGATTAAGAGACCATATATTAGTAGCTACTTAATGCATTGCATTGAAACTTTATACAGCCCTTCCCAACCATCACACCTATGTAAACAACCAAGTACGATAACTCTATCCAGCATTTTATGCAAGTTATGGCCGCTTGTTGACTCAATATCTCGGAAGTAAAAAAATGGTGGAATAGTCTAGCGCACTGTCTACGACAGCTCTTGTTATGATAGTGCTTGTCTAATTTAAACAAAATTGTACAGGAATCTTACTTCGGTGATCCTGTACTTAATTTGTTCAAGCGGTATTGACACGTTACAAAATCATAGCAACCAGGCGTCATAACAAAAGGGGTAAATTGAACTTTTAGCTACAAATGACTACCTCCATTCCACTGGACCAATTTCAATGAAACTTCACAGGAATGTTCCATAGCTAGTCCTCTTTCAAAATGGTCTCAAAGACTTACATTCTGTGTAAATATTTGGTTACTGTGGCATCAGAATATGTTCCTTGAGTCACCCTCTACAAAATTATGTTCAAACCATATTGATTTCGTTGAAAAACAGAGCAGCAGGAAAGAGGCAAAGTCACTGACAAAACTTTATAATTCCATTCTTATTAAAGTTATTGTTAAATTTCAAGATACAAATGGCGTTTACTGATAAGCTATATCTTTAACAGTGTCCACTTCTTGCAGTTACATTTGCACTCCTGATAAAATTTTCACAGAAATTTGCAGTTAAATATTTGCTTCAAATTTACTATCACTTTGGTGATCGATTTAGGGCCATCTTGGCCCTCTTGTTGATATTGTTCAGTCATATTGCAGCGACCAATTCACTAGAATATGTTGTTGTTTCACTCTACTTCTTCTTTTTTGGAGGGATGGGTTGTCTTTGCAGCGAAACTGTCGGAAAATATGACATTTTCCAGAATATCCCTAGATTGGTGATGGAATACAGAATTCCTAATTTCCACAATTACGTGGATCTAAACATGAATCCTGGTCACGGAAATCCCTTCCCATATGTGTGTTTTGGTGGTATCGAAGTCTGCCTCTAAATGGCCCGGCAGATATGTTGCATTAACTGTATTAACAGTATAACATTTTTTTTTTTATACTCATGTTAAATATTGATGCAAATCATAAAGCAACACTGTTAAAAAAGGTGGTATTACTTCCTTTTATTTAATCATTGTATTCACATCATGACGAAGAAGTAAATAAATATATTGAAATTTAACGATACAGACTTGAAAATCAATTGCTTATCTTTCGTTTTTTAGCTGTATCGAGTCTGTTTTACTTACAAATTTCACTTTGGCCTTTTTCTCGTCCCTCTCGATTTCGCCCTTCCAAGCTTTGAATCTTCTGTTCAAAATCGTCAACTTCAGCTCCTCTTTAACAATGGGAGTTATCGACCCTGTTTTGGATCCCTCCTCGACAGCGTTCCTAAGCGACGGGTCGAACGTGTCGATCTCCCTCATGTCTGCGGACGACAACATTTCCATTGTGATTCGTGTTTCTGGTCACTTTGCTAACGCTATTTTGAAAAAAGAAAGATACCTAGTTATAGAATTAACAGATCTCCTCCATAAATAGACAGTATGTGTGTGGATTGTGTATCCCTACTTTTGATCAATTTGATATCGCTTGGAACATACTAAAGACTTAAAACATTTTAGTAATAGATTTTCCTCCTAGGCGTTCAGGTTTTTCGGTTAGCATCAAGACTGTCTTGCTGGTGTCATGCAAGATGGACCAGTTGAACCGTTAATTTTCTAAGGAAACACCGTGATAAAACTAAAGAAAAAATATTGAAAGCGGCGTAAACAGTATTCATGTACAAATACATATACTATTTTATAAGAGAATTGTAGTGAATATTAATTTAATTAAATAAACAGCAGACGACAATACAATGCAATAGTTTTATTTGCGTAATATTGGCCTCCGGCCCAAAATACATACATATAATATAACATACAACTTACATTTTATTAATGTGCAAAATCACAACTGCCTTCTTTTTCTTTCCTTTCATATTTTTATACCCCCCACAAACAAGTTTTTTGGGGGGTATATTGGAATCACCCTGTCCGTCCGTCCGTCTCTGTCCATATGCTTGTAAGCGCAACTCCCCCCTTAACGGCTGGACTGATTCTGATGAAACTTTACACAGTTGCAGTACACAACCTGAGGTTGTGTATGAAGTAAAATCATCCCTGTCAGTCCGTCCGTGTCTGTCTGTTAAGCGCGGGAAGGGGGTAGATTTTTGTGAGTTCACTCACAGTTATAGTTGTTTCTGATATTTTAGAAATTCTAATATTTTAAGAAAATGACAAATCACATACCTGGTACTTTTGTGGTTCTATAAACACGGGTTTCGGTAGTTCGTTTTTGCCCGCGGCCAATCTCGATACTTGGATTTTCAATTTCAGCTCCTCCTTCACGATTGGCATGATGATTGAGTCTGGATAGATTAAAGTGTCGCCTCAATCACATCAAAGTACAGACCTTCCATCTTTAAAGTCTCCACCGTCTGGGATTGCTGTAACAATAATAAAACTCCACAGAAAGAATCCTCTCAATGGCCTCATCAGAATTCTTTCAACTTTTTGGGATCCATGCAGAATTCTGGTTTCCATGGTAACGAAACTAAAAAAAACATCAAAATTCTTCTTCTCCCAAACTTGTTGAAAGTTTTTTAAATAATTTTCTAGATATGTTCCTTAGATGATCCTATGTCAGATTCCTTCAAGCCATATTGATTGGTTGAAAAACATGGCCGCAAGTGGGTGCGGGGCCATTTTGCCTTTAGTGAAAACTTAAAAATCTTCTCCTCCTAAAGTGTCAGACCGATTTTAAATGTTTTTTCTAGAAATACTCCTTAAGTGACCCACTATCAAATTCCATCAAGCCATGTTGATTGGTCAAAAAACATGGCCGCCACAGGGCGGGCTATTTTGCCTTATATGGGTATAGTGAAAACTTAAAAAATCTTCTGCTGAAAGTGTCAGGACAATTTTCAAATAATTTTGTAGAAAGCCAAATTGATTGGTCAGAAACTATGGTCGCCAGGGGCGGGGCTTATATGGCTTAAGTGAAAAAGAAATCAGGTAATCGATCCAGGGCCATTATGGCCCTCTTCTTTGACTTACAAATTCTGGTTAAAGTTTTGCATGCATCTAGATTAAGAGACCATATATTAGTAGCTACTTAATGCATTGCATTGAAACTTTATACAGCCCTTCCCAACCATCACACCTATGTAAACAGCCAAGTACGATAACTCTATCCAGCATTTTATGCAAGTTATGGCCGCTTGTTGACTCAACATCTCGGAAGTAAAAAAATGGTGGAATAGTCTAGCGCACTGTCTACGACAGCTCTTGTTATGATAGTGCTTGTCTAATTTAAACAAAATTGTACAGGAATCTTACTTCGGTGATCCTGTACTTAATTTGTTCAAGCGGTATTGACACGTTACAAAATCATAGCAACCAGGCGTCATAACAAAAGGGGTAAATTGAACTTTTAGCTACAAATGACTACCTCCATTCCACTGGACCAATTTCAATGAAACTTCACAGGAATGTTCCATAGTTAGTCCTCTTTCAAAATGGTCTCAAATACTTACATTCTGTGTAAATATTTGGTTGCTGTGGCATCAGAATATGTTCCTTGAGTCACCCTCTACAAAATTATGTTCAAACCATATTGATTTCGTTGAAAAACAGAGCAGCAGGAAAGAGGCAAAATCACTGACAAAACTTTATAATTCCATTCTTATTAAAGTTATTGTTAAATTTCAAGATACAAATGGCGTTTACTGATAAGCTATATCTTTAACAGTGTCCACTTCTTGCAGTTACATTTGCACTCCTGATAAAATTTTCACAGAAATTTGCAGTTAAATATTTGCTTCAAATTTACTATCACTTTGGTGATCGATTTAGGGCCATCTTGGCCCTCTTGTTCATATTGTTCAGTCATATTGCAGCGACCAATTCACTAGAATATCTCATCTGAATTCCTAAATTACGTTTGTTTGAACTATGCTCTGCTGTTGTTGTTTCACTCTACTTCTTCTTTTTTGGAGGGATGGGTTGTCTTTGCAGCGAAACTGTCGGAAAATATGACATTTTCCAGAATATCCCTAGATTGGTGATGGAATACAGAATTCCTAATTTCCACAATTACGTGGATCTAAACATGAATCCTGGTCACGGAAATCCTTTTCCATATTTGTGTTTTGGTGGTATCGAAGTCTGCCTCTGAATGGCCCGGCAGATATGTTGCATTAACTGTATTAACAGTATAACATTTTTTTTTTCTACTCATGTTAAATATTGATGCAAATCATAAAGCAACACTGTTAAAAAAGGTGGTATTACTTCCTTTTATTTAATCATTGTATTCACATCATGACGAAGAAGTAAATAAATATATTGAAATTTAACGATACAGACTTGAAAATCAATTGCTTATCTTTCGTTTTTTAGCTGTATCGAGTCTGCTTAACTTAAAAATTTCACTTTGTCCTTTTTCTCGTCCCTCTGGATTTCGCCCTTCCAAGCTTTGAATCTTCTGTTCAAAATCTTCAACTTCAGCTCCTCTTTAACAATGGGAGTTATCGACCCTGTTTTGGATCCCTCCTCGACAGCGTTCCTAAGCGACGGGTCGAACGTGTCGATCTCCCTCATGTCTGCGGACGACAACATTTCCATTGTGATTCGTGTTTCTGGTCACTTTGCTAACGCTATTTTGAAAAAAGAAAGATACCTAGTTATAGAATTAACAGATCTCCACCATAAATAGACAGTATGTGTGTGGATTGTGTATCCCTACTTTTGATCAATTTGATATCGCTTGGAACATACTAAAGACTTAAAACATTTTAGTAATAGATTTTCCTCCTAGGCATTCAGGTTTTTCGGTTAGCATCAAGACTGTCTTGCTGGTGTCATGCAAGATGGACCAGTTGAACCGTTAATCTTCTAAGGAAACACCGTGATAAAACTAAAGAAAAAATATTGAAAGCGGCGTAAACAGTATTCATGTACAAATACATATACTATCTTATAAGAGAATTGTAGTGAATATTGATTTAATTAAATAAACAGCAGACGACAATACAATGCAATAGTTTTATTTGCGTAATATTGGCCTCCGGCCCAAAATACATACATATAATATAACATACAACTTACATTTTATTAATGTGCAAAATCACAACTGCCTTCTTTTTCTTTCCTTTCATATTTTTATACCCCCCACAAACAAGTTTTGGGGGAGTATATTGGAATCACCCTGTCCGTCCGTCCGTCTCTGTCCATATGCTTGTAAGCGCAACTCCCCCCTTAACGGCTGGACTGATTCTGATGAAACTTTACACAGTTGCAGTACACAACCTGAGGTTGTGCATGAAGTAAAATCATCCCTGTCAGTCCGTCCGTGTCTGTCTGTTAAGCGCGGGAAGGGGGTATCCTTTTGTGAGTTCACTCACAGTTATAGTTGTTTCTGATATTTTAGAAATTCTAATATTTTAAGAAAATGACAAATCACATACCTGGTACTTTTGTGGTTCTATAAACACGGGTTTCGGTAGTTCTTTTTTGCCCGCGGCCAATCTCGAAGCTTGGATTTTCAATTTCAGCTCCTCCTTCACGATCGGCATGATGATTGAGTCTGGATAGATTAAAGTGTCGCCTCAATCACATCAAAGTACAGACCTTCCATCTTTAAAGTCTCCACCGTCTGGGATTGCTGTAACAATAATAAAACTCCACAGAAAGAATCCTCTCAATGACCTCATCAGAATTCTTTCAATTTTTTGGGATCCATGCAGAATTCTGGTTTCCATGGTAACGAAACTAAAAAAACATCAAAATTCTTCTTCTCCCAAACTTGTTGGAAGTTTTTTAAATAATTTTCTAGATATGTTCCTTAGATGATCCTCTATCAGATTCCTTCAAGCCATATTGATTGGTTGAAAAACATGGCCGCAAGTGGGTGCGGGGGCATTTTGCCTTAAGTGAAAACTTAAAAATCATCTCCTCCTAAAGTGTCTGACCGATTTTAAATGTTTTTTCTAGAAATACTCCTTAAGTGACCCACTATCAAATTCCATCAAGCCATGTTGATTGGTCAAAAAACATGGCCGCCACAGGTCGGGGCTATTTTGCCTTATATGGGTATAGTGAAAACTTAAAAAATCTTCTCCTGAAAGTGTCAGGACAATTTTCAAATAATTTTGTAGAAATGTTCCTAGTGTGACACTATCAGATTCCTTCAAGCCAAGTTGATTGGTCAGAAACTATGGTCGCCAGGGACGGGGCTTATATGGCTTAAGTGAAAAAGAAATCAGGTAAGCGATCCAGGGCCATTATGGCCCTCTTCTTTGACTTATAAATTCTGGTTAAAGTTTTGCACGCAACTAGATTAAGAGACCATATCTTAGTATCTACTCAAGGCATTGCATTGAAACTTTATACAGCCCTTCCCAACCATCACACCTATGTAAACAACCAAGTACGATAACTCTATCCAGCATTTTATGCAAGTTATGGCCGTTTGTTGACTCAATATCTCAGAAGTAAAAAAATGGTAGAATAGTTAGCGCGCTGTCTACGACAGCTCTTGTTATGATAGTGCTTGTCTTATTTATACACAATTGAACAGGAATTTTACTTCGGTGAATCTATACTTAATTTGTTCAAGCGGTATTGACACGTTACAAAATCATAGCAACCAGGTTATGACAAAAGGGGTAAATTGAACTTTTAGCTACAAATGACTACCTCCATTCCACTGGACCAATTTCAACGAAACTTCACAGGAATGTTCCATAGTTAGTTCTCTTTCAAAATGGTCTCAAAGACTTACATTCTGTGTAAATATTTGGTTGCTGTGGCATCAGAATATGTTCCTTGAGTCGCCCTCTACAAAATTATGTTCAAACTATATTGATTTCGTTGAAAAACAGAGCAGCAGGAAAAAGGCAAAATTACTGACAAAACTTTATAATTCCATTCTTATTAAAGTTATTGTTAAATTTCAAGATACATATGGTCTTAACTGATAAGCTATGTCTTTAACAGTGTCCACTCCTTGAAGTTACATTTGCACTCCTGATAAAATTTTCCCAGAAATTTGCAGTTAAATATTTGCTTCAAATTTACTATCACTTGAAAAAAAACAGTGAAAAAAAATAAAATCAGGTGAGCGATCAGGGCCATCATTGCCGTCTTGTTTTTGTACGACCGTTTCTTAAAAACGGTACGTATTATGGTATGGTCATGTCCCTCCGTCCGTTCGGGTTTTCCGCACTTTTTTCCTAAATACTTTGAGCTATTGAGCTGAAATTTTGTATAAGGCTTTGTAGTGATGTGTCACAGATCAAGTTCATATTTCCTGGGATTTTTGAATGAGTTATGCCCCTTTTTGGACTTAGAATATTTGTTTTTCGCACTTTTTATCTACATGCTTTGATGTATTGCGCTAAAATTATGTATAAGGCTTTGTATTGATGTGTCACAGATCAAGTTTATATTTCCTGGGATTTCGTCAATTTTTGAATGAGTTATGCCCCTTTTTGGACTTAGAATTCCTGACGGGCGTATTATGTATCGTTTGCGGTACTCTTGTTCAAACTTGGTATCAACCTAGGCCAAGTTCGTTTAATTTACCCTGTAATACATGTTCAATAAAAAGTCTACTGACAACCTCAACATTTTCCTACAATATTTCCTGCAAGCGGGGGATATAAATTTCATGAATTTGCTTGTTTCATTTAATTTATAAAATATTTGCCAGTTTGTTTTTAGCTCTCCTGAGCACGAAGTGCTCAAGGTGAGTTATTGTGATCGCCAGTTGTCGTGCGTCTGTCGTGCATCCGTCAACATCTTCGTCAGGGGTCAGGGCTATTTTGCCTTATATGGCTATATTGAAAACTTAAAAATTCTTCTCCGACGAAAGTGTCAAGCGGATTTTCAAATAATTTTGTAGAAATGTTCCTAGTGTGACCCTCTTTCAGATTCCTTCAAGCCATGTTGATTGGTTGCAAACTATGGCCGCCAGGGGGCAGGGCTATTTTGCCTTATATGGCTTTAGTGAAAATGTAAAATTGAGGGAGCACAATTTATTCTAAATATATGTCACAATATTTAAATACAAATAATTTTCTCTTGGTCGGTTGGCAAATTTCGATGTGGTGAATCTATAGAAAAATCAATTATGAACCTATCTCTACCTCGGACCGGGTCGGTATAGACGTTTTTCTGCGGGAATTATTGCCCGAATCGAGCAAGGGGGTATGGTACAAAATTGCAAATTTAGAAATTGGAGGTAACTTTTTTGGATTCATTGAAGTAAAAGACATGTTTAACATATTTGATACTTCTGTTTCGCCCATATTGTGCTACGGCTCATATATTTGGAGCTATTAGTATTTTGAGAAAATTGAAAAAGTTCAAATACATCTTTGTAAAAAAATCTGTTACCTGTTGTACAACACATGCCATTTTCTGGCTTTGGGCTTTGGGAAAATGTGGAAAATTACCTCTATGTACACAATACATGTCTAATTGTATTAAGTTTTTGGCTAAAAATCATTGGTATAAATAACACTAGATAGCCTAAACAATGTTACTCTGTGTTGCTGCAAGTAGGTGAATCGGGTTAAACGCACCTGGGCTACTTATATAATGGATATACTTTTTACCCATGGGTTCGGATACGTGTGGGTGTTACATGACGTTGGTAATGTAAATTCTTTTTTAAAGCTTTTTTTCACAGAGGATTAAGGATTGTTATACGCAAAGACGGCATGCTTATATTGATGAGTCGCCTAAAGCTATCAATTACAAGTAGTTCAAGTTGTTAATAACGCCTGAGTTTTATCTCAGTACAGATCTATCTTATTTTTTAAAAAAACACTTAGAAAAGAGCAGGCATTTATCGGTAGACAGAACACATAGGTATTGCCAACAATGTATACAACATAATATTTATGCCGTCAAAGATGAATATCATGTTTTCTTCGAATGTAATAGCTATGAATTATTATGGTTTGAGTATTTTGGCAAATCATGGCTTAGAAACAAAAATCTTAACCTTTTTCATTCTATTTTAAGTTGTAATTCCATAGAAACTGTTGACACAATTTTGAAATACCTGGTAAAGAGTATTTGAACTACGGAGGAATATATACTGCAAGAATTAAGTTAAGGGTTAAGTTTGTGATATTCTTGAAATTTCTCATATCTAGATTACATGAACATTTCATTGCTTAACCATTTCCCTCATATAGACGCTTTCTGACGCCTCTGCAGCAGACGGCTTTTAAAAACATAGTGACATAAGAAGAAATTGCACAAAACGTGCAGATTCTCCTTTTGCCACACTGTTTTCAACTTTTAGTCAAAGGTTGACAAAATATGTTTCATGTTTTGACAAAATATGTTTCATGTTTTGACAAAATATGTTCAAAGACGTCTGCTGCAGAATTGTCGTATGAAGGAAAGGGTTAATATCATTTTGTTTGTAAATTGTAAATTATTCTCTCTGTCATAAATGAACTTGATATGTAAATCAGTCGTCTGCTAAATTTGTAGTAGCACTGTTAAATTGAATCGAAGATAATCTTTTGAGAGGGACGTTGCTTGTTTTGGGTAAATCCTCCTTCAGGGTTGTAATCTATGTAGAGGGAATATTGCCTCTTTCGGGTTATTATACCCTCCCTTTCAGGGTTGTTAGTCGTCTGCAAATACCTCAACCCATGCAAATATTGATCTGTACTGTTAAAGTTAACATGTATTGCAAACAGTTTTCTTCTTTCCACGATGTTTTCAAACAAAATTGTCTGCTGCAAATAAATCCCGCAAAAACAAAATAAATAATATATATGTGGTCGTGTATATATTATGTTGGTTATTAGACAAATTCAAATCATTACAACCTGTATGTCACTCTTGTTCATATAATCAGGGACGTAGATAAGATATTGTCTGATCCCTGATAAAATGGATTGTATATATGTTGTATTATGGGCCGGTGGCCTCTTTACTTTAATGAAAACTTAAATTACTTTAGTTCTTGTATATTTAGATAGATCCTTTATTTTAAGTGCCTATTCAAATATAAAACTTTAAGAAAAGTTTTAAATTGACTAGAGCTTATAGTCAACAGAGAATCCAGTTTAACCCTTTCCCTCATATGACAATTCTGCAGCAGACGACTTGGAACAGATTTTGTTAAAACATGGAAAAGCTTATAATTGAATTGATAACCTATGACTAAAAGTGGAAAACATTGTGGCAAAAGGAGAAATTGCACGTTTTGTGCAATCTCTTCTTTTGTCACTATGTTTTCAAAAAGCTGTCTGTTGCAGAGGCGTCATAAAGCGTCTATATGAGGGAAAGGGTTAAAATACAGCAGTAGGAGGTCTTTTCTGAATTATGCAATAACAATGATTTATTTGTGTTTATATTATAATGTAAATAAAATGATGAAACCAATGAAACGAAAGTGTTTTTAGCTCACATGAGCTTTGCTCAAGGTGATTTGTTTGTTTGTTTGTTTGGAGTTTAACGCCACTTTCAACAGCTTTGGTCATATCACGGCGGTCAGTGCACCTACCCATGTTTTCCTGGCTTTCCCACACCAGTACTTACACGACATTCTTTCGAAGCCACTGACTACTTTCTCACATAGATCAGAGGTGAGAGGCAATGGAAAACATCGCCCGAAAGAATGTCGCCGCAACCGGGTATCGAACCCGTGACCTCCAGATCACGAGTCAGATACGCTACCAATGGAGCTACCCGGCCGGGTTTGCTCAAGGTGAGTTATTGTGTTCGCCTTTTGTCCGGCGTCCGTCGTCCGTCGTGCGTCAACTTCTTCTCCTCAGTAACCAGTGGGTCAATTTGGATGAAACTTCACAGAAAGCATCCTCTCAATGACCTCACCAGAATTCCTTCAAATTTTTGGGATCCATGCAAAATTCTGGTTTCCATGGCAACGAAACCGAAAAACCTTCAAAATTCTTCTTCTCCCAAATTGGTTGGCAGATTTTAAAATAATTATGTAGAAATGTTCCTTGGATGACCCTCTATCAGATTCCTTCAAGCCGTGTTGATTGGTCGAAAAACATGGCCGCCAGGGGGGGCGGGGCTATTTTGCCTTATATGGCTATAGTGCAAACTTAAAAAATCTTCTCCTCCAAAAGTGTCAGGCCGATTTTCAAATAAGTTTGTAGAAATGTTCCTTGGGTGATCTTCTATCAGATTCCTTCAAGCCATGTTGATTGGTCAAAAAACATGGCCGCCAGGGGGCGGGGCTATTTTGCCTTTTATGGCTATAATGAAAACTTAAAAAATCTTCTCCTCCATAAGTGTCAGGCCGATTTTCAAATAATGTTGTAGAAATGTTTCTTGGGTGACCCTCTATCAGATTCCTTCAAGCAATGTTGATTGGTCGAAAAACATGGCCGCCAGGGGGCGGGGGCTATTTTGCTTATATGGCCAAAGTGAAAACTTAAAAAATCTTCAACATCTTCTCCTCAGTAACCAGTGGGTCAATTGGGATGAAACTTCACAGAAAGCATCCTCTTAATGACTTCACAAGAATTCCTTCAAATTTTAGGGATCCATGCAGAATTCTGGTTTCCATGGCAACGAAACCAAAAAAAACTTCAAAATTCTTCTTCTCCCAAACTGGTTGGCAGATTTTCAAATAATTTTGTAGAAATGTTCCTTGGATGACCTTCTACCAGATTCCTTCAAGCAATGTTGATTGGTCAAAAAACACGGCCGCCAGGGGGGCGGGGCTATTTTGCGTTATATGGCTGTAGTGAAAACTTAAAAAATCTTCTCCTCCGAAAGTGTCAGGCTGATTTTCAAATGATTTTGTAGAAATGTTCCTTGGGTGACCCTCTATCAGATTCCTTCAAGCCATGTTGATTGGTCGAAAAACATGACCGCCAGGGGGGGGGGGGAGGGGGGGGCGGGGCTATTTTGCCTTATATGGCTATAGTGCAAACTTAAAAAATCTTCTTCTCCGAAAGTGTCGGCCCGATTTTCAAATAATTTTGTAGAAATGTTCCTTGGATGACCCACTTTCAGATTCCTTCAAGCCATGTTGATTGGTCAAAAAACATGGCCGCCAGTAGGCAGGGCTATTTTGCATTATATGGCTATAGTGAAAACTTAAAAAATCTTCTCCTCCAAAAGTATCTGGCCGATTTTCAAATAATTTTGTAGAAATGTTCCTAGGGTGACCCTCTATCAGATTCCTCCAAAGCCAAGTTGATTGGTTGGAAACTATGGCTGCCAGGGGGCGAGGCTTATATAGCTAAAGTGAAAAAAAAAAAACCAGGTGAGCGATTCAAGGGCCATCATGGCCCTCTTGTTTGTTATACTTATTTCGGTGTATTGATTGATATATTGGAATATGTGCCTTTTGAGCTTGACTATTTGAAGAATATGAGAGCTATACTACTCACCCTGGCGTCGGCGTCCGCATCACACCTTGGTTAAGGTTTTGCATGTAAGTACTTAAATACTACATGTATTGCATTGAAACTTTCTACAACCCTGCCCCATCACCACACGTATGTAGATCATCATGTTAGATAACTCTTTCCTGCATTTTATTCAAGTTATGGCCATTTTTATACCTGTCTGTCCATCTGTCCACATTTCTTATAAGCACTACTCCTCCTACACGGCTGGACCGATTCTGATGAAACTTTACACAATTGCAGTACACAACCTGAGGATGTGCATGAAGGAAGATTTTCCCTCTCCGTCCGTCCGTCTGTCCATATTCTTGTAAGCACTTCCACATCTAAATGGCTGGACCGATTCAGATAAAACTTTACACAGTTGCAGTACACAACCTGGGGTGTGCATGAGCCATGAAGTAAGATTTTCCATGTCTGTCTGTCTGTCCATATGTAATGTAAGTGCAACTTTTCCTTAACGGCTAGACCGATTCTGATCAAACTTTACACAGTTGCAGTACACAACCTGAGGATGTGCATGAAGGAAGATTTTCCCCGTCCGTCCGTCTGTCAGCAAGCCGAGCACAAATAGCTCCGTTAGTAGCGACAAGGGCTGTCAATCCAGGGGTCTTGAGTTCGAATCCCGGCTCGGCCAACATTATTTCAGGAATCCGCTGTGGTCGAGTGGTTAGCGTCGGGGATTTCGAAACAGGGTGTCACTGGTTCGATTCCCGGTCGCGGCAATTCGGTCATAGTTGAGTGCCCTTGGGCAAGGCACATTTTCTAGCCTAGTACTGGTTTGTTTACCCAGGGATCATGAATAAATAAATGTAATTGCGTGCTAAATGACCTTAGCTGTCGATGCGCCATTAAACAATATACATTCATTCCAACATTATTTCGACATTTGACAAAAGTCAATGAGACATGCGTCATTTGTCTTTCACCAAAACACACGAGTAGGTAAACTGGCCGCCATGATATGACTGAGAAACTGTTAAAAACGGCGTTTAACACCAAGCATTAAATCAATCAGTCTGTCAGCCATCCGCTTTTGGTAAAGGTTTGTTGTTTAGTTACCTTGATCAAACACGGTACCGTAGCTGATCTACAGTACCTGGCAAAAAGTAATGTCGCATCTGACATTTTTCCATTGAAATTTTGTGTATTTCCTCCAATTTTGAAAATGTCATTCTAAAATAACAGAGGGTAGAACTGGAATCAGTCAATAATCATTGTTTTATGACATTTTCAAAATTGGTGGAAATACACTAAATTCTCTGGGAAAATGTCAGGTGTGACAGTGTGCACTCTAGCACCTGCATTTTTCATTTGATCCTTACTGAACTTACAAAGCAGTCATATAACCATACTATCTCTGATAAGTTCTTGAATTCGTGAGAAATGAAACTACAAGTACACCCTAATACTATAGCCATTTTTACTGGATAAGGGTCCTTTTCAATCAGCCTGTGTCGCATAATTAAAGCGACGTTAGAGCAAATGGTCAGCCATGTAAGTAAGGACAGAACTAACATACAGGCCAACCATTTGCCGAGACAACACATGTCGTGTTGGTGTTGCCATTACATATCTAACCAGAGGCCATGCCAGTAAAGCTGCCAAGTATTTGATTGCCAAATTGGGATGAAACTTCACAGAAAGCATCCTCTTAATGACCTCACAAGAATTCCTTCAAATTTTAGGGATCCATGCAGAATTCTGGTTTCCATGGCAACGAAACCAAAAAAAACTTCAAAATTCTTCTTCTCCCAAACTGGTTGGCAGATTTTCAAATAATTTTGTAGAAATGTTCCTTGGATGACCCTCTACCAGATTCCTTCAAGCAATATTGATTGGTCAAAAAACACGGCCGCCAGGGGGGCGGGGCTATTTTGCGTTATATGGCTATAGTGAAAACTTAAAAAATCTTCTCCTCCGAAAGTGTCAGGCTGATTTTCAAATGATTTTGTAGAAATGTTCCTTGGGTGACCCTCTATCAGATTCCTTCAAGCCATGTTGATTGGTCGAAAAACATGACCGCCAGGGGGGGGGGGGGGGGGGGCGGGCGGGGCTATTTTGCCTTATATGGCTATAGTGCAAACTTAAAAAATCTTCTTCTCCGAAAGTGTCGGCCCGATTTTCAAATAATTTTGTAGAAATGTTCCTTGGATGACCCACTTTCAGATTCCTTCAAGCCATGTTGATTGGTCAAAAAACATGGCCGCCAGTAGGCAGGGCTATTTTGCATTATATGGCTATAGTGAAAACTTAAAAAATCTTCTCCTCCAAAAGTATCTGGCCGATTTTCAAATAATTTTGTAGAAATGTTCCTAGGGTGACCCTCTATCAGATTCCTTCAAAGCCAAGTTGATTGGTTGGAAACTATGGCTGCCAGGGGGCGAGGCTTATATAGCTAAAGTGAAAAAAAAAAAAATCAGGTGAGCGATTCAAGGGCCATCATGGCCCTCTTGTTTGTTATACTTATTTCGGTGTATTGATTGATATATTGGAATATGTGCCTTTTGAGCTTGACTATTCGAAGAATATGAGAGCTATACTACTCACCCTGGCGTCGGCGTCCGCATCACACCTTGGTTAAGGTTTTGCATGTAAGTACTTAAATACTACATGTATTGCATTGAAACTTTCTACAACCCTGCCCCATCACCACACGTATGTAGATCATCATGTTAGATAACTCTTTCCTGCATTTTATTCAAGTTATGGCCATTTTTATACCTGTCTGTCCATCTGTCCACATTTCTTATAAGCACTACTCCTCCTACACGGCTGGACCGATTCTGATGAAACTTTACACAATTGCAGTACACAACCTGAGGATGTGCATGAAGGAAGATTTTTCCTCTCCGTCCGTCCGTCTGTCCATATTCTTGTAAGCACTTCCACATCTAAATGGCTGGACCGATTCAGATAAAACTTTACACAGTTGCAGTACACAACCTGGGGTGTGCATGAGCCATGAAGTAAGATTTTCCATGTCTGTCTGTCTGTCCATATGTAATGTAAGCGCAACTTTTCCTTAACGGCTAGACCGATTCTGATCAAACTTTACACAGTTGCAGTACACAACCTGAGGATGTGCATGAAGGAAGATTTTCCCCGTCCGTCCGTCTGTCAGCAAGCCGAGCACAAATAGCTCCGTTAGTAGCGACAAGGGCTGTCAATCCAGGGGTCTTGAGTTCGAATCCCGGCTCGGCCAACATTATTTCAGGAATCCGCTGTGGTCGAGTGGTTAGCGTCGGGGATTTCGAAACAGGGTGTCACTGGTTCGATTCCCGGTCGCGGCAATTCGGTCATAGTTGAGTGCCCTTGGGCAAGGCACATTTTCTAGCCTAGTACTGGTTTGTTTACCCAGGGATCATGAATAAATAAATGTAATTGCGTGCTAAATGACCTTAGCTGTCGATGCGCCATTAAACAATATACATTCATTCCAACATTATTTCGACATTTGACAAAAGTCAATGAGACATGCGTCATTTGTCTTTCACCAAAACACACGAGTAGGTAAACTGGCCGCCATGATATGACTGAGAAACTGTTAAAAACGGCGTTTAACACCAAGCATTAAATCAATCAGTCTGTCATGATATGACTGAGAAACTGTTAAAAACGGCGTTCAACACCAATCAATCAATCAATCAGTCTGTCAGCCATCCGCTTTTGGTAAAGGTTTGTTGTTTAGTTACCTTGATCAAACACGGTACCGTAGCTGATCTACAGTACCTGGCAAAAAGTAATGTCGCATCTGACATTTTTCCATTGAAATTTTGTGTATTTCCTCCAATTTTGAAAATGTCATTCTAAAATAACAGAGGGTAGAACTGGAATCAGTCACTAATCATTGTTTTATGACATTTTCAAAATTGGTGGAAATACACTAAATTCTCTGGGAAAATGTCAGGTGTGACAGTGTGCACTCTAGCACCTGCATTTTTCATTTGATCCTTACTGAACTTACAAAGCAGTCATATAACCATACTATCTCTGATAAGTTCTTGAATTCGTGAGAAATGAAACTACAAGTACACCCTAATACTATAGCCATTTTTACTGGATAAGGGTCCTTTTCAATCAGCCTGTGTCGCATAATTAAAGCGACGTTAGAGCAAATGGTCAGCCATGTAAGTAAGGACAGAACTAACATACAGGCCAACCATTTGCCGAGACAACACATGTCGTGTTGGTGTTGCCATTACATATCTAACCAGAGGCCATGCCAGTAAAGCTGCCAAGTATTTGATTGCCAAATTGGGATGAAACTTCACAGAAAGCATCCTCTTAATGACCTCACAAGAATTCCTTCAAATTTTAGGGATCCATGCAGAATTCTGGTTTCCATGGCAACGAAACCAAAAAAAACTTCAAAATTCTTCTTCTCCCAAACTGGTTGGCAGATTTTCAAATAATTTTGTAGAAATGTTCCTTGGATGACCCTCTACCAGATTCCTTCAAGCAATATTGATTGGTCAAAAAACACGGCCGCCAGGGGGGCGGGGCTATTTTGCGTTATATGGCTATAGTGAAAACTTAAAAAATCTTCTCCTCCGAAAGTGTCAGGCTGATTTTCAAATGATTTTGTAGAAATGTTCCTTGGGTGACCCTCTATCAGATTCCTTCAAGCCATGTTGATTGGTCGAAAAACATGACCGCCAGGGGGGGGGGGGGGGGGGGGCGGGCGGGGCTATTTTGCCTTATATGGCTATAGTGCAAACTTAAAAAATCTTCTTCTCCGAAAGTGTCGGCCCGATTTTCAAATAATTTTGTAGAAATGTTCCTTGGATGACCCACTTTCAGATTCCTTCAAGCCATGTTGATTGGTCAAAAAACATGGCCGCCAGTAGGCAGGGCTATTTTGCATTATATGGCTATAGTGAAAACTTAAAAAATCTTCTCCTCCAAAAGTATCTGGCCGATTTTCAAATAATTTTGTAGAAATGTTCCTAGGGTGACCCTCTATCAGATTCCTTCAAAGCCAAGTTGATTGGTTGGAAACTATGGCTGCCAGGGGGCGAGGCTTATATAGCTAAAGTGAAAAAAAAAAAATCAGGTGAGCGATTCAAGGGCCATCATGGCCCTCTTGTTTGTTATACTTATTTCGGTGTATTGATTGATATATTGGAATATGTGCCTTTTGAGCTTGACTATTCGAAGAATATGAGAGCTATACTAATCACCCTGGCGTCGGCGTCCGCATCACACCTTGGTTAAGGTTTTGCATGTAAGTACTTAAATACTACATGTATTGCATTGAAACTTTCTACAACCCTGCCCCATCACCACACGTATGTAGATCATCATGTTAGATAACTCTTTCCTGCATTTTATTCAAGTTATGGCCATTTTTATACCTGTCTGTCCATCTGTCCACATTTCTTATAAGCACTACTCCTCCTACACGGCTGGACCGATTCTGATGAAACTTTACACAATTGCAGTACACAACCTGAGGATGTGCATGAAGGAAGATTTTTCCTCTCCGTCCGTCCGTCTGTCCATATTCTTGTAAGCACTTCCACATCTAAATGGCTGGACCGATTCAGATAAAACTTTACACAGTTGCAGTACACAACCTGGGGTGTGCATGAGCCATGAAGTAAGATTTTCCATGTCTGTCTGTCTGTCCATATGTAATGTAAGCGCAACTTTTCCTTAACGGCTAGACCGATTCTGATCAAACTTTACACAGTTGCAGTACACAACCTGAGGATGTGCATGAAGGAAGATTTTCCCCGTCCGTCCGTCTGTCAGCAAGCCGAGCACAAATAGCTCCGTTAGTAGCGACAAGGGCTGTCAATCCAGGGGTCTTGAGTTCGAATCCCGGCTCGGCCAACATTATTTCAGGAATCCGCTGTGGTCGAGTGGTTAGCGTCGGGGATTTCGAAACAGGGTGTCACTGGTTCGATTCCCGGTCGCGGCAATTCGGTCATAGTTGAGTGCCCTTGGGCAAGGCACATTTTCTAGCCTAGTACTGGTTTGTTTACCCAGGGATCATGAATAAATAAATGTAATTGCGTGCTAAATGACCTTAGCTGTCGATGCGCCATTAAACAATATACATTCATTCCAACATTATTTCGACATTTGACAAAAGTCAATGAGACATGCGTCATTTGTCTTTCACCAAAACACACGAGTAGGTAAACTGGCCGCCATGATATGACTGAGAAACTGTTAAAAACGGCGTTTAACACCAAGCATTAAATCAATCAGTCTGTCATGATATGACTGAGAAACTGTTAAAAACGGCGTTTAACACCAATCAATCAATCAATCAGTCTGTCAGCCATCCGCTTTTGGTAAAGGTTTGTTGTTTAGTTACCTTGATCAAACACGGTACCGTAGCTGATCTACAGTACCTGGCAAAAAGTAATGTCGCATCTGACATTTTTCCATTGAAATTTTGTGTATTTCCTCCAATTTTGAAAATGTCATTCTAAAATAACAGAGGGTAGAACTGGAATCAGTCACTAATCATTGTTTTATGACATTTTCAAAATTGGTGGAAATACACTAAATTCTCTGGGAAAATGTCAGGTGTGACAGTGTGCACTCTAGCACCTGCATTTTTCATTTGATCCTTACTGAACTTACAAAGCAGTCATATAACCATACTATCTCTGATAAGTTCTTGAATTCGTGAGAAATGAAACTACAAGTACACCCTAATACTATAGCCATTTTTACTGGATAAGGGTCCTTTTCAATCAGCCTGTGTCGCATAATTAAAGCGACGTTAGAGCAAATGGTCAGCCATGTAAGTAAGGACAGAACTAACATACAGGCCAACCATTTGCCGAGACAACACATGTCGTGTTGGTGTTGCCATTACATATCTAACCAGAGGCCATGCCAGTAAAGCTGCCAAGTATTTGATTAGTTGGACAAATGCATGTCAACAGTGTAGACCAAGATCAGCCTGCACATTCGCATGGTTTGATCAGGGTCGACAGTGTTTGCTGAGCCAGAGTTCACATAGCATTCCTGCTTTTTGTAAAGGTGTGTTTACCTTGATCAAACACGGTACAGTAACTGATCTAAAGTACCTGGCCAAAAGTAATGTCGCACCTTACATTTTCCCATAGAATTGAGTGTATTTCCTTCAATTTTGAAATTGTCATTTTACAATTACAGACGGTAGAACTGGAATCAGTCACCAATCATTGTTTAATGACATTTTCATAGATTCTTCCCAGTCATGGTCAGCTTAAAAGATATCACATACCTTGCAATTTTTAAAACTGTTTAAGCAAAATAAGGCCCAAATATATAGCCGTTTTATTTTTAAACTAAAACGTCTAATTACAAATATTTCTCTTTAAGTGTTTCTCCCTAAGATACGGGGAATAAAAATGCTTCCTTATTCGGTCTCTTTATTTATATTCAACCATATGTAGAATTACAAAATTGAACTATATTTTTCTGTTTATAAATATATTTTTGAGATTTTCACTTGAAGAAGTTTTCAGCCCACGAAAATTCATTGTATTATTTTGATGCTTTGTTTTCCTGTACGAAATATTTCATAAAGTGCATACACGTAAATAGACGAAATAGAAATGGAGCTCATTCCCTTGTTTGTTTTATTTCTACATAAGTGCCCTTTAACAAAAAAATATATATTTACAAGTTAACGACTTTCTGGGATTTCGAATGCTGCTCTTTCTCTAGACTTACTCTAGCTAAGGCGATTTCATGGAGTTAATTAAAAAGCGTATACATGAACGATGGAGAAACTTTGCTCGTGAAATAATATGTTTGCAGCATCTTTTGCAGTGAATGGCTATTCCATAAAACACTTTGATTATCATTTAGGGTTCGATTTTTGTTTTACCTTTTAAAGTCGCAATATCATCATTGTGTCAAATCGAGAAAGAAAACATATTTTGATTCAATAACAGAGATACAATTCATATAGTAATAAAGAGGAGAAAAATCAAATGGCTCTTTTTCCCACATTATAAGGATAAGACTGGAAAAAGCGATTCTTTTCGTATTAGGGAAATAAAGTAAATCCTTTCACAAAACATCAATATGCTATCTTTTTTTAATAACAGAGATACAATTCATATAGTAATAAAGAAGAGAAATATCAAATAGCTCCTTTTCCCACATTATAAGGACAAGACTGGAAAACGAGATAATTTTCGTATCAGGCAAATAAAATACATCCTTTCACAAAATATCAACCTTATTAAGATCAATCTACCATGAAACGTTTTTCAAAGAGACCGACTTATAAAATTAAAGAACGATAAGCCTCTCAAATAGCGTTTTTGATATTTTGATCATATTTCGCCTTAAGTATGTTTACGTACTAAAATCCACATTTCTTATAAGCACTACTCCTCCTACACGGCTGGACCGATTCTGATGAAACTTTACACAATTGCAGTACACAACCTGAGGATGTGCATGAAGGAAGATTTTTCCTCTCCGTCCGTCCGTCTGTCCATATTCTTGTAAGCACTTCCACATCTAAATGGCTGGACCGATTCAGATAAAACTTTACACAGTTGCAGTACACAACCTGGGGTGTGCATGAGCCATGAAGTAAGATTTTCCATGTCTGTCTGTCTGTCCATATGTAATGTAAGCGCAACTTTTCCTTAACGGCTAGACCGATTCTGATCAAACTTTACACAGTTGCAGTACACAACCTGAGGATGTGCATGAAGGAAGATTTTCCCCGTCCGTCCGTCTGTCAGCAAGCCGAGCACAAATAGCTCCGTTAGTAGCGACAAGGGCTGTCAATCCAGGGGTCTTGAGTTCGAATCCCGGCTCGGCCAACATTATTTCAGGAATCCGCTGTGGTCGAGTGGTTAGCGTCGGGGATTTCGAAACAGGGTGTCACTGGTTCGATTCCCGGTCGCGGCAATTCGGTCATAGTTGAGTGCCCTTGGGCAAGGCACATTTTCTAGCCTAGTACTGGTTTGTTTACCCAGGGATCATGAATAAATAAATGTAATTGCGTGCTAAATGACCTTAGCTGTCGATGCGCCATTAAACAATATACATTCATTCCAACATTATTTCGACATTTGACAAAAGTCAATGAGACATGCGTCATTTGTCTTTCACCAAAACACACGAGTAGGTAAACTGGCCGCCATGATATGACTGAGAAACTGTTAAAAACGGCGTTTAACACCAAGCATTAAATCAATCAGTCTGTCATGATATGACTGAGAAACTGTTAAAAACGGCGTTTAACATCAATCAATCAATCAGTCTGTCAGCCATCCGCTTTTGGTAAAGGTTTGTTGTTTAGTTACCTTGATCAAACACGGTACCGTAGCTGATCTACAGTACCTGGCAAAAAGTAATGTCGCATCTGACATTTTTCCATTGAAATTTTGTGTATTTCCTCCAATTTTGAAAATGTCATTCTAAAATAACAGAGGGTAGAACTGGAATCAGTCAATAATCATTGTTTTATGACATTTTCAAAATTGGTGGAAATACACTAAATTCTCTGGGAAAATGTCAGGTGTGACAGTGTGCACTCTAGCACCTGCATTTTTCATTTGATCCTTACTGAACTTACAAAGCAGTCATATAACCATACTATCTCTGATAAGTTCTTGAATTCGTGAGAAATGAAACTACAAGTACACCCTAATACTATAGCCATTTTTACTGGATAAGGGTCCTTTTCAATCAGCCTGTGTCGCATAATTAAAGCGACGTTAGAGCAAATGGTCAGCCATGTAAGTAAGGACAGAACTAACATACAGGCCAACCATTTGCCGAGACAACACATGTCGTGTTGGTGTTGCCATTACATATCTAACCAGAGGCCATGCCAGTAAAGCTGCCAAGTATTTGATTAGTTGGACAAATGCATGTCAACAGTGTAGACCAAGATCAGCCTGCACATTCGCATGGTTTGATCAGGGTCGACAGTGTTTGCTGAGCCAGAGTTCACATAGCATTCCTGCTTTTTGTAAAGGTGTGTTTACCTTGATCAAACACGGTACAGTAACTGATCTAAAGTACCTGGCCAAAAGTAATGTCGCACCTTACATTTTCCCATAGAATTGAGTGTATTTCCTTCAATTTTGAAATTGTCATTTTACAATTACAGACGGTAGAACTGGAATCAGTCACCAATCATTGTTTAATGACATTTTCATAGATTCTTCCCAGTCATGGTCAGCTTAAAAGATATCACATACCTTGCAATTTTTAAAACTGTTTAAGCAAAATAAGGCCCAAATATATAGCCGTTTTATTTTTAAACTAAAACGTCTAATTACAAATATTTCTCTTTAAGTGTTTCTCCCTAAGATACGGGGAATAAAAATGCTTCCTTATTCGGTCTCTTTATTTATATTCAACCATATGTAGAATTACAAAATTGAACTATATTTTTCTGTTTATAAATATATTTTTGAGATTTTCACTTGAAGAAGTTTTCAGCCCACGAAAATTCATTGTATTATTTTGATGCTTTGTTTTCCTGTACGAAATATTTCATAAAGTGCATACACGTGAATAGACGAAATAGAAATGGAGCTCATTCCCTTGTTTGTTTTATTTCTACATAAGTGCCCTTTAACAAAAAAATATATATTTACAAGTTCAGAAGACTCAAGTCGATTGTATTCGCCCTGTTTAATCAGAGAAGGGACGCTGTCTGAATAAGTCAGATACTAGATCACAAATGAAAACATTTAATCATTGTATATTCTATAATAATTCATGTTTAACTTTAAGAATTAAAAACTAGAAATTGATGTATTGTGTGCAATAACGACTTTCTGGGATTTCGAATGCTGCTCTTTCTCTAGACTTACTCTAGCTAAGGCGATTTCATGGAGTTAATTAAAAAGTGTATACATGAACGATGGAGAAACTTTGCTCGTGAAATAATATGTTTGCAGCATCTTTTGCAGTGAATGGCTATTCCATAAAACACTTTGATTATCATTTAGGGTTCGATTTTTGTTTTACCTTTTAAAGTCGCAATATCATCATTGTGTCAAATCGAGAAAGAAAACATATTTTGATTCAATAACAGAGATACAATTCATATAGTAATAAAGAGGAGAAAAATCAAATGGCTCTTTTTCCCACATTATAAGGATAAGACTGGAAAAAGCGATTCTTTTCGTATTAGGGAAATAAAGTAAATCCTTTCACAAAATATCAATATGCTATCTTTTTTTAATAACAGAGATACAATTCATATAGTAATAAAGAAGAGAAATATCAAATAGCTCCTTTTCCCACATTATAAGGACAAGACTGGAAAACGAGATAATTTTCGTATCAGGCAAATACAATACATCCTTTCACAAAATATCAACCTTATTAAGATCAATCTACCATGAAACGTTTTTCAAAGAGATCGACTTATAAAATTAAAGAACGATAAGCCTCTCAAATAGCGTTTTTGATATTTTGATCATATTTCGCCTTAAGTATGTTTACGTACTAAAATACAAACCATAGAGAAATAAAGCGGGAAAATATCAAATGGCTCGTTTTCCCACATTACAAGGATCAGACTGAAAAACGCGATAATTTTATTGTCATGGAAGTACAGTGCATCTTTTCACAAAATTTCAACCGGCTATCTCTTTCAATAACAAAGATATAGAAATAAAGAGGGTAAATATAAAACGGCTCCTTTTCCATCATTAACAGTACAAGACTGGAAAACACGATAATTTTCATATCAGGGAAATAAAGTACATCCTTTCACAAAATATTAATCTGCTATCCCTTCTAATAACAGAGACACTATTCATATAGTAATAAAGAGGAGAAAAATCAAATGGTTCCTTTTCCCACATAATAAGGACAAGACTGGAAAACGCGATAATGTTCGTATCCGGTAAATAAAGTACATTCTTTCACAAAATTTCAACCTGCTATCTCTTTAAATAACAGAGATACAATTCATATAGAAATAAAGTGGAGAAACACCAAGGCTTGAAAACGTGAAAATTTTCTTATCTTTTAAATGCTTTAAAAATAAAACAGTACAAAATATCTATTTTGACATTTTAGTTCCAATTCAAAAATCCAGTGGTAAAACATTGTTTATTACTTAATTAATTTATAACAAAACATTTTTCAACTGTTGAGTATGTAATATAAGAATGACATAAGCAAAATATAAGAAATGGGAAAAAAAGTATTTAATTTGTCGATTAATGTGTAAATATTTGTAAATAGTTTTATGTATTGTACTAAAAAAATCGATAAAATTCAAATTTAGAAAGAAAAACAGTATCTGGAACTCTATAAGATGTACGAATCAACTTCTAATGGAAGATGCTAGAGCTTTTTAGGCAAAAAGACGATTGGGAAATATACAATAAAGGAAAGTTTTCTCATAGTATAATACTGATACATATAAAAAACATGCAGGTTGTATATTCCGTCATTTACAATTAGATTATTCGTTTCAAAGAAAGGTAGCTGATATGAATTAAAAGGTTGGTTTTCTAATTCTAAATGAGTAATGAGATGTTTGATTTTAGAAACGATATCTGCTTTGGTAAAGGTACATGTTTCACATAAACTTGGCTACCAGCTTCTATGTTTACTGCATTTGTTTACATTTGATTATGAAACAATACCATGTATTCAACGGTTAATTAATCTGTCAACATGTGGTACTTTACGCTGTAAATTCCTCTCCCCCTGTAGATAAACTTTGACCCAGTAGCGGTAATATAGATCTGTTTTTGCCATATTCATTCAATTATGATGATGAAATAGTTATTGATGTATGTGTACTTAGATGAATATGCGATCTTTATACCTAAAAGCGCATATTTACAGTGACCGAGCTATAAGATTAATGAACGATATGCCTCTTAAATAGCACTTTAATATTAAATTCATATTTCGCCTTAAGTATGTTTAAGAAATAAATACTCTTCAGAAATAGTAAGCTTTAAAAATGAAACAGTACGAAATATATATTTTGACATTTTCGCTCCAATTTAATGGATTTTTACTTAAAATCATGAGGTAAATATCATCTTTTTATTAATTCATAATTCTTAAACAAAATATTTTCGTCAGAGACCGAGTTATAAAATTAGTGAACGACATGCCTCTCAAATAGCACTTAAAATTTAATTCATATTTCCCCTTAAGTGTGTTTAAGAACAAAAATGTCTTCAGTATCTATGTGCTTTATAAATAAAAGAGTACAAATTATTCATTTTGACAGTTTAGTAATCGAGTAGTAAATCATTTGTTTATTTATCAATTGACTTATAACAAAACATGTTTCACCATGACCACAAAACATGTTTCACCATGACCAAGCTATAAAATCAATGAACGATATGCCTCTCAAATAACACTTCAGTATTAAATTCATATTTCCCCTTAAGTATGTTTAAGAACTAAACTCTCTTCAGAATTAGTTAGCTTTAAAGGTAAAACAGTACAGAATATATATTTTGATATTTTCACTCCCATGTAATTGAGTATTACTCACAAAGCAAGTGGTCAATCTCATTTGCTTATTAATTAACAATCAGGGTCATTTTGGTAGGAATACAGGTCGGCGGATAACTGAAGGTGATACTAATTATGAACTATATATACACAGAGTAATTGTGCTCGGACTCCTGGTGTGTGTATTTTCTATTTTACATGGAAAGTAATAGTAGTAATTAGGTAAGTGTGAAGATCTGTGTTCTGCAAATAGAAGTGACTAGATCAGCTTGGGCTGGAAGCGAATCATCCCCGTTTTGGCGCAATTCGGATGTTTAGGGGTGGCACTTTTGATTTTGTCCTGAAAAATTGTTTGGGTCCGGTTACATGAAACACAACATTTTTAGCTCACTAGAGCACTTTGTGCTCAGGTGAGTTATTGTGATCGCCTTTTGTCCGGCGTGCGTCGTTCGTCGTCCGGCGTGCGTCGTTCGTCGTCCGTCGTGCGTCGTCCGTCGTGCGTCAACTTGTTTTTCTCAGTAACCAATGGGTCAATTGGGATGAAACTTCATAGGAAGCATCCTCTTAACACCAGAATTCCTTCAAATATTTGGGATCCATGCAGAATTCTGGTTTCCATGGCAACGAAATGAAAAAATCTTCAAAATTCTTCTTCTGCCAAACTGGTTGGCAGATTTTCAAATTATTTTGAAAAAATGTTCCTTAGATGACTCTCTATCAGATTCCTTGAAGCCATTTTATTTGGATGAAAAACATGGCCGCCAGGGAGGGGGGGGGGGGGGGGGGTGTTGGCGGGGCTATTTTGCCTTATATGACTATAGTGAAAAAAAAATCTTCTCCTCCAAAAGTATCTGGCCGATTTTCAAATAATTTTGTAGAAATGTTCCTTGGGTGACCCTCTTTCAAATTCCTTCAAGCCATGTTGATTGATCGAAAAACATTTTGCCTTATATGATTATAGTGAAAACTTAAAAAATCTTCTCCTCCAAAAGTATCTGGCCGATTTTCCAATAATTTTGTAAAAATGTTACTTGGGTGACCCTCTATCAGATTTCTTCAAGCCATGTTGATTGATCGAAAAACATGGCCGCCAGGGGGGGGGGCTATTTTGCTTTATATGACTATAGTGAAAACTTAAAAAATCTTCTCCTCCAAAAGTATCTGGCCGATTTTCCAATAAATGTTGTAAAAATGTTCCTAGGGTGACCCTCTATCAGATTCCTTCAAGCCACGTTGATTGGTCGAAAAACATGGCCGCCAGATGGCGGGGCTATTTTGCCATATATGGCTATAGGGAAAACTTAAAAAATCTTTTTCTTTAAAAGTATCTGGCCGATTTTCAAATAATTTTGTAGAAAAGTTCTTTGGGTGACCCTCTATTAGATTCCTTCAAGCCATGTTGATTGGTCGAAAGACATCGCCGCATCCAACATAATGATGGGCTTTTTAAAAACGGTGTGTATGTAAATATTTGTATCTATTATTTTCATGATTCCATTTCTTTGATAGAAAGTGTGTTTTGAAATGCAGCAGAATAGTTGAATAGCGTTCCATACATGTACACTGGTAAAATCTTTTTCTGGAGCAGATGACTTTTTACAAACATGCAGCAAATAGCTTTAGAAACAATTGTGGGACAAGATAAATGATCTTAATTTAATTTCCTTTTCATCCACCATGTTTTCAAATATACGTGTTTACAAATTATACTTTCATGCTTGCAGATGCTATCTTTCCAAAATAAGATGTGTTTAAAGAAACTGACCAGATGATTATCATATATGAGCCCTGTGTTTAAGCCATTTCTACACACAACAAATCAGTCGCAGAGGACTTTGAAAACATCTAATCAAAAATAAAGAAAAATATCTAGTAATGAAAGTAAAATTATTGAAAAGAGCTGAAAACATTGTGGCAAAAGGATTTCAAAAGAAGCATCAGAATGAAGCAAAGGGTTATTAGACATTTATACTTTAAAGTCAAAAGACAATCAGTATTAAACATAAAAATAACTCCTGCTTCATATGTTCATTATTGGGATTGTGTGTTATGATCAGTCATTGAATGCAGGGCTGGAAATAAATTAACTCCTTCATATAACAATATGCAAATCCATTTTGCCTATATATGTGTATATAAGTACTTTATAACTATAATAATACTATATAAGTAATGTGCTGCAGATTTATTGTATGTCGGAAAGAATTACAGTAAATAAAATTTCACTTTTGCATTATTGTATCAAATGTGGAGCAATAAACATTCCCTTTCTTATACATTTTATTTGTCATTAGTAGGGAAAGGATATACAGTCCAAGCATGTTGTAAATGGCCTGCTGTACAGTTTAATAAGAAAGAATGATTACAACTGGAAATAGGTTGGTCTTTAAGCCGTGTTTTGCACTACCAGTTTAAAGCTCCACTAGGTGAAATCCAGTCAAGCTTATGTCATGGCGAATTGTCCGGTGTGCGTGCTTGTGTCAACTTTTTGTTTCAAACAACTTTTGCTCCCTAACCATTGGGATGAAACTTCATAGGAAGCATCTTCTCAATGTCCTCTCCTAAATTCCTTCAATGTATGTGGATCCTCAAAAATTCTGGTTTCCTTCAAGCCATGTTGATTGGTGGAAAAACATGGCTGCCAGTGGGCGGGGCTATTTTTGCAATATATGGCTATAGTGAAAACTTTAAAAATCTTCTCCTCCCAAAGTATTTGGCTGATTTTCGAATAATTTTGCTCAAATGTTCCTTGAGTGACACCCTAAGAGATTCTTTCAAGCCATGGTGATTGGTAAAAAAACATGGCCACCAGGGGGCTGGGCTGTTTGGAGATTTATTTTTTGCCTAATGGCAGTCGAGCGATACTGGCACTCTTGCGCCTCTTGTTGTTATACAACAATATAACCAAAAGATGTAAAAAACATGTTGTCAGAATAAGAGGCATATATCTCTTTTAAAAACATGTACAGTCTGATATGCTGTTTTGAAACTCATTTAAAACATCTAAAGAAAAGGGTTGCAAAATAAAGGAAACTTTTTGTGATTGAGAATTTTAAATATTTGTAACAAAGATGTTGCTGCAGAAATGTCAAAAGCGGACTGCATCAGTGAATAATTTGAATTGGATTCTGTTTCATCAAATCTACACTTATAATTTGTACAGGGAAATCAGTTCACAAATCCAGGTACTCTGTGGCAACTGATGTCATGAATTTACTAATGTTTAATGCAATTTTACCATTTGCTACATGCAAGTACATTTTGACTTGTCTGCAGTTGTCAATTTAAAATGAACAATTTCTCCTTTTGCTGCAATGTTTAAAACTGAATTCAAAAACAAATTTTCTTTATTTAGATTATTATACCCCCTTCGAAGAAGAGGGGGTATATAGGAGTCACTGTGTTGGGCTGTCTGTCTGTCGGTCGGTCGGTCAGCCGGAAGCCATATTCTCCTTTTACTGCAATGTTTAAAACTGAATTCAAAAACAAATTTTCTTTATTTAGATTATTATACCCCCTTCGAAGAAGAGGGGGTATATAGGATTCACTGTGTTAGGCTGTCTGTCTGTCGGTCGGTCAGCCGGAAGCCATATTTTTTGTGCGGCCTATTTCTTACAAACCACTGGGTGAAATTCAATAAAACTTTACATGAAGCTTCTATACCTAGAGGAGATATGCATATCCTAAAGGTCTTAGAATTGCATGTTATTTTACAGAGTTATGGCCCTTTTACTTATTAAGTTATGGTGTAGGTCAAGGTGCTGTTTTGGGGGTATTTATCATATTCAGTGATAGTTCTAGTTTAATTATAGAATCAAGTTTTATTTAAAACCACCTTGTATTTGTCTTCATTTCCTGTGCCATTTGCCAGAATAGTTGTATAGACAACCTTCTACTTACTGTGCAAATGTTTGATTGTGATAAATTTACATGTTGGGATATATATATATATATTGTCTTCTCTTTTCAGGAAAGAAACATGAAAGTAAATATCAAACAGAACCCTTTACCTCATACAGACACACCGAAAGCTGCGCAGCAGACAACTTTTAAAAACACCTTGAGAAAAGGAGAAATTACTCTTTTTGCCACACTGTTTTCAGCCCTATTCATTTATGAAAATTTCATTTACAGATATGTTCACATTTTGGCAAATATGTTAATCCTTCCCAACATTCAGCGAATCTGTAGCAATCACTCAAAAATTCCTTTGATAAATATAATATCTGTTAATGAAAGATCATTTATTGAATAGTGTTGAAGTCAATGTGACAAAAGCACAAATGTCTCAAGGTGCAGATGTATCAACTGTCTGCCGTGCCGGTTAATGGGAGGAGAAAATGCTGGTCTTGAGCATTATTCTGGTTTGTCCATAAAACATTCCACTTGAGGTCATAATTGTTATTTAGATACATATGTATGTATGCTTATATTTTCCTTTCTGGTCTTCAAAGTATTTTTTGCCATGGAAGAGTCCGCTTATGTTGCTTAACCCAAACCAACATACAACATATCTGCAGCATATGACTTTGGAAATATTATGATCTGCATCAATGTTTATTTTCTTTTTGAAATGATAGTCTTTTACCTGGGAAGAATGTTTTGTACATGTTCAAGTTCTATATATAATACATACTGTTGAAAATGGCATTAAACTCCAATCAATCTTAATTGCTTTGGAAAATTACTTTTATTAACCTTTTTATAAACCATTTTTCATGTTATTAAAATTATGTGATATATAATAAAGTGTATATGTCTACTTTACTTCATTACATAATAAAATGACATGTAGATTAGTTTTGTAATTATTTATTTATTTAAATTATTAATCTCCTAAACCACTGCACCGATTTCAACTAAATATCACGCAAATGTTTCTTTATAATGGGGTTCTGTAATAAAATTGTAAAACATTTAAATGCAAAACACTGCAGCCTCAGAAGGGTGGTTAGTTGGTTGAATGACAAATGAAATACTTCTCTTCTGAATCTGCATGTCTGATTTTAAAAAGGTAATTTGATAGAAATATAACAGTCACTTGTGCGTCGGCGGTGGCGTCGGTGTTGCAACTTTGGTTAAAGTTTTGCATGCAAGGCTTTTTCTCAAAACCTATGCTATCCCTTTTAAACTTCACACACTTATTGGACATCATCAAATGACCTTGCAGGACAAGTCCCATAACTCTATATCAGAATTTGACCCAATCATGCCCATTTTTGCGTCACCTGCGTAGCATGGTAGGCACTTAGGGATACCTTTTTTTTTGTCCGGCGTCTGTCCGTCCGTCTGTCTAACTTTTTTTCTACTCAAAGGACTTGATTGAAACTTTTGACAAATGTTTATATCAATCTGTGTGATGGGTTCACAAAAGGGGGATAATCCAAATGTTTTATATCAGATTTTTTGCCCCTTTTCTGTCAAAAATTAAAATTTTCTGACAAGACCCCAACAGGTGACACACGTGCTCCGGGGAGCACTCCATTCTAGTTGGACTTAGAAATTCTGGTTTAAGTTTTGCGTGAAACGACACTAAGAGTCCATATCCTAGTAACTACTTCATGCATTGCATTGAAACTTTATACGAGCCCGGCCGGGTAGCTCAATTGGTAGCGTATCCGACTCGTGATCTGGAGGTCACGGGTTCGATACCCGGTTGCGGCGACATTCTTTCGGGCGATTTTTCAATTGCCTCTCACCTCTGATCTATGTTAGAAAGTAGTCAGTGGCTTCGAAAGAATGTTGTGTAAGTATTGGTGTGGGAAAGCCAGGAAAACATGGGTAGGTGCACTGACCGCCGTGATATGACCAAAGCTGTTGAAAGCGGCGTTAAACTCCAAACAAACAAACAAACAAATGAAACTTTATACAATCCTTCCCAACTATCACACCTATATAACAAATCATGTTTGATAACTCTTACCAGCTTATAATGCGAATTATGGCCCTTTTTAGATCACCTAGAGCCTTTAAGGTGAGCTATTCTGATCACTTTTTGTCCGTCGTCATCCGTCGTTAAATTTTAGCTTTAAACATCATCTCCTCCTGAACCTCCGGACCAATTTCATCCAAACTTCACAGAAATGTTCCTTTGGTGGCCTTCTTTCAAAATTGTTCAAAGATTTCAATTCAATTGAGAAATTTGGTTGCTGCGGCATCAGAAATTGAGAAAAATACCCAAGCTTTAAAAACCTCCATCTCCATAATCCATTTGTCAGATTCCAAGATAATTTGGCAGAAATGTTCTTTGAGTGACTCTTTACAAAAACTGTTCAAGCCATATTGATTTCGTTGACAAACAGGGCAGCAAAGCCGCTTCAGGAAAGGTTCAAAATGACAAAACTTTATAATTCCATTCTTATTAAAGTTTATGTTAGATTTCAAGATACAAATGGCTTTTACTGATAAACTATTTCTTTAATTTGTCCACTCCTTGCAGTTTCATTTGACCTACTGATTAAATTTTCACAGATATTTGCTTCTAATTTACTTTCATTCAGGTGATCGATTTAGGGCCATATTGGCCCTCTTGTTTGACTTAGAAATTCTGGTTAAAGTTTTGCATGAATGGCCCTTTCTCACAAACAGCAGGCCGAGCTCCGGTAGCTCATTCGGTAGCGACGCGGGCTGTCAGTCCAGGGGTTGTGAGTTCGAATCCCGGCTCCGCCAACTTTCTTTCCGATGATTGATAAAAGTCAATGCGACATGCGTCATTCGTCTTCCACCAATGGGCTAAGTCTATGTGGAAAAGCAGCCAGTTGCTTTGGAAGATTGTAGTGTGGATTACTGGTGTGAGAAAATCAGGAAATGCATGAGTAGGTGAACTGGCCGCCATGATATAACTGAGAAATTGTTAAAAACGGCGTTAAACACCAATCAATCAATCAATCTCACAAACAGCAGACGCTATTCAAACAAGACTTATCCAACTTGATGTATTGTACTATACTATCAAGCCACTATCTCAGTAACAACTGTTGACAATAGTATCAAATGGCTATAAAGTCGAGCATGCTGTCTTGCGAACAGCTGTTGTTAAATTTGAGCCTGTTCAACCTTTGCCAGAACGAGTGTTTGGCTGATTTCTAGGATAGGTCTGAACATTGCTCTAGTCCGGTAAAAGACTAGGTCACTAGGCAACATTGAAAAAAATCTTGTTAACATTTTAGTAATAGCTTACCTGACCACAAATTGAGTTTATGTAAGTGACTATGTTGTTGGTATAAACGTGAGCAATCAAGGGCCATCATGTCTCTCGTGTTTATCCAAACTTTTGTAAAAATCACCAGAACATTCATCACCATCAAATCGCAGTCAGGTTCGAAACTGAATCATGTTGGGTCTAGAACTAGGTGACTATGACACATTCTAGAAAAGCCTGTGAGCACGTTTTTTGGTAAGTTACCAGTACTACCGTTCCAGTTTATCCTGGAACCAGCCAGTCAGTCAAAATGATAACCCCGCAACCATGAGCACCAAGGAGGGCAGCAATTACTACCATTTAAAGTATGTGGAGTCGGGTTTGAAACTGGGTTTGAAACTGGGTCATTTGGGTCAAAAACTAGTTACGTTTTGCTTTCCGCAGCTTGCTTGGTAGACATTTACACATGTCCTTTACTTATATGCTGGTTCATTGACGATGCTCACTCCTTGCAGCTTAATTCCTACTATAAATCAAATTTTCACCCGACATATGTCTACCAATTATATTGGATGTACTTGTATATGTACATCTGTCATCTGAATACAGGCTATTTATATGAAATAAGCCAATGTATCATACGCTATTTTCAGACAAGTCTCAACCTAAGACATCTACAGAGAAATTAAGATGGTTTTGAAAGTATTATGTCAAAAGAAAATGACCGTTTAGGCAACTTGTCTTTTAAATATACTGTTTTCAAAAATAGATTGATTGGGGTTTAACGCCGTTTTTAACGATTTCTCAGTTATATCACGGCGGCCAGTTCACCTACTCATGCATTTCCTGGTTTTCTCACTTCAGTACGCCACACAACAATCTTCCCATTGGTGGAAGACGAATGACGCATGTCGGATTGACTTAAATTGTCAATCGTCGGAAAAAAGTTGGCCGAGCCGGGATTCGAACTCACAATCCCTGGATTGACAGCCCGCATCGCTACCGACTGAGTTACCGTGATGTGATTTTTATCTTCTTTTATAGAGAGTTCGTTTTAGGTTTTTAGGTTTCGTTCCGTTCCATAGATAGCTTAAACGTGTTTACGTTGTGTTTACCATGGAACACGGCTGGTATCTCATTTGCATATTAATGTTATTCATTCCGTAAAAGGGGGTTAACTACGGAATGAATTGCATACTTGTGGGGTGCACCCCACAAGTAAACATCAAAGGAAATAACCCCAGAAGTACACTCCCATGAGTTCGTCCAAAAGGCGTTTGTTGGGTATTTTCCTTTGATGTTCTCTTGTTGGGGTTTATTCCGTTATTAACCCCCTTTTACGGAATAAATAGCATTAATATGCTAATTAGATACCCATTAGACAATTATATAAAAAAACCACTTATCAAAGTGTCTTATAAGGGTGGCGAGTGGGAATTACGAAAAACCACTACCCAACAAGAGTACTCTGGTAAGTACGGACAGACAGACGGACAAACCCAAATTAATAACCCCCCTTTTTTCTTCGAAAAAGCGGGGGATAAAAAAAACACTATTACTATTGACAAAAGAAGCCGCACATTTTCCTACTAAAGGCAGCTTTTAATAATAACACTATTGCTATTGACAAAAAATAACCACTGTTGGTTTTGATCCGTACTTCTGTGCTATTGAAATAAATCAATTTTTAAATGTGATGAAATTTGATCATACCTTTATACACGGCATCTTGCACACATAACCCACTTATGGGAACATGCTATATAACTTAAAATGTCTTAAAGTTGCTTCTGTCTAATCTAAACATTGCTTCCGTTTGAAAGTATAGATGGTTTAGCAAATGCCAGCGCTGAACGTAACGGAATAATAATCTTAACTTGAAACCACAAAACTAACACTTAAGACGAAAATGTACCGAATATAATAAAAGCGACTAAGGGGTAATCTTTATAATCTGGAAATGAATGACTACGCGAATAAGTAACTGCATTATTATATACAATACATAAATACCTTACATTGGCTAACGAAGCAAACATTTAACAAGAGCACTACGTAACGAAATAATATCATACTTTTTTAAAGGGTATTTTGCACGTTTAAGGCGAATATACCATACGGTGTGAATTAAAATGTAAAGGAGTGGCTACTGTCTTATGTAGTAAACGCTTCCGTATGAAAGTATAGATTCTTTATAATCTGGAAATGAACGACTACTGGAACAATGAACTACATATATATGTCACGAAATGTTATCTTACCGTTGTACACTGTAATTTGCACATTTAAGGCGAATACAATATTAACTGAATTATTATATATATAATACATTCTAACACAAAAGTCGCACAATTTCTTGCTAGAGGCAGCTTTTAATAATAACACTCTTGCTATTGACAAATAATAACTACTGTTGGTTGTGATCCGTACTTCTGTGCTATTGAAATAAATAATTTTTTAAATGTGATGAAATGTTATCATACCTTTATACACGGCATTTTGCACACATAACCCATTAATAGGAACGAGCCATATAACTTAAAATGTCATAGAGTTGCTTCTGTCTAAGTTAAACATTGCTTCCGTTTGAAAGTATAGATAATTTGGCAAATGCCAGCGCTGAACGTAACGGAATATAAATCGTAACTTGAAACTACAAAACTAACACTAAAGGCGAAAATATACCGAATATAATAAAAGTGACTAAGATGTTCTTTATAAGCTGAAAATGAACGACTACCTGAACGATTAGCTGCATTATTATATACAATATTTTGTAACACAAAGGCGGTAAATTGGCTAACATAAGCAACATTTAACAAGAACACTACGTCACGAAATATTATCATACGTGCTGCTGCGCTGTGGAAAGAAATATGACAATATGACATAGGTAACAAATATTTCAATGTCACGAAATGTTATCATACCATTGTACACGGTAGTTTGCACATTTACGGCGAATATAATATTAATTGAATTATTATATATAATAAATTATAACACAGAGCCGGACATTTTCTTACTAAAGGCAGCTTTTAATAATAACACTATTGCTATTGACAAATAATAACTACTGTTGGTTGTGATCCGTACTTCTGTGCTATTGAAATAAATCAATTTTTAAATGTGATAAATTTTATCATACCTTTATACACGGCATCTTGCACACATAACCCACTTATGGGAACATGCTATATAACTTAAAATGTCTTACAGTTGCTTCTGTCTAATCTAAACATTGCTTCCGTTTGAAAGTATAGATGATTTGGCAAATGCCAGCGCTGAACGTAACGGAATAATAATCCTAACTTGAAACCACAAAACTAACACTTCAGGCGAAAATGTACCGAATATAATAAAGGTGACTAAGTGGTACTATTTATAATCTGGAAATGAATGACTACGCGAATAATTAACTGCATTATTATATACAATACATTGTACCACAAAGGCCTGACATTGGCTAACGAAGCAAACATTTAACAAGAGCACTACGTCACAAAATAATATCATACTTTTTTAAAGGGTATTTTGCACACATAAGGCGAATATACTAAACGTTGTGAATTAAAATGTCAAGGAGTGGCTACTGTCTTATGTAGTAAATGCTTCCGTATGAAAGTATAGATTCTTTATAATCAGGAAATGAACGACTACTGGAACAATGAACTGCATCATTTATTATATATGTTGTATTGTAACACAAATGCCGTACATTGACTAACCGAAACCAACTTACAAAAACTCTATTACTATTGACAAAGAGACAGCTACTGTTGCTGGCTGTACGTGGTTCTGTGCTGTGGAAAGAAATATGACAATATTACATAGGTAATCAATATTTCAATGTCACGAAATGTTATCATACCATTGTACACGGTAGTTTGCACATTTAAGGCGAATACAATATTAACTGAATTATTAAATATAATACATTGTAACACAGAAGCTGCACATTTTCTTACTAAAGGCAGCTTTTAATAATAACACTAATGCTATTTACAAGTAATACTACTGTTGGTTGTGGTACATACTTCTGTGCTATGAAAATAAATCATTTTTTTTTTAAATGTGATGAAAATATACCGACTATAATTAAAGTGACTAAGATGTTCTTTATAAGCTGAAAATGAACGACTACCTGAACGATTAGCTGCATTATTATATACAATATTTTGTAACTCAAAGGCCGTACATTGGCTAATATAAGCAAACATTTAACAAGAACACTACGTAACGAAATATTATCATACCTTTTTAGACTGTATGTTACACGGTATTTTGCACACTTAAGGCGAATATACCTTACGGTGTGAATTAAAATGTCAAGGAGTGGCTACTGTCTTATGCTGTAAATGCTTCCGTACGAAAGTATAGTTTCTTTATAATCTGGAAATGAACGACTACTTGAACAATGAACTGCATTATTATGTGTAATATATTGTAACACAAATGCCGTACATTGAATAACCGAAACCAACTTTTAACAAAAACACTATTACTATTGTCAACGTCATAGCTACTGTTGCTGGTTGTACGTGCTTCTGTGCTGTGGAAAGAAATATGAAAATATGACATAGGTAATAAATATTTCAATGTCACGAAATGTTATCATACCATTGTACACGGTAGTTTGCACATTTACGGCGAATACAATATTAATTGAATTATTATATATCATAAATTGTAACACAGAGCCGGACATTTTCGAACTAAAGGCAGCAATTATCAATAACACTTTTGCTATTGACAAGTAATAGCTACTGTTGGTTGCGGTCCGTACTTCTGTGCTATGGAAATAAATCAATGTTTAAATGTCATGAAATGTTATCATATCTTTATAAATGTCATGAAATGTTATCATACCTTTATAAATGGCATCTTGCTCACAAAACCAACTTATGGGAACATGCTTTATAACTTAACGTGCCATAGAGTTGCTTCTGTCTAATCTTAACGTTGCTTCCGTTTGAAAGTATAGATAATTTGGCAACGTAACGGTATAATAATCATAACTAAAAAACACAAAACTAACAATTAAGGCGAAAATATGCCGAATATAATAAAAGTGACTAGGGGGGGGGGGGGTCATTATAAACTGGAAATGAACGACTACCTGACCAATTAACTGCATTATTTTTTACAATATATTGTTACAAAAAGGCCGTACATGGGCTAACGGAAGCAAACTTTTAACAAAAACACTACGTCACGAAATAGTATCATACCTTTTTAGACGATATTTTGCACGCTTAAGGCGAATATACCATACGGTGTGAATTAAAATGTCAAGGAGAGGCTACCGTATTATGTAGTAAACGCTTCCGTATGAAAGTATAGATTCTTTATAATCTGGAAATGAACGACTACTGGAACAATAAATTACATATATATGTCACGAAATGTTATCATACCATTGTACACGGTAGTTTGCACATTTAAGGCGAATACAATATTAACTGAATTATTATATATAATACATTGTAACACAGAAGCCGCACATTTTCTTACTAAAGGCAGCTTTTAATAATAACACTATTGCTATTGACAAATAATAACTACTGTTGGTTGTGATCCGTACTTCTGTGCTATTGAAATAAATCAATTTTTAAATGTGATGAAATGTTATCATACCTTTTATACACGGCATCTTGCACACATAACCCACTTATGGGAACATGCTATATAACTTAAAATGTCTTAAAGTTGCTTCTGTCTAATCTAAACATTGCTTCCGTTTGAAAGTATAGATGATTTAACAAATGCCAGCGCTGAACGTAACGGAACAATAATCCTAACTTGAAACCACAAAACTAACACTTAAGGCGAAAATGTACCGAATATAATAAAAGTGACTAAGAGGTACTAATTATAATCTGGAAATGAATGAATACGTGAATAATTAACTGCATTATTATATACAATACATTGTACCACAAAGGCCTTACATTGGCCAAGGAAGCAAACATTTAACAAGAGCACTACGTCACGAAATAATATCATACTTTTTTAAAGGGTATTTTGCACACATAAGGCGAATATACTAAACGGAGTGAATTAAAATGTCAAGGAGTGGCTACTGTCTTATCTAGTAAATGCTTCCGTATGAAAGTATAGATTCTTTATAATCAGGAAATGAACGACTACTGGAACAATGAACTGCATCATTTATTATATATAATATATTGTAACACAAACGCCGTACATTAACTAACCGAAACCAACTTACATAAACTCTATTATTATTGACAAAAAGACAGCTACTGTTGCTGGCTGTACGTGGTTCTGTGCGTGAAATGAAATATGACAATATGACATAGGTAATCAATATTTCAATGTCACGAAATGTTATCATACCAATGTACACGGTAGTTTGCACATTTAAGGCGAATACAATATTAACTGAATTATACACAGAAGCCGCACATTTTCTAACTAAAGGCAGCTTTTAATAATAACACTATTGCTATTGACAAGTAATAACTACTGTTGGTTGTGGTCCATACTTCTGTGCTATGGAAATAAATCAATTTTTAAATGTGATGAAATGTTATCATACCTTTATACACGGCATTTTGCACACATAACCCATTAATAGGAAATAGCCATATAACTTAAAATGTCATAGAGTTGCTGTCACAAGATGGTCAAGGGTCGACAACTCACTAAAGTAGAATTGAACGCCGATGGTTGAATAAAAATATATGTTTAATTTACAGTTATGAAATATATACAATTTTAAATAATCACTTCTTTCCTGACAAATCGAGAGGCTATAAACAAAAGAACTACTCACGCACTCTCATACACCCTCTCACCCCAGTCACTTAACTGTCCCATCACTTCCGTTACTGTACCCTGTATTTGGAATGTTCATACACGTTGTACTTCACATCCAACTGTATCCGCTTCCCGACTTCACCGAGTCGTTGTACTTATATTCATTGCGTCGCGTATATCCTTGGATTCCGGGATCGACAAGCCACACAACTGTGGATATATGGTTCTACACGTCCTATGACGGCACTCCTCCTAATGTCCCCCGTTACGACGTCTTATTAAGTTGTGGACTGCGTCACACACACTGGTTCTTCAAACTTCTACGTTTGGACCTTCGATTGTCTGCCAGACATAAAACGGCTAAAATTGTAATAAATAACCATGTCTTACAATAATATCAATAATGTTCCGTAAACCTAACAGCCTACCATTTTATACTCCTATGGTAGCTCATCTCTGTACTAATATCGTTTTACATTTCCCACTTCCATTCTTATCCTTTTCATACAAACATATCTTTCCCAATAGCATAACACATTGTCTCGCTCCTAACGGACTCAATTTCTGTAAAAAACATTCACTTCGTGAACCAGAAATTCTCTAAACAATTCAATCATGTAATAATTATCTCAATCCCTAACATTGTAAATTTGCACAGATTCCATTCCTTAAATTATGCCGAAAACCCCTTTGCACAATAACTAAGAATTTATATACCCATATGCCGTGTGAATTGGTCACATCAACTACCTCTCACTATAACGAGTGAAAACCCTCTGGCGACTCCTATGATACTGACCGTCAAAACAAATGTTTGAGTAAGCTATATAGCACCAATCAACCCCCGAGCCTCCTGATGACAGGCAAAATTCCCGTGCAAATCGTAATTCACAATCAACAACTAGTTTCAATACATTTATAGGCCAAATGAAAATAGCAACATAGTTTAACGTAATTAACGTTTTTAAACCCGTCAATTCCTTAATTCTCAACGGATTTGCATGAAATGAACTCTTAATATGCTTAATATCACTTATCACATATGTATATGATAATAACTTCATAAACAATGATCTCCCTGACAATCCTGCGATAAGTTAAAACCATACGTGACCAACCTGCACTGACTGACCGTCTTTTATTTAGGCCACGCTAAATCTATTTTGTTACAACACGTTCCCCCCCCCCCCCCCCCAAGGATAAAGTGGTTACACTTTGTCTATTTAACAAAATACACCAGGTTCGTTCCCTGTACTATTTACAACCCGTATCTTAATTTCCCTTAGTATTGCATTCCTTATATATATATACACGATTACACAGCTGTCATGACTCCAATGTGTGCCTAAAGTACTCATTTCACTAACTGTTTTCTGATTCCTTTACTTGACTCTCTACTCTACTTAAGTAATCTGCCCCTACATTTTCTCTACCTGGAATCGCTCTAATGCTCATCCTATAGGGCTGCAAAGATAACGCCCATCGCATCAGTCTAGAATTCGCCATCTTAGACTTATTTAAATAAGTCAGAGGCTGATGATCAGTCTCTAAGATGAATTCCTTGCCAAACAAATACCTATGAAATTTCGACACTCCCCAAATAACACCAAGACACTCCTTTTCAATTACTGAGTAATTTCTCTCCCTGTCTAACAATTTCTTACTTGCATACGCAACTGGTAATTTCTCACCTTCTGAATCCTGTAACAATACCGCCCCTAATCCAATGTCTGAAGCATCGGTTCTAAGGATGAAAGACTTATCAAATTCCGGTAACTTCAATATAGGAGGACCTACTAAACTCTTCTTCAAAGTCTGAAAAGCAACTTCCTGACATTCTCCCCACATAACCTTATTTGGTTGACCTTTCTTAGTAAGATCTGTTAAAGGTACTGCAATTGCAGAAAAGTTGGGAATGAATTTTCTGTAAAACCCAACTACCCCTAAAAAAGATCTAACCTGTTTCTTCGAAATCGGTCTTTCTGCTTTTTGAAGTGCCTCTATCTTCCCCTGAACTGGCATCAACCCACTAGCCCTATCAATGACATGTCCCAAACATTCCAGATTTCCAAATCCTATGCTACATTTACTCGGTCTAGCTGTTAACTTGGCTACCTTCAACCTACTAAAAATCTCTCTTAAAGCGGTTATATGTTCCTCCCATGTAACGGTAAATACTAATATGTCGTCTATGGAACTATCCGCAAAATCTAAATCCTTTAAAACCTTCCTCATCAATCTACAAAAAGTACTTGCTGCACAAACCAAACCAAAAGGCATCTTGTTGAACCGAAACAACCCTTTTGGCGTTTCAAAAGATGTCATATCTTTCGCCTGCTCTGTCAACGGCACCTGCCAATAACCCTTACTCAGATCAATTTTAGTAAAATACTTTGCCCTCGATACCTTCGAGAATATCTCTTCGATATTTGGCATTGGCTCAGCGTCAAACACTGTCACCCTGTTTAACTGTCTGAAATCTATACAGAAACGAACTGTGCCGTCCTTCTTCCTAACCAATACTATAGGACTCGAAAACGGTGCATTTGAATGCTCTATGACTCCTAACTCTAACATCTTACTGACCTCTTCGTTTACTGTTGCCACTGACTAGTATGGAATAGGATAACCCTTGAACCTGATGGGTTCTGATGTATTTAATTTAATATCATGTTCAACAAGTGAAGTAGTTCCCGGTATGTCTGTCAAAACATCGGCGAACTCTTCCAAAACCATGTCAACCTGCTCCCTCTGTTCAGGAGACAACTCTTTACAAACGTCTACATCTTTTTTAGACTCGTTACCTACTCTAGAAAGACACTCTAAAGGTATCTTCTCATCTACCCAATCTACGTCTGCATTATCTAATTTCCGATCTTCACTATCTTCAATAACTGCAGAACAAACAACTGCTAATATACCTTTATCACTACTACCGTCATCAGCACTTCGCTCATTGTACTGTTTCAACATATTGGCATGAAAAGTCTTTTCCTTACCCTTCATATTAATTCTATAATCTACCTTATTCATCACCTTGATCACTTCAAATGGACCCTTCCACTGCAATAATAATTTATTGTGACTTACCGGAAGTAATACCAGTACATTGGCACCTATCGGGAAACTTCTGTCCTTTGCCCGTTTGTTATAGTATATCTTCTGTCTAGACTTTGCCTTACTTAACTCATCCTGTGCCATCTTACATGTCTCTTCGAGTCGCTCACGTAAATCTATTACGTACTGGTATGTCAATTTCACTTCAACATCATTGACCTCGCCAGACCATAACTCTTTCAAAATGCTCAACGGTCCTCTGACCGTCCGGCCATAGAGTAATTCAAATGGGGAAAACCCCAGACTTTCCTGTGGCACTTCCCTATACGCAAATAACGCAGCATTAATGTACTTATCCCAATCCTTGGGCCTCTCGCTACACATACGCTTAATCATCCGTTTCAATGTTCCATTAAACTTTTCCACCAATCCGTTACACATTGGGTGGTATGGCGTTGTAGTCAACTGACGTAAGGATAAAAGTCTACTTACCTCAGCCATCATCTTAGATGTGAACTGTGATCCCATGTCCGTCAACATCTCCTCCGGTATTCCAAGTCTACTGAACATATCGACCAATGCTTCCGCTACTCGTTCAGTCTCAATCCCTGATAAAGCAACGGCTTCCGGATACCTTGTAGCATAATCTACCATGACTAAAATGTACCTGTTTTTCCTGTCTGTCATTGGTTCGATTGGTCCTACTAAATCAACTGCTACACGCTTAAAAGGCGTTTCTATTAATGGCATCTCTCCTAATGGTACTTTTTGAGCCTTAGCTTTTGGCATCGTTCGTTGACATATATCGCATGATCTACAATACCGACTGACTTCCGAACAAACCCCTGGCCAATAGAACTCTGCTAATGCTCTGTCCCTAGTTTTCCGTATACCTAAATGCCCTACCATCAATGACTCATGTGCTATCTTTAACACCGCTTCCCGACACGTCTTAGGAACAACTAACTGATAAGACTGCTTCCGATTAGGAAATTCAAATTCCCTATACAATAATTTGTTCTTAAACAGATACCTTACCTGTCCGCCCCCTTTACAATTATGAAAAGTTTTTTCATTCGCCTTTTCTCTCGTCTTCGACAGAGTTTCATCTGCCATCTGCAGGTCGCGGTATTCTGCTTGCGATATATCTAAAATCTTACCTGGAACATGTAATTTCCTGTAAGGTTTAGGATTTTGTTCTGTTTTCGACCGAGTCTGCATTGCATTTGATACATCTCCGGGTTCCGGATATTTCGCGCCTGTAATGTTACCTACAACTAAATCATAGAGTGGAGTGTCTATACATAACGCCTCCGTTGTACCCTCATAATATGGAGTCTTCACCTCTATCATTGCTACCGGAAAATAATGCTCAGATCCATCGATATATTTGCAACATCTTTCCTTACCTAAGAACTGGTGTTCCTGTACTAACCGTTTCCTTACAACTACGCACGTGGCACCCGTGTCTCTCATCATTTCTACTCTTACTCAGTTAACTGTGCCTTCCTTGGTAGGACAATTCCTTTCCATACATGCACCTAGCTGTTCCGAACTATCGTTACACAAATATATGAAACTAGAACTGGCTGTTCGTTTTAATCCCCCACGATACAGACCTCGAGGCTTTCCTCTTCCTTTGAAATATTGGTTACCCTGATTGTGGCTATACCTTTCAAATGGACCAGTACTTGCATTCCTAGTATCTCCACCCGATGTAAATCGTCCACCAGTATCGTCGACCGCAGCCATACTATGCCTACTACCCCTTTTCCTACAATCGTCCGATCTGTGATTACCACCACAATAGCTACATTTCCAATTAGTGAAATAATTACCTGCCTTCTGCGTACTGGAACCCTGTCGTTGTCCTGTATCGGACCTAAACCCTCTAGCAACCTGATCCTTTTCTTTAATATTTCCACTTAAAACAACATTCCTACACCCACCTCTTGCTTCAGTAAATAGATCCGCCTGTACCGCCATCTCATTACCATCTGTAAACATCTTTTCTTTCAAAAATAAATACAAGTCCTTATTGCAAATTGACAACAACTGATCTCGTAACAAAAAAATCAATGACGCCTTCGTACGATTTTACTATCTTTCCTAATTCAAACCAACGTTCGAGATAATTCATTGATCTCCGTAAGTACTGAACAAACGTCTCTCCCGTTTCTGGTTTAGCTACTTTGAACCGTTTTCTAAACCCTTCTTCAGTTAACTCAAAACGTTGCAATAATGCTGACTTTAACTTAATATAGTCTAAAGCGTCCTCTGCAGGTAATCTAGAATAAACATCTAACGCCTTACCTTTCAATAATGCACTAAGATGTAATGACCACTGATCATTCTTCCAACCTTGTGCTTCTGCATATCGCTCAAACCTGGATAGATAACTGTCCATATTATCCTTATCCTCGTCAAACCATGGTAATTTCGGTCCTTTGATTTTATGATCTTTAATAAAAGACTTACCTACTCCCTGTTTGGCCAACTCCATCGCCTGCTGATGTTCTACTTGAACTAACTCCAATGCTCTCCTATGCTCCCGATCCCTCAGCTCTTCTTTCTCTCTCTCTAATAATCTCTGTTGTTCTAATAACTTAACTTCTTTCTCTTCCTTCTCTCTCTCGGCTTCTTTCTGTCGTTCTAATAACTCTAATACTTTCTGTTCCTTCTCTCTCTCGAATTCTCGCTGTCGTTCTAATAACTTAACTTCTTTCTCTTCCTTCTCTCTCTCGGCTTCTTTCTGCCGTTCCAGTAACTCTCTCTCAAATTCACGATCTCTCAGTCTATGTTCTCGTTCCTTTGCTTGTTCATCTTGAACGAACTTTTGAAGATTCTCACCTTCATGACCGAACTCCTTGCCTAACTCTATCAACTCCTTCATACTAGTCATGACTATCAATAGTACTATACGCTAACCCTATATCAAAACTTAATAAACTACAATCTAAGTTAATAATAACTACACTTCATTGGACTTCAAATCTATATTTGAATTCTCTGCATATCCTGTACGGTATAATCCACTTTCGAGACTCACTATGCACGACCCTAAATCTATTTATAATGATCAAATATCAGTCTTAACACTTTTAAAGCACACCCCTTCTATCCCTCAGACTCCACGCTTTACTGCAGAAACGCTTATGGCAGCGCCGCTGTGTCTCATCACAGGGAATAAAATAAAAACTAAATAAAAACCCCATGTATAAAGCATAAGCTATTTGTATCAAGTGTAAATGCACTGTACAATTTCCAGAAAAATGAATCTTATAAAGGAATATCTGCAGAGTTACAATTAACCTATCCAATTCTACCCTAGTTCGTTGCCGCCTCGATACATCGAGCGAATCATCCCACTTCTGACACCATTTGTCACAAGATGGTCAAGGGTCGACAACTCACTAAAGTAGAATTGAACGCCGATGGTTGAATAAAAATATATGTTTAATTTACAGTTATGAAATATATACAATTTTAAATAATCACTTCTTTCCTGACAAATCGAGAGGCTATAAACAAAATAACTACTCACGCACTCTCATACACCCTCTCACCCCAGTCACTTAACTGTCCCATCACTTCCGTTACTGTACCCTGTATTTGGAATGTTCATACACGTTGTACTTCACATCCAACTGTATCCGCTTCCCGACTTCACCGAGTCGTTGTACTTATATTCATTGCGTCGCGTATATCCTTGGATTCCGGGATCGACAAGCCACACAACTGTGGATATATGGTTCTACACGTCCTATGACGGCACTCCTCCTTATGTCCCCCGTTACGACGTCTTATTAAGTTGTGGACTGCGTCACACACACTGGTTCTTCAAACTTCTACGTTTGGACCTTCGATTGTCTGCCAGACATAAAACGGCTAAAATTGTAATAAATAACCATGTCTTACAATAATATCAATAATGTTCCGTAAACCTAACAGCCTACCATTTTATACTCCTATGGTAGCTCATCTCTGTACTAATATCGTTTTACATTTCCCACTTCCATTCTTATCCTTTTCATACAAACATATCTTTCCCAATAGCATAACACATTGTCTCGCTCCTAACGGACTCAATTTCTGTAAAAAACATTCACTTCGTGAACCAGAAATTCTCTAAACAATTCAATCATGTAATAATTATCTCAATCCCTAACATTGTAAATTTGCACAGATTCCATTCCTTAAATTATGCCGAAAACCCCTTTGCACAATAACTAAGAATTTACATACCCATATGCCGTGTGAATTGGTCACATCAACTACCTCTCACTATAACGAGTGAAAACCCTCTGGCGACTCCTATGATACTGACGGTCAAAACAAATGTTTGAGTAAGCTATATAGCACCAATCAACCCACGAGCCTCCTGATGACAGGCAAAATTCCCGTGCAAATCGTAATTCACAATCAACAACTAGTTTCAATACATTTATAGGCCAAATGAAAATAGCAACATAGTTTAACGTAATTAACGTTTTTAAACCCGTCAATTCCTTAATTCTCAACGGATTTGCATGAAATGAACTCTTAATATGCTTAATATCACTTATCACATATGTATATGATAATAACTTCATAAACAATGATCTCCCTGACAATCCTGCGATAAGTTAAAACCATACGTGACCAACCTGCACTGACTGACCGTCTTTTATTTAGGCCACGCCAAATCTATTTTGTTACAGTTGCTTCTGTCTAAGTTAAACATTGCTTCCGTTTAAAAGTATAGATAATTTGGCAAATGCCAGCGCTGAACGTAACGGAATATAAATCATAACTTGAAAACTACAAAACTAACACTTAAGGCGAAAATATACCGAATATAATAAAAGTGACTAAGATGTTCTTTATAAGCTGAAAATGAACGACTACCTGAACGATTAGCTGCATTATTATATACAATATTTTGTAACACAAAGGCCGTACATTGGCTAATATAAGCAAACATTTAACAAGAACACTACGTCACGAAATATTATCATACCTTTTTAGACTGTATGTTACACGGTATTTTGCACACTTAAGGCGAATATACCTTACGGTGTGAATTAAAATGTCAAGGAGTGGCTACTGTCTTATACTGTAAATGCTTCCGTACGAAAGTATAGTTTCTTTATAATCTGGAAATGAACGACTACTTGAACAATGAACTGCATTATTATGTATAATATATTGTAACACAAATGCCGTACATTGACTAACCGAAACCAACTTTTAACAAAAACACTATTACTATTGTCAACGTCATAGCTACTGTTGCTCGTTGTACGCGCTTCTGTGCTGTGGAAAGAAATATGAAAATATGACATAGGTAATAAATATTTCAATGTCACGAAATGTTATCATACCATTGTACACGGTAGTTTGCACATTTACGGCGAATACGATATTAATTGAATTATTATATATCATAAATCGTAACACAGAGCCGGACATTTTCGAACTAAAGGCAGCTATTATCAATAACACTTTTGCTATTGACAAGTAATAGCTACTGTTGGTTGCGGTCCGTACTTCTGTGCTATGGAAATAAATCAATGTTTAAATGTCATGAAATGTTATCATACCTTTATAAATGTCATGAAATGTTATCATACCTTTATAAATGGCATCTTGCTCACATAACCCACTTATGGGAACATGCTTTATAACTTAACATGCCATAGAGTTGCTTCTGTCTAATCTTAACGTTGCTTCCGTTTGAAAGTATAGATAATTTGGCAACGTAACAGTATAATAATCATAACTAAAAAACACAAAACTAACAATTAAGGCGAAAATATGCCGAATATAAGAAAAGTGACTAGGGGGGGGGGGTCATTATAAACTGGAAATGAACGACTACCTGAACAATTAACTGCATTATTTGTTACAATATATTGTAACAAAAAGGCCGTACATGGGCTAACGGAAGCAAACTTTTAACAAGAACACTACGTCACGAAATAGTATCATACCTTTTTAGACGATATTTTGCACGCTTAAGGCGAATATACCATACGGTGTGAATTAAAATGTCAAGGAGAGGCTACTGTATTATGTAGTAAACGCTTCCGTATTAAAGTATAGATTCTTTATAATCTGGAAATGAACGACTACTGGAACAATGAACTACATATATATGTCACGAAATGTTATCATACCATTGTACACGGTAGTTTGCACATTTAAGGAGAATACAATATTAACTGAATTATTATATATAATACATTGTAACACAGAAGCCGCACATTTTCTTACTAAAGGCAGCTTTTAATAATAACACTATTGCTATTGACAAATAATAACTACTGTTGGTTGTGATCAGTACTTCTGTGCTATTGAAATGAATCAATTTTTAAATGTGATGAAGTGTTATCATACCTTTATACACGGCATCTTGCACACATAACCCACTTATGGGAACATGCTATATAACTTAAAATGTCTTAAAGTTGCTTCTGTCTAATCTAAACATTGGTTCCGTTTGAAAGTATAGATGATTTGGCAAATGCCAGCGCTGAACGTAACGGAATAATAATCCTAACTTGAAACCACAAAACTAACACTTAAGGCGAAAATGTACCGAATATAATAAAAGTGACTAAGGGGTACTCTTTATAATCTGGAAATGAATGACTACGCGAATAATTAACTGCATTATTATTATATACAATACATTGTACCACAAAGGCCTTACATTTGCTAAGGAAGCAAACATTTAACAAGAGCACTACGTCACCAAATAATATCATACTTTTTTAAAGGGTATTTTGCACACATAAGGCGAATATACTAAACGGTGTGAATTAAAATGTCAAGGAGTGGCTACTGTCTTACCTAGTAAATGCTTCCGTATGAAAGTATAGATTCTTTCTAATCAGGAAATGAACGACTACTGGAACAATGAACTGCATCATTTGTTATATATATAATATATTGTAACACAAACGCCGTACATTAACTAACCGAAACCAACTTACATAAACACTATTACTATTGACAAAGAGACAGCTACTGTTTCTGGCTGTACGTGGTTCTGTGCTGTGGTAAGAAATATGACAATTTGACATAGGTAATCAATATTTCAATGTCACGAAATGTTATCGTACCATTGTACACGGTAGTTCGCACATTTAAGGCGAATACAATATTAACTGAATTATTAATTATAATACATTATAACATAGAAGCCGCACATTTTCTAACTAAAGGCAGCTTTTAATAATAACACTATTGCTATTGACAAGTTATAACTACTGTTGGTTGTGGTCCATATGAAATGTTATCATACCTTTATACACGGCATTTTGCACACATAACCCATTAATAGGAAGGAGCCATATAACTTAAAATGTCATAGAGTTGCTTCTATCTAAGTTAAACATTGCTTCCATTTAAAAGTATAGATAATTTGGCAAATGCCAGCGCTGAACGTAACGGAATATAAATCATAACTTGAAACTACAAAACTAACCCTTAAGGCGAAAATATACCGAATATAATAAAAGTGACTAAGATGTTCTTTATAAGCTGAAAATGAACGACTACCTGAACGATTAGCTGCATCATTATATACAATATTTTGTAACACAAAGGCCGTACATTGGCTAATATAAGCAAACATTTAACAAGAACACTACGTACCTTTTCAGACGGTATTTTGCACACTTAAGGCGAATATACCTTACGGTGTGAATTAAAATGTTAAGGAGTGGCTACTGTCTTATGCTGTAAATGCTTCCGTATGAAAGTATAGATTCTTTATTATCTGGAAATGAACGACTACTTGAACAATGAACTGAATTATTATGTATACTATATTGTAACACAAATGCCGTACATTGACTAACCGAAACCAACTTTTAACAAAAACACTATTACTATTGACAACGTCATAGCTACTGTTGCTGGTTGTACGTGCTTCTGTGCTGTGGAAAGAAATATGAAAATATGACATAAGTAATAAATATTTCAATGTCACGAAATGTTATCATACCATTGTACACGGTATTTTGCACATTTACGGCGAATACAATGCGGTCCGTACTCTGTGCTATGGAAATAAATCAATGTTTAAATGTGATGAAATGTTATCATACCTTTATAAAAGGCATCTTGCACACATAACCCACTTATGGGAACATGATATATAACTTACATGCCATATAGTTGCTTCTGTCTAATCTAAACGTTGCTTCCATTTGAAAGTATAGATAATTTTTGGCAACGTAACGGTATAATAATCATAACTAGAAAACACAAAACTAACACTTAAGGCGAAAATATGTCAAATATAAAACAAGTGACTAGGGGGGTCTTTATAAACTGGAAATGAACGACTACCTGAACAATTAACTGCATTACAATATATTGTAACAAAAAGGCCGTTCATTGGCTAACGGAAGCAAACATTTAACAAAAACACTTCGTCACGAAATAATATCATACCTTTTTAGACGATATTTTGCACGCTTAAGGCGAATATACCATACGGTGTGAATTAAAATGTCAAGGAGAGGCTACTGTATTATGTAGTAAACGCTTCCGTATGAAAGTAAAGATTCTTTATAATCAGGAAATGAACGACTACTTGAACAATGAACTACATATATATGTCACGAAATGTTATCATACCATTGTACACGGTAGTTTTCACATTTTAGGCGAATACAATATTAACTGAATTATTATATTTAATACATTGTAACACAGAAGCAGCACATTTTCTTACTAAAAGCAGCTTTTAATAATAACACTATTGCTATTGACAAATAATAACTACTGTTGGTTGTGATCCGTACTTTTGTGCTATTGAAATAAATCAATTTTTAAATGTGATGAAATTTTATCATACATTTATACACGGCATCTTGCACACATAACACACTAATGGGAACATGCTATAATGTCAATTATTGGAACATGCTGTATACTTTAAAATGTTAAAGAGTGGCTGCTGTTTAACCTAAACATCGCTTGCGTTTGAAAGTAAAGATAAGCGCTGAACGCTGTGTATTGAAACCACTTAACTAACACTTAAGGCGAAAATGTACCGAATATAATATAAGTGACTAGGGGGTTCTTTATAATCCGGAAATGAACGATTACCTGAACAATTAATTGCATTATTATATACAATACATTGTAACATAAAGGTCATACATTGGCTTACGGAAATAAACTTTTATCAAGAATGATACGTCAAGCAATATTATCATACCTTTTTAGATGAGATTTTTTCACACTTAATGCGAATATACCATACGGTATGAATTAAAATGTCAAGGAATGGCTACTGTTTTATGAAGTAAATGCTTCCGTATGAAAGTCTAACAAAAGGGAGCTTTTAATAACAACACCTTTGCTGTTAACAAGTAATAGCGACTTTTGGTTTTTGTATGTGCGTCTGGGCTGTGATACGAAATATGACAATGTGATATTTTAGATGTATTTTGCACACTTAAGGCAAATATACCATACGGTATGAATTAAAATGTCAAGGAGTGGCTACTGTCTTATGACGTAAATGCTTCCGTATGTAAGTCTAACAAAAGGCAGCTTTTAATAACAACACAATTGCTGTTAACAAGTATTAACGACTTTTGGTTTCTGTATGTGATTAGAAATAAGACAATGTGACATAGTAATCAATATTTAAAATGTTACGAAATGTTATCACACCATTGTACACGGTAGTTTGCACATTTAAGGCGAATACAATTATTAACTGATTTATCATATTTAATACATTGTAACACAGGGGCCGTACACTTTTTAACTAAAGGCAGCTTTTAATAATAACACTATTGCTATTGACAAGTAATAGCTACTTTTGGTTGTGGTACGTACTTCTGTGCTGTGGAAATAAATCAATGTTTAAATGTGATGAAATGTTATCATACCTTTATACACGGCATCTTGCACACATAACCCTCTTATCAAGATACCAGATAAAAAATACAAAGTTTTATTTTGTAAATAAAGGCCTCCGGCCCACAATACATAACATTTTTTACAACAAATGATGTGAGTTACGTATACAATATCCATGCTATATTTGTAATTCATTTCTTTTTAAAATACAATATATGTAATATGAGATTTTTCTTATTTTGGAAGTGTCCTTTAATTGTAGAATTTTGTAAAAATTTAAATGATCAGTTCCACCAGACTACCAAGAAAATAAAAGTTTTTGACGTAAATCTGAGTATCTAGGGCATTTAAAAAATACATGATATTAATTTTCTAATATAAAAACGTTTTTCAATAGATTGGCAATAAGGACAGTAACGATTTTCTCTATCAATAGTTTGGTGTCGACCCGTTTCTAATTTTAACTTGTGACTGGAACACCGAAAACGGGCAGTCGCTTTTTTATGTAAAAACGGCAGGTCTACGCATAAATATCTCTCTGGGTTTAACAGAGTTTTAAAAACTTTATAAGTATCGCAACGAGGAGAATCGTCAATACTACTGTGCCAGTTTTGTTTCATGCAATCTATTCATCTTTGTTTAAACTGTTTAATAAAAATATTTATTTCTCCAACATCTTGAGATACCCATACAAAACTAAATCCGTATCTAAAGAGGAGTGTTTTAACACTCGATGCCCAAGTATGCCTACCAGCTTCATCAAGTGACTTAAGCATTTTGTAACAATTTTTAGGGTAACGATATTCTTGCATTTGTAATAGTTTACACCAATATTTTATACAATTTGTATGATACACTATACATAAAGGAAGTCGCCCACATTCACCTAACGCCACATTATTGTTAACAGAATTGTTAACCCCTAAGAAGTATTTGCAAAAGTCCACTTGAACCTTTTCAATTGTACTGGAGTATTCATATCCCCAAACCTCTGAGCCATAACATAAAATGGGTTTTACCATGAAGTCAAATAATTTAAAGATTTCATTATGCAAAAACATACCAAGTGGTCTTTGATATTTTCTTATGGCAAATACAGCCTTTCTTGCCTGGGCTGCAAGTTTAATTTTTGCAGATGACCATGACAACTTAGGGGTAAACAATAAACCCATATATTTGTAATAAGGAGTTGTACTAATAAGATTACCATCAAAAACCCAGTTTGCGTATAAGCGGAGTCGACCACCATTTCTAAAAACAATGATCTCAGTTTTCTTGAGATTAACAGTCATTTCAGAAGAGAGACGAAAATGATGTAAAACATTTAGTTGGACTTGTAACTTTGATGCTGTTTCTGCCAAATGTGTGACATCATTAGCGAATAAAAGACATAAAATGTCAGGTATATCATGAGTGATGAATATGCCAGTACCACACTGTTCTCTAAGCAACGTACAGAGATCATTAACATATAAAGAAAAGATTATTGGGCTACTCTTGTCCCCTTGTCTCGTGCCAACATTACATGAGAATGACTCAGTGAGACCATTTGGAGTGCGAACACATGCTTTAGTTTTGCTATACATTGATGTGAATACATTAAACAATTTACCAGTTAACCCTTTCCTAGCAATACTTCTAAACAATTTGTCATGATTTAACGAATCGAAAGCTTTGCTAAAATCAAAAAAGAGGCAATAAAAACGACCCCCCTTTTTGGATAAATATTTTTGTACCATGGATTGAAGAGAAAAAATATTATCAATGGCCGAATACCCTTTCCTAAAACCTACTTGGGCCTCGTCAATTTTACCTTCGTGTTCGGCCCACTTATATATCCTAGCTGTTGCTATATGAGAAAATATCTTGTACATAATGCTTATAAGTGAAATACCTCTATAATTACTTGGGTCATTTTTCGGACCTGACTTGTGTATCGGACAAAGAATACTCTCTGCCCATGGATCTGGATAAACACCAGTATTTAAAATAGCATTGAATAATTTATTTAAAATCGGAACTATTTCATTTTCAGTATGTTTAAAGAATTCAGCGCCAATGCCACATGGCCCTGCACTTTTTCCAGATTTAAGATTTCGAATACCCGCAATAATTTCATCAGTTATCGGAACATGCTATATAATTATAATATCATATAGTTGCTTCTGTCTTATCTTAACATTGCTTCCTTTTTGAAGTATTGATAAGTTGGCAAATGCCAGCGCTGAACGTAACGGAATAATAATCATAACTTGAAACCACAAAACTAACACTTAAGGCGAATATGTACCAAAATATAATAACAGTGACTAATGGGTTTTCTTTACAATCTGGGCCCGGTTGTTCAACTTGTGGTTAAATTTTAACCAAGGGTTAAATATTGTAACCTTCGGTTAAATTTAACCCTTGGTTATTTCGTGTTGTTCATCTCTCGGTTAAATTTAACCAAGGGTTAAATACTATTAAATTTAACCGAGGTTAAGACCACGGTTAAATATTATAACCACGGGTTAAATCATCGAAAATGGCAGCAAATAATATCCTTTTTATGGAACCACCACGTCAAGTACGGAAGGAAAGACAGTTTAGAGGAAACGTATTTCACAATTATAATGATAATGAGCTGAGACAGAGATATAGGTTCGGAAGACAATCTATGGACTTTTTGATTGATCTACTGAAGGATGATCTGGAGAGGAGTACCGTTAAAAAGACAGCACTTACCGTGGAACAGCAACTTACAATTGCTTTAAGATTTTACGCCAGTGGGTCTTTCCTGCAAGTGATCGGTGATACCCTCGGATATGACAAGAGCACTGTTTCCAGGTGTATTTGTAGCGTGACAGACGCTATTTTGGCCAGAAAAGGTGACTTTATCAAGTGGCCATTAAATAAACAGCGCGTCAAGATGGGATTTTATGAGATGGCGCATTTTCCGAACGTCATCGGGTGCATAGATTGCACACATATCAGGATCCAGGCGCCTTATGAGGATGAACCAGCCTTTGTTAATCGGAAATCCTTCCACAGTATCAACACACAGGCAGTTTGTGATAATGAAGGTAATTTTTGTTTGTTTATACAATAACATTTTTACATGTTATGGTTCCTAGGTATATGGTTTAAATCAATTGCAAATGATTACGGGTTACTCAGTCTTGTTACAAAGCGTACGGCCCTTTTCAGTCCTATATTTACAAATTTATATCGTGTTGATTTACATTCATTTACACAATTTCTAAAATACTTGTATACATTTCAATAAATCACTTATCTACGGGCCGAGCCCCGGTAGCTCAGTCGGTAGCGACGCGGGCTGTCAATCAAAGGGTTGTGAGTTCGATTCCCAGCTCGGACAACATTCTTTCCGACGTTTGACAAATGTCACTGCATGCGATATTCGTCTTTCACCAATGGGCTGTTTAACAGTATATGTGGAAAAGCAGCCAGTTGCTTGGAAAGTATGTTGTGTGGTGTACTGGTGTGGGAAATCCAGGAACGTATGAGTAAGTGAACTGGTCGCCGTGATATGACTAAAAAATTGTTGAAATCGGCGTTAAACCCTAATCAATCAATCACTTATCTACGGAGAAATTAATGTTTTAAGTTGCTCTGCAGTTTTATTTCAATGGACACAGTGGTTTTAGACCATGTGTTGATTATGTTAAATTACATTGAGCAAACTTTTACTCTTTATACTTAAAAGCACTTAAATTCTCTATTATAGATATTAACATAAACGATTCTTCTTAATACAGGAAAATTCACGCAGATTACTGCAAACTGGCCAGGTTCCGTGCACGACTCGCATATATTCCGCACATCAACCATTTGCGACTATCTTGAGACCAACCATAGAGGTTTGGTAGATGGAGTTTTACTTGGAGACAGTGGCTATGCTTGCCGGCCTTTCCTAATGACACCCTACAACAATCCCCAAAATCAACATCAAGAACTGTTTAACAGGAGCCATTGTTCGACTAGGTCAATAATAGAAAGAACATTTGGGATTTGGAAGAGGAGGTTTCATGTTCTCCACTCAGAGGTGAAGTGAATTTCAGCAAGTATGCATTCATCAATATATTTTATATATTAAATCTACATTTAGAAAACATGTGGAAAGGAATGCCAAAGTCATTTGAATGTAAGTCCAAAAAACCAAGATGCAATATTACATCAAACAACTTCAATGTAAACCTTTAAACAGAAACAAATTATAACCGATTAATGCTAGATGGACATATGAAGGAGAAGTGTTCCCCAAGTGTTTCCCTCGGATGTAACTTACATAATGTTGAAAGTTGAGTAAAACCCTAATAAACAAGAGCTGTCGGAAGACAGAGCGCTTGAATATACACCGCTTTTAAAAATGTTTGAATTAATCAGGAAAAAAAAAGCTAGTAAAAAAAGGTTATGGGAACATTGTATTCATTTTTCCCCAGATCAGAATGAAACCACAGAAGGTTTGCAGAATCATTGGTGCCTGTGCTGTGCTGCACAATATTGCTATCATTTTGAATGAACCTTTGGCTGAAGAAAATGAGGGTAATCTTCAAGAACCAGTTGCCATACCGAACTACAATGGTCAACAAGATGGCAAGACTGTCCGGGAGCACATCGCCAGAGAATTTTTCAGACATTAACTATTTATATCAGCTTTTTCTATAATGGTTTAGGTCTAGTACACATAATTAACAGTTTACAGTGGTTAACCTTATCTCACATGTAGACGCTTTCTGAAGCCTCTACATCAGATGTATTTTGAAAACGTTGTGACAATTGTAGAAATTGCTTGTTTTGAGCATTTTCACCTTTTGCCACAATGTTTAAACTTTTTCAAACAATTATACCTTCATTTATGGACAGTTTCCGTGTTTACCTTGATGTTTTGAAAGTATAACACTACATATTTACTGTATGTGGGAACAAATGGTAACAAAAAAAATCTTGGGAAAAGGTACAAGTTGGCATTTTTGAACAGTGTAAAACCAGATTAGTCTGTACATCTGCATATTCAACTATGGGTATTCACCGTTCAAATATTAATAACATTAGCTCGTTATAAGCTTCTGTAAACTTGTGTAAAGTATGAAAAGACTTTGGAAGTATCCAGCCTGATATAATCATACACTGTAGGGGAATGCCGACTTCTACCATTAACCATGGATTTGGTTCATTTCTTCAATTTTAAAGTTTCATATTTCTTTTGTACAAAGATATTGATGAAAATTTCTTTTTCATACAATTTTTCCTTATTTGAGATCGAAAATCTTATTTTCTGAAATTGAATACATTTTTTCCATGCATTACCTGAAATGACATTTACAATTTTGAATTCCAGATACAGGATTATATCATTAATTAAACCATTTTATGAATTCATATTGCAAGGAGGAGATAAAATTCTGTGTTTTTTATATATTTCATTTATTAATTTAATATTGTTGCCCACACTTGCGATAAAGATGGACTATTTGTAATATTTGGGTTGGTGTTAATCTTTTCCAAAACTTGAACTTGAAGTTCAAGCTTCCTTATTTCCAGATCCTGTTTAATTAGTTCCTTTTCGAGGACTCTGGACTGAAGTCTATAAACATCTTCTACTGTGATATTTTTCTTGTCTTTTCTGAAATGAAAACCCATTGAATTGGTTTAATCTTCTGTTTCATATATTTTACATAGGCTGCAGCCTGAACCCGTTTTATGACGTCCATGCAGAAGATATCTTTTGAAAATATTTTGATATGTGTAGGAAAACAACATTTGAATATAACAGTAAGAAAAACTTCAAATTACAATTGCAGACAATGCAAGTTTACTTAAATTAATTTGAGTGGAATTATCTTGAAATTTGGTCATTGATCAGGAAGAGATGTTATTTAACCCTTTCCTTCATAGGACAATTCTGCAGCAAACGACTTTGAGCATATTTTGTCAACTAAGAGGGCCAGGATGGCTCTAATGGATCAACTGAGTGACAGTAAATTAGCAGCAAATTTTTAACTGCATATATCTGGGAAAATTTGATCAGGAGTGCAGATGAAACTGCAAGGAGTGGACACTGTTAAAGAAATAGTTTATCAGTAAAGGCCATTTTGAAATCTAACAAGAACTTAAATAAGAATGGAATTATAAAGTTTTGTCATTTTGCCCCTTTCCTGATGCCGCCCGACTGCCATGTTTTTCAACCAATCAGTACTACTTGAACAATATTTGTAGAGGATCACCAAAGGAACATTCCTATGAAGTTTGGATGAAATTGGTTCAGTGGTTTAGGAGGAGATGATGTTTAAGGCTGTCTGCTGCAGAGGCGTCAAAAAGTGTATGTACATGAGGAAAAGGTTTAAACAGTTTGTTGTTCTTTGTTCTTAGTTCTTAGTTATATTATTATAATTGAGTAATGTAAGGTAGTTTAGCAAAAAACTAATTTTACATTACCTTACACTCTGAACTCTTGAAGTTGAAGTGCCAGGTGCACATTTAACTGCTTCATGCTCCTGAGTCGTGCCAGTAGCCATCATGAAAGGAGACAGCAACATAGATGGCAGTGGTTGTGTTGCCTGCTCGGGTGATGCAGGGGCCGAATGAAGGCTTTCCTCCTCTTGTAAAAAAGACTCAGGCGACTGAAACAGCTCTTCCTCAATTGGGCTCTCAGAAAGAACTTCATCTGTAACAAAATAATTGTGTTAACCATACTCACATACAACAGAACTGCAGCACACAGCTTCAAAAACAACTGGTAAAACATATGGTAAACCTCTATAAATGCAATTTTATTTATTGAAACGAGTTGAAAACATTGAGGAAAAAGGAGAAATTGCTCATGAACAATTTGCCACAATTTTTACAAGTGGAAAAGGGCTATAAATATGGGGAATATTAAGGAAACAGTCAAATCTCTTTCTGCTAAAATACTGAGTGATAATATGGCAGTTACTGCTAATAAATGTGAATTATATCAATAATAGGAAAGAACAGCAAATGAAACAGCTTATTAACCCTTTCCCTCATATAGACGTTTTCTGACACCTCTGCAGCAGAAGGCTTTTTGAAAACATAGTGACAAAAGAAGAAATAGCTCAAAACCAGCAATTTCTCCTTTTGCCACAATGTTTTCAACTTTTAGTCATATGTTATCCATTCAATTATACAGATTATTTGACAAAATATGTTCAAAGTCGTCTGCTGCAGAATTTTCGTATGAGGGAAAGGGTTAATACATGACATTTGTATTAATGTATTAAATCTTTGAACAATTTAAGGAGGACTATCACAGGTAAATTACTTCTCTGATACAATCAACTTAAAACAAGAGCTATTATATTCCTTAGGAATATGGTGGTTTGTATTTAACCCTTTCCCATATATAGACATAGGCTCAAAACAAGCAATTTCTTCTTTTGCCACAATGTTTTCAACTCTTTTCAGTAATTATATATATATTTATGGGGATTTTCTGTGTTTTTGCCAAAATGTTTTCAAAGTAATCTGCTGCAGATTTGTTGTATGTGGGAAAGGGTTAAGGGGACCATAATCTGTACTGAACACAATGATCCTTGACATAATTTATACGGACCAAACAACTGCTCCATCCAGCATATAAAATCTTCTCTCTTTTGCACATTATTAGAAATGGCTACATTTAACTTTAAAACCATTTTCCACATACACACAATTACTGAAGCCTCTGCAGCAATTTTTGATAGCCTTTTGGCAAAATATAGAAATTGCTCATCACAAGTAATTTCTCACTTTGCTACAATGTTTTCAACTCTATTTGATAATCTTACTTTCATATATTGAATTATTTCATTATTTGTGTCTAGATGTATTCAATGAAGTCTGCTGCAAAAATTTTGCATGTGGGGTAAGGGTCAGTTTCCACTCTTCTTTGTTTTAAATGCCCAGTATAGTCATTTATCATATCCCAAGAGAGTCAGGATCATTGTTACACAGCAATTGACAATAACTATTATTAAATAAAAGTGATTAAAAAGGGATGAAAGGTTTTTATTAATTTGTTTATTATAAGACTTGAACAACAAATATTCCTGATCCGTATATGTGTACTTGAGTTATATAGTATAATTACTAAATAGAAGGGAAAATGAACATATACCCCACAAAAAAAATGAAAAAAATATTGTAGATATTTTTTTTATATATTAAACTCTGCAGATGAAGCTATACATGCATATCCATTTAGTGTATAATCAGTCGATTATTTAAAAATGTCTCAAATTGTAAATGCATAATCTGATAACCTAATAATACACAAACACAAAACCCTTAATTAACATCATCTGCTTCCATAACCTAGTCCAGGTTTCTGTACTAGGAATGCGATTTTTTATTTTGACTGTTTGTATGTTACAATGCAATATGTAACGGCGATATATTGAGACTACCATAAACACTGCTTCAATACATTTTAGGAATATTTTGTTAAATAGTAATTGCATAATTCATGGACAATTAACTCCATCAAACTCAACATACAGTATATGCTAGTAGCTACGCCATATATGCTGTGAGCCCTTTCATGGTGGTACAATCACTTACACTTTACAATACCACATATTTACAGTATCTTTAAGAACATCTGGTCAAGTATATGTTTTTTTTGACATTATATGAAACTGGAAGGGAGAGATAATGTTCTTTGTACATGCAAGCAGTCAAAAAATGTCAAACACGGTCTGCTGCAAATAAATATTTATACATACATGTCAACCATTTAAACAGTGTTTCATATTGAAAATTTCTATCAATGAGTCATTACATGTGTTTTTCAAAAAACAATGAGTCAGCTCTACAATGTTGTTGTTTTTATTAAATTTTAAGGAGTCTAGGACTCAAGATCAGATGCACAGCTGAGCAAAATGAAACACTGTCATAATAATTGATGGAAAGGAGCTATTATTTATTGGTTAGGCTGAAGGGTGTGTGTTAGTGGTTGCTGTAGTGGTAAATATGATGAACTGAGCCACGGTGTGTTCCCTTGTTGTACAAATCATCACCAAACCAGCCTGCAAGTAAAATGACAATGTAAATAGATTTTAACACCGAGGGGCACTTACGAGTATAATAGTAATACACTGTTGTTACATAATTGGTGATCCAGAAAGACAATTTGATTATCATCACAAGTGGACAAGGGATATACATAAATTTACTTGTGTCTATAATGAACTGTCAACATTTTCCAAAGCCTTCCTGTCAATACATTAATTATACTATAAACATTTCCACTATCAGTGTGTTATACTAAAAAAAATAACGTATAGCCTAATGGTATAGTTTTTTATTCCTTCTCATCTTTACATTTTTGATATAAGCAAAATCAAGTCTGTAATAGGGTGAACCGATTTTGGGACGAATGGACCCCGGTTTCGTAAAATCACCACCTGTTTTAACCAAAATAACACTTTTATCCCAGAAACAAATAGATACTCACGAGAATGTTCCAATTCCGCCGTGTCTGAAAACAATCACTCATCAATGCTTTGCACCTTCTCTGTCATCATCCGTTTCAGAAATTTAAACAACTCGGAACACCGAAAACAACTCTGATTACCGGAATTACCGGAAACATCAGAGATTACCGAAAACAGTAGGTCATTTGATAAATACAAGAACACAGGTTAGATTCGTGAATGAAACATTCTACAGTTATTATTTAACTATATTTCATTTGAAATAAAAATGCTCAGGGGAGCAAGAGACATATCTTTAGGTATATGATGAAATGTTACATTAAGCAGGAATCTAGAATGATCCGTGTATTCCTGCACAAGGTAAACATTAATTATAACATTTGATTCGATTTTCATGTTCTAAACTAATTGTTTGATCTCTGAATGTTATGTTGGGGGGTAATCAACAGACCCCATGCATTTTTCATTCATTGTACTCAGCACACTGTCGTTAAAAGTATAAACGATATTCATTTCGGTTATCGGAGTTGCTTTCGGTGAAATATTATTTTTGGTATTCCCTGTGACGAATGAAAACATTATGTTCTACCATAATGTAGCTAGTTTATCATATTTTTCAAAAATCATCAGCCGGTTTTTATATCGAGATTTTGTTTTTACCTCGTCTTTTCCCGAGCCTTTTTTATGTTTACTGGAACAAGATTGGCATAGCTTCTTTCAACCAAGTGCTGTCACATAAGCACATATTGCGTTTTCTGAGATCGATCTTAATCTCAGAAAATTTGTCGAAAGAAAATCAAACTCAACTCAAAAAGTTTCATAGTTCCGAATATTTGATTCGGACTCTTAATAACTGCCGAAGATTAAACCTTACCATTCGCCAAGACTGACGTCTCGACTCCTCCAATTCCCTTGAAGGAGGCACTGTCTTTACATAGATCAATAACCCGGTCAACAGCGACGCTGATCGATTTAGGATTCGGCCCACCCCCCGTTTTCTTGGCTTCCTTTCTATATTCAGTATAAACCTTGTTTGCTGCCTTCTTGGTGTTACACCACTTTCCTTTCACTTCTTTCGGGGTTCTGAAAGCTACCCCCAACGCAGTTGTCCTATCGGCAATTGACTGCCACACCCCGTTCTTCCTTTTGTTTGTAACAACATTGCTCTGTTTAGCATTTAGAATACTATAATGTTTTTCAACGTCACTCTGAATCAGCAATTCCTCAGCATTGCTGAAATTTGGTTTTTTGGAACGTTTTACGTCTGAAGCAGCAGCCGAGTTAGCCATCGTTTCCAATGTCAACAGGATGAAGGTGAAATGATGGATTGTGGGATTAAATGTAACCAAGGGTTAAATTTAACCAATGGTTAAATATTTAACCATGGGTTACGTAACCACAGGGTTAAACGAAGTTGAGCAACAGAAATTTAACCCTTGGTTTAGTAACCACGGGTTAAATATTTAACCAGTGGTTAAATTTAACCATTGGTTTAATTTAACCACAAGTTGAACAACCGGGCCCTGGATATTAACAACTACCTGAACAATTAACTGCATTAATATATACAATACATTGTATCACAAAGGCCGTACATTGCCTTACGGAAACCAACTTTGTACAAGAACACTACGTCACGAAATAGTATCATACCTTTTTATACGGAATTTTGCACACTTAAGGCGAATATTCCAAACTGTCAAGGAGTGGCTACTGTCTAATGTAGTTAATGCTTCCGTATCAAAGTATAGAATCTTTATAATCTGGAAATAAACGACTACAGGAACAATGAACTACATTATTATATACAATATGTTGTTTAACAAATGCCGTACATTGACTAAACGAAACCAACATTTAACAAGAACACTATTGCAATTGACAAAGTGATAGCTACTGTTCTTGCTGGTTGTACGTGTTTCTGTGCTGTAGAAAGAAATATTACAATATGATATAGGAAATCAATATTTCAATGTCACGAAATGTTATCACACCATTGTACACGGTAGTTTGCAAATTTAAGGCGAATACAATATTAAGTGAATTATTATATATAATACCTTGTAGCACAGAAGCCGTACATTTTCTAATTAAAGGCGGCTTTTAATAATAGCACTATGGCTATTGACAGGTAATAGCTACTGTTGGTTGCGGAATGTGTTATCATACCTTTATACACGGCATCTCGCACACATAACCCACTCATGGAACATGCTATATAATTTAAATTGTCATAGACTTGCTTTTGTCTAATCTAAACATTGCTTCCGTTTTAAAGTAATGATAAGTTGGCAAATGCCAACGCTGAACGTAACAGAATGATAATTTCAACTTGAAACCACAAAACTAACACTTAAGGCGAGAATGTACCGAATATAATATAAGTGACTGAGGGATTCTTTATAATCTTGAAATGAACGATAACCTGAACAATTAATTGCATTATTATATACAATTTATTGTAACACAAAGGCCATACATTAGCTAACAGAAACAAACCTTTATCAAGAACACTACGTCAAAAAATATTATAATGTGACATAGGTTAGTCACTAAATGTTACCATACCATTGTACAAAGTAGTTTGCACATTTAAGGCGAGTACACTATATACTGAATTATCATATATAATACATTGTAACACAGAAACCGTACATTTTCTAACTAAAGGCAGGTTGCACACATAACCCACTTATGGGAACACGCTATATAATTTAAAATATCATAGAGTTGCTTCTGTCTAATCTAAAAATTGCTTCCGTTTGAAAGTATAGATAATTCGGCAAGAGCCAGCGCTGAACGTAACGGACTAATAATCATAATTTGAAACCATAAAGCTAACACTTAAGGCGAATACAATATTATCTGAATTATTATATACAATGCATTGTAACCCAGAAGCCGTTCATTTTCTGAAGGCAGCTTTTAATAAACAACACTAATGCTATTGACAAGTAATAGCTACTGTTGGTTGGTGTACGTACTTCTATGCTATGGAAATAAATCAATGTTTAAATGTGATGAAATGTTATCATACCTTTATACACGGTATCTTGCACTCATAACCTACTTATGCGAACATGCTGTATAATTTAAAATGTCAAAGAGTGGCATCTGTTAAATCTAAAAATTGCTTCCGTTTGAAAGTATAGATAATTTGTCAAATGCCAGCGCTGAACGTAACGGATTTTAACTTTAAACCAATAAACTAACCCATACAAAAATAAGGGCTAGCAAAGACAATTAATGAACACAAAAGAAACTGCGATTTGTTAGTGCGCCATTGCATTACAAACACCATAAATGAACACAAAAGAAACTGCGATTTGTTAGTGCGTCATTGCCTAACAAACACTATTAAATAACACCAAAGAAACTGCAGTTTGTTAGTGTTCCATTGGCCTAAGAAAACACCAAACAAACCGCGAACAATTTCACATGCAGATGGAACGCGGTTTGATAAATGTTTTAATGAAACACTACCAAACCATGATCAAATAATTAATGAACCACTATCTGATTACTAATGGAACGCTTTCAAACCACGGTTGCACCATTAATGGTTAGCTATGAAATCATTGCCTGTTCATTAATAGTAAGCTGGTTGTTGGTCTGTGCACCAATGGCGTCTTCTAGTTGGTCTGGATAACATCTGGTCATCAATGGCGTCTACTTGTTGGTCTGGTTAAAATATGGTCATCAATGATGTCTGCAACTTTGTCTCGATCACATCTGGTCATCAATAGGGTCTGCAAGTTGGTCTTGATCACATCTGGTCATAAATGACGTCTGCTAGTTGGTCTGGTCATCAATGGCGTCTTCTAGTTGGTTTGGATCACATCTGGTCATCAATGGCGTCTGCTAGTTGGTCTTGATCACATCTGGTCATAAATGACGTCTGCTAGTTGGTCTGGTCATCAATGTCGTTTGATAGTTGGTCTGGATAACATTTGGTCATCAATGTCGTCTGCTAGGTGGTCTAGTCATCAATGGCGTCTGCTAGTTAGTCTAGATCACATCAGGTCATCAATGGCGTCTGCTAGTTAGTCTGGATAACATATGGTCATCAATTGCGTCTTCTAGTTGGTTTGGATCACATCTGCTCACATCTGCTCACATCTGCTCATCATCTGCTAGTTGGTCTGGTCATCAATGGCATCTGCTACTTGGTCTGAATCACATTTAGTCTTCACTGGCGTCTGGTAGTAAGTCTGATCCTTACTGGCGTCTGCTAGTTGGTCTGAATCACATCTGGTCATTAATGTCGTCTGGTAGTTTGTCTTGATCACATTATGGTCATCAATGGCGTCTTGTAGTTGGTCTGGTTATTAATGTTGTCTAGTAGTTGGTCTGGTCATCAATGTCGTATGGTAGTTGGTCTGGATTACATTCGGTCATCAATGTCGTCTGCTAGTTGGCTTGGTCATTACTGTTGTCTAGAAGTTGGTCTGGTCAGCAATGTCGTCTTGTTGTTGGTCTAGATTACATTCGGTCATCAATGTCGTCTGCTAGTTGGATTGGTCGTCAACGGCGTCTAGTTGTAGGTCTGGTCCTCACTAGCGTCTGATTGTTTGTCTGGATCACACCTGGTCATCAATGGTGTCTGCTTGCTGGTCTTGATCACATCTGGTCACCAATGGCGTCTGCTAGTTGTCTGGTAATCACTGGCGTATGGTAGTTGATCTGGTCACCAATGTCGTCTCGTAGTTGGTCTGGTCATCACTGGCGTCTGCTAGTTGGTCTGGATCACATCTAGTCATCAATGGCGTCAATAGTACTCGAGCTCTCATCAATATGAACAATATGTGCAAGTTTGAAAACTGTGAACTGTGTCGTGTTAACAAAAAAGGTTTAAAAAATGGATGAACGGACGGACAGATGCACGGATGAACGCCAGGAACATTGCCATCCCATTAACTTTGGCCTTCGGCAAGTAGACCTAAACAGAATAGCGTAGGAAAGTAAGGTCGAAAATACTCTTTGATTCATAATTCACTTTAATTAAGAGATAATTGCAGAAACGGTAGATGCTGTTTGTCTTCTGTACAGAAATTCGTACAATAAACTTATATAAGAAATATTCATTAAATATAAGAAGATATGTTATTATAAATGTTCGTCATTATGTTGTTTTTATAGTTAGAAACCGACTTGAGGGGAATTTTAGCGACATGAGGGGAATCGTTTATTCGCCTTTACTTAAGGCGAAGCACTTAGGGAGACAACTTTCTTAATCTGGGGTTTAGAGTGAAATTAGAAGGCCACGGAGTTATTTTATAAGGTGAAAAGGTGTGTAGTAAATTGATTCTGTAAATAAACTTAATAGTTTTTAAAATATAGTTCTTAGAAATAAGTTCGCCCTAAGTTATCAAAAAATGGCATTTCCCCTTAATGTAGGATACATACTTATATATATAAGTAAAGGCATATATATATATATATATATAATATTTAAGGGTTCACTGCACCTATATGTTGGATATTAAAGGGTAAAATGCATCTTTATGGTAGATATTAAAGGGTTAAACGCATCTATATATTGGATATTAAAGGGTAAAATGCATCTATATGGTGGATATTAAAGGGCTAAACGCATCTATATGTCGAATACATATATATTTTAGATATAAAAGGGTTAGACACATATATAAGTTGGATATTTAAGTATAAACGCATATTTATGGTGGATATCAAAGGGTAAAATGCATATAGATGGTGTATAGTAAAGGGTTAAATTTATCAATATGTTAGATATTAGAGGATTTGCATCTAAATGTTGTATTTTAAAGGTTTAAACGGGTCCATACGATGGATATTAAAGGGTTAAACGAATATATATGGTGAATAGTAAAGGGTTAAACGAATCTATATGGTGAATATTAAAGGGTCTGCATCTATATGTTGTATTTCAAAGGGTTAAACGAATCCATATGGTGGATATTAAAGGGTTAAACGAATCTATATGGTGGATATTAAAGGGTTAAATGCTTCTATATGATCGATAAAAAAGGGTTAAATGCTTCAATTTTGTGGATATTAAAGGGTTAAACGTATCTATATGTTGCATAGTATAGGGTTAAACTCATATATATGGTGGATATTAAAGGGTTGAACACATCTATATGTTGGATATTAACGGGTTATACGCATCTATATGTTGTACATTAAAGGGTTAAGTGCATCTAAATAGTTGATTATATAAGTATATAGGCGGTACCTATCACGGGTAAACATTTAATATGTTAATAGGTCGTGTGAACGTAAGAACAATTAACTAAGCAGTGTCAGTCCCAAAAACAAGAGTGGAATCTGCAAAACATTTTTAAAAAACACCTTAACTTATCATGTATTTAAGTTTAATTATTAGTAATCATGTGTTTTATAAGGTCAGGAGTGTAACATACTGTAAGATTTCCAGGGATGTTGATGGAAAGTAACACTAGAAGGCATTACATAATGTTCTGATTTCTTTTTACAAATGACAGTTATGTGTAAACTAGTGATACGTATTATTGGAAACTGACTCTTACCATGGTTGATTGATTGACTTTCGCTTAACATTACTTCCAATGGAATTTCAGTTTACCTAACATTTTTTACCCTGGCTTTCTAGAAAAACTCCTCCACACAACAATCTTCCAAGGCAACTGGCTACCTTTGCATGATGTAGCACAATGTATAATTTTGAGACAAATATGAAAACACTAAGCATTAAGACTGAGAAAACTGTACTTTTTGACAAATATTTATATAAGTCAAATGTATAAGATATTCAATATGTTGTGTCTATATAAGGGAAATGAGTTAAATTATGTAAGATGAATAGAAATTCCCCTTATTATTATTTAAAGTATTTACCCGATATGCTGCTTTTAAATAACCCAAGGAAAGACATAGAAAGGTTATAGGCATTTTGAGTTAGAATTGATGATACATATGAACACGATGTGGAGAAAAAGAATCACTTGCTGATGATCAGCAATTTCTCCTTTTACCACAATGTTTCAAATTATATTCATTAATTAAACTTTGGCTTTCCCTTTTTTACCTCAACATTGTGAATGTCATCTGCTGCAGGTGTGATGTATGTTGGAAAGGGTTAAGTTTCGCCTCTTGCCTGGTGTATATGATTGATGTATGTGACTAATCTGAATGCATTGTCAGAATGTTGCTCCAAAATGAACTATAACTTCCTACCCAACAATATCTTCCTATTTACATAAAGTGGCTTTTTCAGATAATTAAGTTCTGTTATCTTCTATGAATAAAATCAACATATATAAAAACAGTAAAGGTTTCAATGTGTTCTTTGTTAGATGGGAGGCCAAGTCTCATCCCATGCTTTCACTAAAAAAAGGGGAAGTAATTCCATAACAAACAATAAGCTTTTTTCCTGTTTTGAAAATGGACAATTTAATTTAATTTCAACATTTTCAGCTTGTTTGGCATTCATGTCCGGCCAAAAATTAGGTCACTAGGTCAAATTTAAGGAAAATCTTGTTTACACCCTGTAAGCTATATTTTTGGCTTGAGAATGTTGAAACTATGTCAGAATGTTTGTCTAAGTGATATCTAGGTCAAGTTTGAAACTGGGTCATGTCTGGTCAAAAACTAGGTCACTAGGTATAATTTAAGAAAAATCTTTTTAACACTCTGGAAGCTATATTTTTGGATGGAGCATGTTGAAACTTTGTCAGAATGTTTGCCTAAGTGATATTTAGATCAAGTTTGAAACTGGGTCATGTCCGGTCAAAAACTAGGTCACCAGATCAAATTTAAGGAAATTATTCTCAACACTCTGGAAGCTTAATGTTTGGATTGAGCATGTTAAAACTTTGTCAGAATGTTTGTCTAAGTGATATCTGGGTCAAGTTTAAAACTGGGTCATGTCCGGTCAAAAACTAGGTCACTAGGTCAAATTTAAGGAAAATCTTGTTTACACTCTAGAAGTCACATTTTTGGCTTGAGCATGTTGAAACTTTGTAAGAATTATCGTCTTAGTGATATCTAGGTCATATTGAAGGAAAATCTTGTTTACACTCTGGAAGCCACATTTTTGGCTTGAGCATGTTGAAACTTTGTTAGAATGATTGTTTTAGCGATATCTAGGCAATGTTCAAAACTGGGTCATGTCTGGTCAAAAACAAGGTCACTAAGTCAAATTAAAGGAATATTTTGTTGACATTTAGGTGAGCGATCCAGGGCCATCATGGCCCGCTTGTTTCATTAACTCATAGTAAGTTAACTTCGCTTAGATTTGTATTTGTTTTAACAATTTACTATTATTTAGTAAGTCAAAAATGTTCGCAAGCAGAGATCAGTTTCACAATTATTTGTTTAACTTGTTACTTCACATGATACTTAAAGTTTTATCTATTTTACAATCAACAGTTGAACAAGTTTAACCCTTTACCTCATATAGACGCTTTCTGAGGCCTCTGCAGCTGACAGCTTTTTAAAACATAGTGATAAAACGTGCAATTTCTCCTTTTGCCACAATGATTTCCACTTTTAATAGTCATTCCCGGCTGTAGCTTTTCCAGGGACTCATAACAGAAAATACAAAAATACACGGAAATTATATGGAAACCATGGAAAAAACGTGGAAAAAAACATGGAATTTAATGTTAAAATGCGGAAATGCTGGAAATGTGTCCGAATACTCTGGGGTCCCGGAACCATTCCAGGGTGTCCATGGAACCGTTCCGGGGTGTCCATGGAACTTTTCCGGGTTTTCCACATAAATGTCCTGGAATTTCCATGGAAAGTGTCAGATTATCCCTGGAAAGTTGTCCGAATACTCTGGGGATTTTCCATGGAATTTGGTAAGAGTCCCCGGAAAAGCTACAGCCGGGTTGGTTATTCATTCAATAGAAGAGATTTGCCATGGTTATTCTTTCAATAGAAGAGATTTGCTATTTTTAGACAAAATATGTTAAAGATCATCTGCTGCAGAATTGTATATGTGAAAGGGTTAATTCTTAATACCTTTGAATCAGATTTTTGAAACAGATAATGGACATGCAGATCCTGAGAAAAATGTCCCAACCCTCGCCTCATGTTTGGTTTTGTTGTTTATTCTAGGCTATAGATAGGAACACGGAGAAAGTTTTTGGAAAAATAGATGAAGTTAAGTCCTGTATAAAAGATGAACAATTAAAATTGTCACAACTTCTTGTAAGTATACACTCTATAAACCTTCATTAGTTTACTCAAATGAACCCTTTTCCTCTCATAGACGCTTTCTGACACCTCTGCAGCAGACATTTTGAAAACAGTGACAAAAGAAGAAATTGCTCAAAACAAGCTATTTTTAGCTTGACTTTTGAAACAAACGAAAGCTATTGTCATGACTCTGGCGTTGTCGGCGGCGGCGGCGTGGTCGTCCGGTTAAGGTTTTTTGTTCAGCTCAGCTTTTTTTCCTGTTTTCTAACAAACTACTACTGTTAAAGTCACTAAACTTCATAAACATAATCATAATATCTTTAATAACAAAAGTATATAGCTGGAAATCTTTATTTGTTTCACTTAAAACTTCAAAACGTAAGTTGGTTTTTTGTTTAGCTCAGGTTTTTGACAATTTTTTATTCATGATTTTTCATATCTTAAAAACTTTTCTTTTTTTTTGCTTGAAACTTCACAAACTTGCTGAGTGTCTTAAGTTGACCTTATATAACAAGTTTCATAACTCTGTAAATAGTATTGACAAAATTATCTCCCCATTTCGATTTAGAAAATCTACTTTGAAGGGAGAAAAATGGTGATAACTGAAACACAATTTAACCTATACCTTTGAAACTTCCTAAACTTATTCAATGTCTTAACATAACTTGATACAACAAGTTCCATAACCATGAACTTAATATTGACCAAATTATCCCCCCTTTTGGACTTACAAAATCTACACTGAAGGTGTTGTCATCCGGTTAAGTTTTTTTTTATTTACTTCAGCTTCTTCAATACCTTTAGGTGACCTTATATAACAACTTACGTAACTCTGACATTGATATTTACCAAATTTTCCCCCCATTCGGACTTACATCTAGTTCAAAAGTCGCCATAAGTCGAGCGTCTGTGCCGTACGCGGTGCTCTTGTTCCTTTTGCCACAATGTTTTCCACTTTTAGACATGGGTTATCCATTCAATTATAGAGATTTTCTATTTGTTGACAAAATGTATTCAAAGTTTTCTGCTGCAGAATTGTGGTATGGAGGAAAGGGTTAACCCTTTCCAACATGCAGACGACATTTGAAAATTCTGTACTGTATGATAGGACTACCTTGTCTGGCCTGCATCTCAACCATGCATATAAGTACATGTATTCTCAAGTTACTGGGCACACATTATCACCATGATGAGGTGGCGTGTCCCACAAAAGACCAAGGCCTCTACCACAAACATCAAGGTCACACTAAGTTCAAAGGTAACTTGGCACACATGTTTACAATGATGAGGTGAAGTGTTGTGCACAACACCAATACCTTTACCTCAAAGGTCAAGGTCACACTTAGAGGTCTTAGGTCAAAATGAGAAACCAATCATCATAGCATTTCCAAGTAACTGGACACATGTTTACCACACAAATCTGCATTAGATGATTCTTCAAAGATAGTGGCCAAATCATTGAAACATTTTATAAGTATAAATATATACTTGTACATATAAATATATACTTGTACATGTAAATATAAACTTGTACATTCGTACTTGACAGAGCAAGATCTCCTTATGCCACAACATTTTCTTAATTTATTGACTGCAGATGCATCAAAAAGCGATTGCTTGTGGGATAGGGTTTAAATGAGGTAGTGATTTTTTATTGTTGTGGTTTTTGCAGAAATCAAATGAAATGTTTTATCAGATGACAGAGCAATTGAAAAACATGTTGGGCAATATCCCAGAGCGCTTGCCAAAGCATCAAGGTGAAACCGCAACCAGGTAAATTTTATCACACTTAACCCTTACCCTTAAATAGACACTTTCTGTCGCCTCTCTGTCGCCGTGATATAACTGTGGTAGTGTTGTTAGTCGCCAAGATAAGTATACTGTCGTCGTGATATAACTGTCGTAGTGTTGTTAGTCGACAATGATAATGTACTGTCGCGCTGATATAACTGTCGTAGTGTTGTTTATCGCCAAGATAAGTGTACTGTCGCCGTGATATAACTGTCGTAGTGTTGTTAGTCGCCAAGATAAGTGTACTGTCGTCGTGATATAACTGCCGTAGTGTTGTTAGTCGACAAGATAAGTGTACTATCGCCGTGATATAACTTTCGTAGTGTTGTTAGTCGACAAGATTAGTGTACTGTCGCCGTGATATAACTGTCGTAGTATTGTTAGTCGCCAAGATAAGTGTACTATCGCCGTGATATAACTCCTGTTAGTCACCAAGATAAGTGTACTTTCGCCGTGATATAACTGTCGTAGTGTTATTAGTCGACAAGATAAGTGTACTATCGCCGTGATATAACTGTCGTAGTGTTGTTAGTCGACAAGATTAGTGTACTGTCGCCGTGATATAACTATCGTAGTGCTGTTAGTCGCCAAGATAAGTGTACTATCGCCGTGATATAACTCTTGTTAGTCACCAAGATAAGTGTACTTTCGCCGTGATATAACTGCCGTAGTGTTGTTAGTCGACAAGATAAGTGTACTATCGCCGTGATATAACTGTCGTAGTGTTGTTAGTCGACAAGATTAGTGTACTGTCGCCGTGATATAACTGTCGTAGTATTGTTAGTCGCCAAGATAAGTGTACTATCGCCGTGATATAACTCTTGTTAGTCACCAAGATAAGTGTACTTTCGCCGTGATATAACTGTCCTAGTGTTATTAGTCGACAAGATAAGTGTACTATCGCCGTGATATAACTGTCGTAGTGTTGTTAGTCGACAAGATTAGTGTACTGTCGCCGTGATATAACTGTCGTAGTGTTGTTAGTCGCCAAGATAAGTGTACTATCGCCGTGATATAACTCTTGTTAGTCACCAAGATAAGTGTACTTTCGCCGTGATATAACTGCCGTAGTGTTATTAGTCGACAAGATAAGTGTACTATCGCCGTGATATAACTGTCGTAGTGTTGTTAGTCGACAAGATTAGTGTACTGTCGCCGTGATATAACTATCGTAGTGTTGTTAGTCGCCAAGATAAGTGTACTATCGCCGTGATATAACTCTTGTTAGTCACCAAGATAAGTGTACTTTCGCCGTGATATAACTGTCGTAGTGTTATTAGTCGACAAGATAAGTGTACTATCGCCGTGATATAACTGTCGTAGTGTTGTTAGTCGACAAGATTAGGTTACTGTTGCCGTGATATAACTGTCGTAGTGTTGTTAGTCGCCAAGATAAGTGTACTATCGCCGTGATATATATCTTGTTAGTCACCAAAATAAGTGTACTGTCGCAGTGATATAACTGCTGTAGTGTTGTTAGTCGCCAAGATTAGTGTACTGTCGCCGTGATATAACTGTCGTAGTGTTGTTAGTCGACAAGATTAGTGTACTGTCGCCGTGATATAACTGTCGTAGTGTTGTTAGTCGCCAAGATTAGTGTACTGTCGCCGTGATATAACTGTCGTAGTGTTGTTAGTCGACAAGATTAGTGTACTGTCGCCGTGATATAACTGTCGTAGTGTTGTTAGTCGCCAAGATAAGTGTACTGTCGCCGTGATATAACTGTCGTAGTGTTGTTAGTCGACAAGATAATGGAACTATCGCCGTGATATAACTGTCGTAGTGTTGTTAGTCGACAAGATAAGTCTACTGTCGCCGTGATATAACTGTCGTAGTGTTGTTAGTCGACAAGATAAGTGTACTGTCGCCGTGATATAACTGCCGTAGTGTTGTTAGTCGACAAGATAAGTGTACTATCGCCGTGATATAACTGTCGTAGTGTTGTTAGTCGACAAGATTAGTGTACTGTCGTACAAACCCTGCATTGTGATACGGTTATTTAGAGTACCCACATCCTAGGGTTTAAGTGTCAAATAAGAATGTTAGGAACTGATATATGAGCCTCAGCTAGAGCTATGTTTGATTCCTACTCGTCATTCACCCAAGGATCATATCGATGGCTTGCGTCAAACGGTTGTAACTATATGCAAATTAAGAAGCAGTTATTTTTGTTTCGCGCTGAGCCAAGCATATATGTTTTGAACTTGAAGTCTATTTAAATTTAACGTATTTTAAACCCCGGTAATGTCACGAAAATAATCGGTTTTATTATGAATATATGAGCCGTCCCGCGATAAAACCAACAGTATTGCCTCTGCGTAGTGTGTCGAACGAGATCAGACTGCGCAATCCGCGCCTGCTAATCTGGGCTGACACATTTCGTATCAGGAGTATAGAGGGTATAGAGTAATGACACTTGAAACAGAAAATATCTGCCCTAATAAACTCCGGGTAAGCCTGCTTGACATGCTAAGACTGATCCGAACCAACACTTGACGCAGAATCCACAATGTTGCTTTTCTCGGCTAATAGTATGCAGCCAGTAGCGATACGTCGTTTTGTATTGTACTCTACGAGGCGCGTGGAAAAAATGATATCTCGCGAGACCGAATAGATTATAAACAACCGCGTATGACTTTCTTTTCATGATATACCTAGAATACATTTTAAGACAGACCCAAGAACAATTATACAGATTTAAATATGTTCAATAACAAAATAAAACAATTTATACATTAAATGTCCCACAATAGTAATTTGAATGACGTGAAATAATTGTTCCATGACGTGAAATCATTGTTCCATGACGTCACATCATTTGTCACTTTTTGTTACCATAATTGGTAATCCGTCGTGTTTTATTGGCTCGTGAGAATCTGCATGTTTTTACACCGGGAAACGTATATATATGAGCTGTCTCGCGAGAAAACCAACATTATGGGATCTGCGTTAAGTGTCGAACCTGTTCCGCTCAGGAATCATTATTACGCTATACACTTATTCGCCTGAAACGGAATGTATAGGCCCGGATCAGTCTGCACGGAGAGCGCTGGCTGATCTAGTCGATACATTACGCATATGCCATTATGTTGGTTTTCTCGCGAGAAGGCTCATATGGTAATTGTATACATACATCTATGGAAACAATACTTTAACAATGGTAGCAATGGCTGCACTCATGTGCGATCATGGTTGCGGTTACATTACGACTGACTGGCTGGTGACAAAATAAATACTGGTACCAAGGACACGTGGTGATATAACTGAAACAAGGTTGACAGCAAAGTAAAGCAAAACAAAATCAATGAAAACAAATTACATATGTTCACATATTACTTATGTTTTACGTGCGACACTTGTTCAGTTATAAAACGGCGTTCTTTGGGTAAGTTACTAGCAATACTTGTCCAGTTATAAAACGGCGTTCTTTGGGTAAGTTACTAGCACTACTTGTTCAGTTATAAAACGGCGTTCTTTGGGTAAGTTACTAGCACTACTTGTTCAGTTATAAAACGGCGTTCTTTGGGTAAGTTACTAGCACTACTTGTTCAGTTATAAAACGGCGTTCTTTGGGTAAGTTACTAGCACTACTTGTTCGGTTATAAAACGGCGTTATTTGGGTTAGTTACTAGCACTACTTATTCATGTATCCTAACATCAGCCAGTCAGTCGTAATTCTAATCCCATTATAAAGTACAAATGTATTTGGCTTGACCCGGCCAGGGATCGAACTCCCGACCGTCCGCACCCGTTGCGGACGGTCCTTGAGCCGAAACCACAATGGGTTTTTTCCGTAGGACGGTTCATTTATTCCTGGTTAAACGTCGGCCGTTTCTACACTGTCACTCATGGTCGACTTGAACCGAAAGGATGTCCGCATGAAACTACTGCTCCTCCGCAGAAAGAATTTACACAGAAACATTTTCACGAAGGCTCTCCTAAATCCGTGACTAAGGAAACAGTACAGTAACGGATTCACCGCGGAGTTTCCGAGCCCCAGTAAAAGTACAAGAGGATATACGTACGTCCCCACCGTTTCCCATAATGCAGCGTTTTCCGGTTCCCGTCCGTTGAAGTCCATCCATATGTTAATGACATAGTACGGTAACCAGCACACAGCGAAGACGATGATCACACAGACGAGCATTTTGACAGTTCGTCGCCTCTGACGTAATATAAGATTGTTTTTCTTCCCGCTATTTTTAATCGCAGATGTTTCGTTAAACAGCAGCGCATTTCCAACCCAAAGCGTTTGTCCAATGACGATGTACGCCACTGCCATTAGTATAAATGGCCAAACGAACAAAATACTAAAAATAAAGATATTGTAGATGTTTTTGTCTTTCATTTTGGGCCAATTTTCTCGACATAACGTTATCTCGAAAAGTCTGGGAACTCCGAACGACGACACTGTATTGACGACCAACACTGGCGAAAACGATGCGAACGAGATGATCCAAATCACCAAAAGCATGATCCTCACGTGACGTTTGGAAAACATGATCTTCGCTGTCAGCGGTTTGTGTATCGCAAAGTATCGACTTATGCTTATCGACAGCAGTGACAAAACACTCACGCTTACCGCCGACCCTTGTATGAATGGCGCCAGTTTACACAGAACTTCCCCGTACACCCATTGTGTATATATTTGGCTTCCAAGCGTCAATGGTATGCAGATTAGAATTACCAACAGATCTCCCACTCTCAGATTCATTAAACATAGATTAGTAACAGTGCGCATGCGTTTAAATCGAACGATGACTAAAATGACGAAGATGTTGCCCAGTAATCCGACGATAAAAACGATCCCGTACAAAACTATCAATGCTATATTGATTGGTCCCAGTCTCAGGTATTTGTCGACATCTGACATGAAGGCGGAGTTATCGTAATTAGAACCGATGACGTCATCGTTTGTGAGATTAACAAGAGCGTAGAATTCACTCATGAGATCCGGGTGGTCTGATATGTTGAACCCGAGCATGTCGTGAAAGTCCATGTTGGTTTACGGTATTTGTATTTCTATCTGTATCAGAAATAAACAATGAAAGGAATTTTAAAAGTGATTTTTAACCAGACAACATGCCACTATAAAGAGGCTAAATGTGTTTGATCTATCAATAGGTTCGAATTAATTTAACTCCATTTTCAATTATATCACGGCGACCAGTTCATCAACCCACGTGTTTCTTTGCTTTTTTACACCAGTGATTAACATCCAAGTCATGTTCGCTCTGATTTCAAATATAAACTCTCATAAAGGCCAAAAACAGCCCATATTTTTCCGAAAATCTGACAAAAAATATAACTTTCCAACAAACATACGCTTTCTGTCGCCTCTACAAAAGACATAAATTGAGTGCAATTTTACCCCAATGTGTTCAACCCTATTCAATATTTATATATTATCCTTAATTGAACATTTTGATATTTTCGTTGTTGTATGTTCAAAGTCGTCTGCAGCATATTTGTCGTCTACAGCATATTTGTCGTCTACAGCATATTTGTCGTCTACAGCATATTTGTCGTCTGCCATATTTGTCGTCTACAGCATATTTGTCGTCTACAGCATATTTGTCGTCTACAGCATAGTTGTCGTCTGCAGCATATTTGTCGTCTGCCATATTTGTCGTCTACAGCATATTTGTCGTCTACAGCATATTTGTCGTCTACAGCAGATTTGTCGTCTTCCATATTTGTCGTCTACAGCATATTTGTCGTCTACAGCATATTTGTAGTCTACAGCATATTTGTCGTCTACAGCATATTTGTCGTCTACAGCATATTTGTCGTCTACAGCATATTTGTCGTCTACAGCATATTTGTCGTCTACAGCATATTTGTAGTCTACAGCATATTTGTCGTCTTCCATATTTGTCGTATACAGCATATTTGTCGTCTACAGCATATTTGTAGTCTACAGCATATTTATAGTCTACAGCATATTTGTCGTCTACAGCATATTTGTTGTCTACAGCAGATTTGTCGTCTTCCATATTTGCCGTCTGCCATATTTGTCGTCTGTCATATTTGTCGTCTGCCATATTTGTCGTCTGCCATATTTCTCGTCTACAGCATATTTGTCGTCTACAGCATATTTGTCGTCTGCCATATTTGTCGACTACAGCATATTTATCGTCTACAGCATATGTGTCGTCTACAGCATATTTGTTATAGGTGGGAAAGGGACAAATGGAATAGAACGACAAAAAAGTAATGTAATTAGTTCACGTAATTTAAAAAGAGTAGTGAAGCATTAGGGAAACAGGATAAATTGCTCAATATGATGAATTTCTTTTTATTCCTAACGTATTCTCCATAGTGGTCATTTTCAGAAATGTCAACATCCGCTGTGGTCGAGTGGTTACCGTCAGGGATTTCGAAACCGGGTGTCTCGTGTTCGATCCCCAGCCGCGGCACTACGGTCATGGTGGAGTGCCCCTGGGCAAGGCACAATTTCTAGCCTAGTACTGGTTTGTTTACCCAGGGATCATGAATAATTAAAAATTTAAATGCGCGCTAAATGACCTTAGCTGTCGATGCGCCATAAAACAATATAAATTCAATTTAACCCTTTCCTACCTATATATGCATTTTGACGCATATGCAGCAGACGACTCTTGAAACAATAGTGTTAAAAGGAGTAATTTCTCCATTTAGTAATTCTACCTACAATTATTGAGATGTTGTATATTTGCGAGTAAACATTTTCAAGCCGATTTGCTGTATGTGGTAAAAAGTTAAGGACAACAACTCTCTAGATTTAATTATTTACATACGTTAGATATTGCACTGGAAATGTAACAACAACTCTCTAGATTTAATTATTTACATACGTTAGATATTGCACTGGAAATGTAACAACAACTCTCTATATTTAATTATTTACATACGTTATATATTGCACTGGAAATGTAACAACAAGTCTCTAGATTTAATTATTTACATACGTTAGATATTGCACTGGAAATGTAACACTTCAAATGTATCACATTATATATCCGAATATCACTACATGTAGTATTTACTCTTTCGCTTCCGAACTTCATACAATTGGATAGCTCCATGTTCTGGTGCACCTTATCTAAAGCTCCGCATAAAATATATCTCAAAACTATTCTGTAATGTATTATCATCCTATTACTTTATCCCTTTTAAATGTTATGTAAATATAAATGTCCATAGGCCGGATGCCTTTATTCTTGAATCACAAATTTAATCGATTAACTTCAGTGTGATAAATACAACATAAATACAAATAATTCCGAAAAAAGTCAATCTGAACTGTACTGTAGGAAAACCAACCTTCGCGAAATGATCACAAATATCGGATAAATCTCTGCGTGTGTATAAAGATGCTATCGGAAACTAAACGATAATTGTTTTACAGACGTTTCATTGCACCTAACGTGACTGATTGACAAACAGTCAACTAATAGAGATGGGATTCCAAGAATATATATATAGCTTAAATATTTCTTTGAAGTTTATCTTTATACAGATTTATATTTCTCAATAAAAAAAGGAATATTAATTGTTTGGGGATGAAAGCTCTTTTAGACATTGTTTAAGTCACTTGAGGACGGCTAATTCTGAACTCACATCAGGACGGCTAATTCTAAGCTCACATCAGGATGGCTAATTCTGAGCTCACATTAGGACGGCTATTTCTGAGCTCACATCAGTACGGCTAATTCTGAATTCACACCAGGACAGCTAATTCTGAGCTCACATTAGGACGGCTATTTCTGAGCTCACATCAGGACGGCTAATTCTGAACTCACACCAGGACAGCTAATTCTGAACTCACATCAAGACGGCTAATTCTGAACTCACATCAGGACGGCTAATTCTGAGCTCACATTAGGACGGCTATTTCTGAGCTCACATCAGGACGGCTAATTCTGAGCTCACATCAGGACGGTTAATTCTGAATTCACACCAGGACAGCTCATTCTGAGCTCACATTAGGACTGCTAATTCTGAGCCCACATTAGGAGGGCTATTTCTGAGCTCACATCAGGACGGCTAATTCTGAGCTCACATCAGGACGGCTAATTCTGAACTTACACCAGGACAGCTAATTCTGAGCTCACATCAGGACTGCTAATTCTGAGCTCACATTAGGACGGCTAATTCTGAGCTCACATTAAGACAGCTAATTCTGAGCTCACATCAGGACTGCTAATTCTGAGCTCACATTAAGACGGCTAATTCTGAGCTCACATTAGGACGTCTAATTCTGAGCTCACATCAGGACGGCTAATTATGAGCTCAAATTAGGACGGCTAATTCTGAGCTCACATTAGGACGGCTAATACTGAGCTCACATCAGGACAGCTAATTCTGAACTCACACCAGGACGGCTAATTCTGAGCTCACATCAGGACGGCTAATTCAGAGCTCACATTAGGACGGCTAATTCTGAGCTCACATTAAGACGGCTAATTCTGAGCTCACATCGAGACGGCTAATTCTGAGCTCACATCAGGACGGCTAATTCTGAACTTACATCAGGACGGCTATTTCTGAGCTCACATCAGGACGGCTAATTCTGAGCTCACATTAGGACGGCTAATTCTGAGCTCACACCAAGACGGCTAATTCTGAGCTCACATCAGGACGGCTAATTCTAAGCTCACATTAGGACGGCTAATTCTGAGCTCACACCAAGACGGCTAATTCTGAGCTCACATCAGGACGGCTAATTCTGAATTCACATCAGTACGGCTAATTCTGAATTCACACCAGGACAGCTAATTCTGATCTCACATAAGGAAGGCTAATTCTGAATTCACACCAGGACGGCTAATTCTGAACTTACATTAGGACGGCTAATTCTGAACTCACATAAGGACGGCTAATTCTGAACTCACATTAGGACGACTAATTCTGAGCTCACATCAGGGCGGCTAATTCTGAGCTCACACCAAGACGGCTAATTCTGAGCTCACATTAGGACGGCTAATTCTGAGCTCACACCAGGACGGCTAATTCTGAACTCACATTAAGACGACTAATTCTGAGCTCACATCAGGACGGCTAATTCTGAGCTCACACCAGGACGGCTAATTCTGAGCTCACACCAAGACAGCTAATTCTGAGCTCACACCAGGACAGCTAATTCTGAGCTCACACCAGGACGGCTAATTCTGAACTCACACCAGGACAACTAATTCTGAACTCACACCAGGACGGCTAATTCTGAGCTCACACTAGGACAGCTAATTCTGAGCTCACACCAGGACAGCTAATTCTGAACTCACACCAGGACAGCTAATTCTGAGCTCACACCAAGACAGCTAATTCTGAGCTCACACCAGGACGGCTAATTCTGAGCTCACATAACAGTCTTATTAAGCAACTGGCTGCTTTTCCAAATAATCTGATATCTTATTGATGGAACAATATTAACCTCTGTCGTACTGACTTTTTCCAAACGTTGTGAAAGCAGTTGACCGGGCTGGTGCTCGAACTCACAACGCTTATATTCATTACCCGCGTCGTTAACGACTGAGCTACCGGGGACACTGATTTGTTATTCTCTGAGCTTATCATTACCCGCGTCGTTAACGACTGAGCTACCGGGGACACTGATTAGTTATTCTCTGAACTTATCATTACCCGCGTCGTTAACGACTGAGCTACCGGGGACACTGATTAGTTATTCTCTGAACTTATCATAACTGATCCGGGACGACACATTCCGTCTCTGTCCAATGTATCGACCATTACTGGTCCGGGACGACACATTCCGTCTCTGTCTAATGTATCGACCATTACTGATCCGGGACGACACATTCTGTCTCTGTCTAATGTATCGACCATTACTGATCCGGGCCGACACATTCCGCCTCTGTCTAATGTATCGACCATTACTGATCCGGGCCGACACATTCCGCCTCTGTCTTATGTATCGACCATTACTGGTCCGGGCCGACACATTCCGTCTCGGTCTAATGTATCGACCATAACTGGTCCGGGCCGATACATTCCGTCTCGGTCTAATGTATCGACCATTACTGATTCGGGACGACACATTCCGCCTCTGTCTAATGTATCGACCATTACTGGTCCGGGACGACACATTCCGTCTCTGCTTAATGTATCGACCATTACTGATTCGGGACGACACATTCCGTCTCTGTCTAATGTATCGACCATTACTGATCCGGGACGACACATTCCGTCTCTGTCTAATGTATCGACCATTACTGATCCGGGACGACACATTCCGTCTCTGTCTAATGTATCGACCATTACTGATCCGGGGCGACACATTCCGTCTCTGTCTAATGTATCGACCATTACTGATCCGGGACGACACATTCCGTCTCTGTCTAATGTATCGACCATTACTGATCCGGGGCGACACATTCCGTCTCTGTCTAATGTATCGACCATTACTGATCCGGGACGACACATTCCGTCTCTGTCTAATGTATCGACCATTACTGATCCTGGGCGACACATTCCGTCTCTGTCTAATGTATCGACCATTACTGATTCGGGACGACACATTCCGTCTCTGTCTAATGTATCGACCATTACTGATCCAGGACGACACATTCCGTCTCAGGTGGATAGAGGCATAGAGAAATGATTCCTGAATCAGAAAATCCACTGGAAGGGAAACATGTATATCCAGGTAAACCTGCGCGGCATACTATTCATACTTTCATTCATTGAGATTTTTGGTTTCTTTCCCCCAACATGTCCTCAAAGTCGTCTTCTGCAGAGTTGATGGATGTGGGAAATAATTAACAAGTGATGGAGAATGTAACAGCATGATTTCCGAAAGAAATCATCATCAAAAGATAAGAAATACCTCGCCCTCACCCTGTTATTATATTCAGAAGGCTAAATGGGGCTTGGTCAAAAACATGTGTATACATAGGAGTCGCTGTCCGCAGATACATTAAGATAGGAGTCGCTGTCCGCAGATACATTAAGATAGGAGTGGCTGTCCGCAGATACATTAAGATAGGAGTCGCTGTCCGCAGATACATTAAGATAGGAGTGGATGTCCGCAGATACATTAAGATAGGAATGGCTGTCCGCAGATACATTAAGATAGGAGTCGCTGTCCACAGATACATTAAGATAGGAGTGGCTGTCCGCAGATACATTAAGATAGGAGTCGTTGTCCGCAGATACATTAAGATAAGAGTCGCTGTCCGCAGATACATTAAGATAGGAGTGGTGTCCGCAGATACATTAAGATAGGAGTGGCTGTCCGCAGATACATTAAGACCCCATAGGAGTCGCTGTCCGCAGATACATTAAGATAGGAGTCGCTGTCCGCAGATACATTAAGATAGGAGTGGTGTCCGCAGATACATTAAGATAGGAGTGGTGTCCGCAGATACATTAAGATAGGAGTGGTGTCCGCAGATACATTAAGATAGGAGTCGCTGTCCGCAGATACATTAAGATAGGAGTGGCTGTCCGCAGATACATTAAGACCCCATAGGAGTCGCTGTCCGCAGATACATTAAGATAGGAGTGGCTGTCCGCAGATACATTAAGATAGGAGTGGTGTCCGCAGATACATTAAGATAGGAGAGGCTGTCCGCAGATACATTAAGACCCCATAGGAGTCGCTGTCCGCATATACATTAAGATAGGAGTCGCTGTCCGCAGATACATTAAGATAGGAGTGGTGTCCGCAGATACATTAAGATAGGAGTGGTGTCCGCAAATACATTAAGATAGGAGTGGCTGTCCGCAGATACATTAAGACCCCATAGGAGTCGTTGTCCGCATATACATTAAGATAGGAGTCGCTGTCCGCAGATACATTATGATAGGAGTGGTGTCCGCAGATACATTAAGATAGGAGTGGTGTCCGCAGATACATTAAGATAGGAGTGGTGTCTGCAGATACATTAAGATAGGAGTGGCGGTCCGCAGATACATTAAGATAGGAGTTGCTGTCTGCAGATACATTAAGATAGGAGTGGTGTCCGCAGATACATTAAGATAGGAGTGGTGTCCGCAGATACATTACGATAGGAGGCGCTGTCCGCAGAAACATTAACATAGGAGTCGATGTCCGCAGATACATTAAGATAGGAGTGGCTGTCCGCAGATACATAAAGATAGGAGTGGCTGTCCGCAGATACATTAAGATAGGAGTGGTGTCCGCAGATACATTAAGATAGGAGTGGTGTCCGCAGATACATTAAGATAGGAGTGGTGTCCGCAGATAAATTAAGATAGGAGTGGTGTCCGCAGATACATTAAGATAGGAGTAGTGTCCGCAGATACATTAAGATAGGAGTCGCTGTCCGCAGATACATTAAGATAGGAGTGGTGTTCGCAGATACATTAAGATAGGAGTGGCTGTCCGCAGATACATTAAGATAGGAGTGGCTGTCCGCAGATACATTAAGACCCCATAGGAGTCACTGTCCGCATATACATTAAGATAGGAGTCGCATTCCGCAGATACATTAAGATAGGAGTGGTGTCCGCAGATACATTAAGATAGGAGTCGCTGTCCGCAGATACATTAAGATAGGAGTGGTGTCCGCAGATACATTAAGATAGGAGTGGCTGTCCGCAGATACATTAAGACCCCATAGGAGTCGCTGTCCGCATATACATTAAGATAGGAGTCGCTGTCCGCAGATACATTAAGAAAGGAGTGGTGTCCGCAGATACATTAAGATAGGAGTGGCTGTCCGCATTTACATTAAGATAGGAGTCGCTGTCCGCAGATACATTAAGAAAGGAGTGGTGTCCGCAGATACATTAAGATAGGAGTGGCTGTCCGCATTTACATTAAGATAGGAGTCGCTGTCCGCAGATACATTAAGATAGGAGTGTTGTCCGCAGATACATTCAGATAGGAGTGGTGTTAGCAGATACATTAAGATAGGAGTGGTGTCCGCAGATACATTAAGATAGGAGTGGTGTCCGCAGCTACATTAAGATAGGAGTGGCTGTCCGCAGATACATTAAGACCCCATAGGAGTCGCTGTCCGCATATACATTAAGATAGGTGTCGCTGTCCGCAGATACATTAAGATAGGAGTCGTTGTCCGCAGATACATTAAGATAAGAGTCGCTGTCCGCAGATACATTAAGATAGGAGTGGTGTCCGCAGATACATTAAGATAGGAGTGGCTGTCCGCAGATACATTAAGACCCCATAGGAGTCGCTGTCCGCAGATACATTAAGATAGGAGTGGTGTCCACAGATATATTAACATAGGAGTCGCTGTCCGCATATACATTAAGATAGGAGTGGTGTCCGCAGATACATTAACATAGGAGTCGCTGTCCGCAGATACATTAAGATAGGAGTGGTGTCCGCAGATACATTAAGATAGGAGTCGCTGTTCGCAGATACATTAAGATAGGAGTGGTGTCCGCAGATACATTAAGATAGGAGTGGTGTCCGCAGATACATTAAGATAGGAGTCGCTGTCCGCAGTTACATTAAGATAGGAGTCGCTGTCCGCAGTTACATTAAGATAGGAGTGGCTGTCCGCAGATACATTAAGATAGGAGTCGCTGTCCGCAGATACATTAACATAGGAGTCGCTGTCCGCAGATACATTAAGATAGGAGTGGTGTCCGCAGATACATTAAGATAGGAGTCGCTGTTCGCAGATACATTAAGATAGGAGTGGTGTCCGCAGATACATTAAGATAGGAGTGGTGTCCGCAGATACATTAAGATAGGAGTCGCTGTCCGCAGTTACATTAAGATAGGAGTCGCTGTCCGCAGTTACATTAAGATAGGAGTGGCTGTCCGCAGATACATTAAGATAGGAGTCGCTGTCCGCAGATACATTAAGATAGGAGTCGCTGTCCGCAGATACATTAAGATAGGAGTCGCTGTCCGCAGATACATTAAGATAGGAGTGTTGTCCGCAGATACATTAAGATAGGAGTCGCTGTCCGCAGATACATTAAGACCCCATAGGAGTCGCTGTCCGCAGATACATTAAGATAGGAGTCGCTGTCCGCAGATACATTACATTAAGATAGGAGTGGTGTCCGCAGATACATTAAGATAGGAGGCGCTGTCCGCAGAAACATTAACATAGGAGTCGATGTCCGCAGATACATTAAGATAGGAGTGGCTGTCCGCAGATACATTAAGATAGGAGTGGTGTCCGCAGATACATTAAGATAGGAGTGGTGTCCGCAGATACATTAAGATAGGAGTGGTGTCCGCAGATACATTAAGATAGGAGTGGGTCCGCAGATACATTGAGATAGGAGTGGTGTCAGCAGATACATTAAGATAGGAGTCGCTGTCCGCAGATACATTAAGATAGGAGTGGCTGACCGCAGATACATTAAGATAGGAGTGGCTGTCCGCAGATACATTAAGACCCCATAGGAGTCGCTGTCCGCATATACATTAAGATAGGAGTCGCTGTCCGCAGATACATTAAGATAGGAGTGGTGTCCGCAGATACATTAAGATAGGAGTCGCTGTCCGCAGATACATTAAGATAGAAGTGGTGTCGCAGATACATTAAGATAGGAGTGACTGTCCGCTGATACATTAAGACCCCATAGGAGTCGCTGTCCGCATATACATTAAGATAGGAGTCGCTGTCCGCAGATACATTAAGATAGGAGTCGCTGCCCGCAGATACATTAAGATAGGAGTGGTGTCCGCAGATACATTAAGATAGGAGTGGCTGTCCGCATTTACATTAAGATAGGAGTCGCTGTCCGCAGATACATTAAGATAGGAGTGGTGTCCGTAGATACATTAAGATAGGAGTGGTGTCCGCAGATACATTAAGATAGGAGTGGTGTCCGCAGATACATTAAGATAGGAGTGGTGTCCGCAGATACATTAAGATAGGAGTGGTGTCCGCAGATACATTAAGATAGGAGTGGTTTCCGCAGATACATTAAGATGGGAGTGGCTGTCCGCAGATACATTAAGACCCCATAGGAGTCGCTGTCCGCATATACATTAAGATAGGTGTCGCTGTCCGCAGATACATTAAGATAGGAGTGGCTGTCCGCAGATACATTAAGACCCCATAGGAGTCGCTGTCCGCAGATACATTAAGATGGGAGTGGTGTCAGCAGATATATTAACATAGGAGTCGCTGTCCGCAGATACATTAAGATAGGAGTGGTGTCCGCAGATACATTAACATAGGAGTCGCTGTCCGCAGATACATTAAGATAGAAGTGGTGTCCGCAGATACATTAACATAGGAGTCGCTGTCCACAGATACATTAAGATAGGAGTGGTGTCCGCAGATACATTAAGATAGGAGTGGTGTCCGCAGATACATTAAGATAGGAGCGGCTGTCCGCAGATACATTAAGATAGGAGTGGTGTCCGCAGATACATTAAGATAGGAGTCGCTGTCCGCAGATACATTAAGACCCCATAGGAGTCGCTGTCCGCAGATACATTAAGACCCCATAGGAGTCGCTGTCCACAGATACATTAAGACCCCTAATCGCGGCTCATCTATCGCTGTCTCTGTATCCTACACAATAGCTAGCTGTAGTTATTAAGGTTTTGTCTCTGTATCCTACACAATAGCTAGCTGTAGTTATTAAGGTTTTGTCTCTGTATCCTACACAATAGCTAGCTGTAGTTATTAAGGTGTTGTCTCTGTATCCTACACAATAGCTAGCTGTAGGTATTAAGGTTTTGTCTCTGTATCCTACACAATAGCTAGTTGTAGTTATTAAGGTTTTGTCTCTGTATCCTACACAATAGCTAGCTGTAGTTATTAAGGTTTATATATAGCTGTCTCTGTATCCTACACAATAGCTAGCTGTAGTTATTAAGGTTTTGTCTCTGTATCCTACACAAAAGCTAGCTGTAGTTATTAAGGTTTTGTCTCTGTATCCTTCACAATAGTTAGCTGTAGTTATTAAGGTTTTGTCTCTGTATCCTACACAATAGCTAGCTGTAGTTATTAAGGTGTTGTCTCTGTATCCTACACAATAGCTAGCTGTAGGTATTAAGGTTTTGTCTCTGTATCCTACACAATAGCTAGTTGTAGTTATTAAGGTTTTGTCTCTGTATCCTACACAATAGCTAGCTGTAGTTATTAAGGTTTATATATAGCTGTCTCTGTATCCTACACAATAGCTAGCTGTAGTTATTAAGGTTTTGTCTCTGTATCCTACACAAAAGCTAGCTGTAGTTATTAAGGTTTTGTCTCTGTATCCTTCACAATAGTTAGCTGTAGTTATTAAGGTTTATATATAGCTGTTTCTGTATCCTACACAATAGCTAGCTGTAGTTATTAACGTTTTGTCTCTGTATCCTACACAATAACTAGCTGTAGTTATTAAGGTTTTGTCTCTGTATTCTACACAATAGCTAGCTGTAGTTATTAAGGTGTTGTCTCTGTATCCTACACAATAGCTAGCTGTAGGTATTAAGGTTTTGTCTCTGTATCCTACACAATAGCTAGTTGTAGTTATTAAGGTTTTGTCTCTGTATCCGACACAATAGCTAGCTGTAGTTATTAAGGTTTATATATAGCTGTCTCTGTATCCTACACAATAGCTAGCTGTATTTATTAAGGTTTTGTCTCTGTATCCTACACAAAAGCTAGCTGTAGTTATTAAGGTTTTGTCTTTGTATCCTACACAATAGCTAGCTGTAGTTATTAAGGTTTATATATAGCTGTTTCTGTATCCTACACAATAGCTAGCTGTAGTTATTAAGGTTTATATATAGCTGTTTCTGTATCCTACACAATAGCTAGCTGTAGTTATTAAGGTTTTGTCTCTGTATCCTACACAATAGCTAGCTCTAGTTATTAAGGTTTTGTCTCTGTATCCTACACAATAGCTAGCTGTAGTTATTAAGGTTCTGTATCTGTATCCTACACAATTATTGGCTGTAGTTATTAAGGTTTTGTCTCTGTATCCTACACAATAGCTAGCTGTAGTTATTAAGGTTTTGTCTCTGTATCCTACACAATAGCTAGCTGTAGTTATTAAGGTTCTGTCTCTGTATCCTACACAATTGCTGGCGGTAGTTATTAAGGTTTTGTCTCTGTATCCTACACAATAGCTAGCTCTAGTTATCAAGGTTTTGTCTCTGTATCCTACACAATAGCTAGCTGTAGTTATTAAGGTTTATATATAGGGCTCGTGTCTAGGAAATATATCAAATGTAATGAAAAAGACTATTTATAGAATATAACCCTATTATAGACCGTTTCCCGGAACTTTGTCCAGAACCTCTGACTAATGATCGGCAATTTTCTTAGAAACATCCGAAATATTTATTTATACGTACAATACCGCCATTAAACTATCGTTTGCATGAGATAAAACAAATATAAGCCGTCCTGCGGGTAAACCAATATTGTGGACTCATGAGACGGAATGGGTTGGCCCGGGTCATCCTGCACGGACAGCGCAGGCTGATCCGGGTCGATACATTACGCAGAGGCCATGGTGTTGGTTTATTTGCGGGACAGCTCATATTCTTTCATTTATCAAATCTATTTATAGCACTATACTCTGGCATATCACCGTTGTATCCCCCTGTGGCACTTGAACAGCGAAATTCCAAAGTATTCTTAATCGAGATTTTTTCATGTCTTAATAAAGTAAATAGTGAGAAAGGTGCAACAATCTTACTATCTGACGATATCAAATAGAGAGCAATGTGTCGACCATTAGGATCAAGTTTTACTTCAGCAAAAGAGAGAAAAGCTGAACAAATAAGACCGTTTTACTATAGCAAAACCAGAGAAAGACGCCACCAAAAAATCAATGTCTTACTATAGAAACAAGAGGAATAAATTTGCAACAATAAAGACGTAAAAAGAGAGAAAAGGCTCAAACAAGTCTTAATATAGTAATTAGAACAATTGTTACACTATTTAAGATGGTCCCATACTTATTTAAATAGAGAGAACGGCGCAACAATAAAGAACATGTCTTACTATAACAAATAGAGAGAATGGCGCAACAATAAAGAGCATGTCTTACTATAACACATAGAGAGAACGGCGCAACAATAAAGAACATGTCTTACTATAACACATAGAGAGAATGGTGCAACAATAAAGAGCATGTCTTACTATAACAAATAGAGAGAATGGCGCAACAATTAAGAGCATGTCTTACAATAACAAATAGAGAGAATGGCGCAACAATAAAGAGCATGTCTTACTATAACAAATAGAGAAAACGGCGCAACAATAAAGAAAATGTCTTACAATAACAAATAGAGAGAACGGCGCAACAATAAAGAGCATGTCTTACTATAACATATAAAGAGAACGGCGCAACAATAAAGAACATGTCTTACTATAACAAATAGAGAGAACGGCGCAACAATAAAGAACATGTCTTACTATAACACATAGAGAGAATCGCGCAACAATAAAGAACATGTCTTACTATAAGAAATAGAGAGAACGGCGCAACAATAAATAGCATGTCTTACTATAACAAATAGAGAGAACGGCGCAACAATAAAGAGCATGTCTTACTATAACAAATAGAGAGAACGGCGCAACAATAAAGAACATGTCTCACTATAACACATAGAGAGAACGGCGCAACAATAAAGAACAAACATGTCTTACTATAACAAATAGAGAGAATGGCGCAACAATAAAGAACATGTCTTACTATAACAAATAGAGAGAATGGCGCAACAATAAAGAACATGTCTTACTATAACAAATAGAGAGAATGGCGCAACAATAAAGAACATGTCTTACTATAACAAATAGAGAGAATGGCGCATCAATAAAGAACATGTCTTACTATAACACATAGAGAGAATGGCGCAACAATAACGAACATGTCTTACTATAACACATAGAGAGAATGGCGCAACAATAAAGAACATGTCTTACTATAACAAATAGAGAGAATGGCGCAACAATAAAGAGCATGAGTAGTAGTAAAGGAGGGGCATATGGGAATTGACACAAAATTCCCATATCGCCCTCCTGGTAAATGGAACAAAGAACAAAAAACTTAGTCATTTTCGTGATTTTTCGATTTTTGACCCAATTCCCATAATGCCCTCCAGGGGCTTATGGTATATGGGAATTTATCTCGTCTCCTTAAAACATTTTTTCAGGCTAAAATGCAGTTGGACTTAGTCATTTTTCAGCAAAAATTGAACTTTGTTATTTTCAGGCTAAAATGCAGTTGGACTTAAGTCTTTTTTTCACCCCAAAAAAATGAACTTTGTTATTTTCAGGCAAAAATGCAGTTGGACTTAGTCTTTTTTCACCAAAAAATTAACTTAGTCATTTTTCAGCAAAGATTGAACTTTGTTATTTTCAGGCTAAAATGCAGTTGGACTTAGTCTTTTTTGAACATGACAATTCGATGAAAGATACACTTTCGAGAAAGTTGGTTGGCCCTGAAAAGCGCCGTTTTGTGTTTTTGGTATCCGTTCTTTTTTAATATCTTTTCTTTGGTATCTTGCACTTGATGTTATCTATGCTTTTTGAATGTTCACCCCGCCCCGTAACACCAGGGGTTCTTTTCTCACTTCTTTTGTCAGAGTTTTCATCATCAACATCTTGTACTTTCCGTTTTCGAGACGTGGTCTTACTTTGTTTCATCACCGATGTTATCTGGTCAATGGCATTAGTCAATGATTCAGTATTGAAAATGAACTGAATCGGTACCTTAGTCGGTTTAGGCGGCTCGACTGGTGTCTTCACTCCACAGACTTTTTGTAGATTACTATTAAGTCTGTCAACGTTCTTGTTCAGTGATTTCAATTCCTCCAGTACATGGTTGAACTTTTTAACTTCAGTTATAATTGTCTCCAATGTTGTCTCTTGAGATGAGGTGATCTTCTTCATTTCACACCAAATATTTTTCAAGTCATCATTTGGCTGTTGTTGGTAACCCCCTGCATTTACTGTCGTATTAACTGCGTGTGACAACAAGTCAATGTCTGATGGTTGCTGAAGAATGTAATCTTCTAAGTTGAACTCCATCTCTTTTTCTGAGCTGTGAAGAAACACGTCTTGATATGCTTTAAATAATGTTCTATCGATCGTTGATGGTTTTATTTACCCTCGCCTATCGGCATAGAGCCATTTGGCGAGCAGCCATTGTTTTATCTCTCCATTTTTTTTTATTTAAGGGGTTGACTATGTTTTAAATTTTCTCTTTTCGATTTTGAATATATTTTCGTTTTCTATTGGTGCATATCCAGCTTTCTGTTTATAGTATATTGTTGTATGTGTGTATATAGGTGTATGTGAGTAAAACTATATTTATTTATTTAGTTACTAAAACATATAGAAGCAATTGTTGCAAAAAACGCATTTAGTAATATTGTGCAAAAAAGCACTACCCAACAGTCCTCCACAACGGAGCCCCCGATTGGCTGAATTTCAATCCGCTTTTACGGCCAAGCTCGACATTTACACATAAATATATGGTCAATGACGAGTTGGCCAGATTTAGCGTCCAGCCAATCACAGGCTCCGCTGTACAGGTAGCTCTTTACCCTTTAGCCGCTTATAAAAAAGGGCAAAGGGTGTAACAAAACAAACTCTAAATATGTGTTTTAATGTTCCCAATAAATTGGGAACTATATTGCATAAAACAATTTTTGAAATGAAAAAGATAATAAAGGAAAGTTAAGGTGATGAAAAAATAGAAAAATAAAAAAAAAATAAGAAAAAACGACAGAGTCCAAAAAAAGGACTCCCGAACAGTCCTCCACAACGGAGCCCCTGATTGGCCGAATCTCAATCCGTTTTTACGACCAAGCTCGACATTTACACATAAATCTATGGTCAATGACGAGTTGGCCAGGTTTAGCGTCCAGCCAATCACAGGCCCCGTCGTACAGGTATCTGTTTACCCTTTAGCCGTTTTAAAAAAGGGCAAAGGGTGTAATAAACAAAGTTTAAATAGATGTTTTTTAAAGTTCCCAATAAATTGGGAACTATATATTGTATAAAACAATTATTGGAGTGAAAAACATAATATGGGAAGGTTAAGATGAAGGAAAAATAAAAAATAAAAAATTTGTGAGAAAAAACGAGGACTCCTGAATTGCCTCCACAACGGCGCCCCTGATTGGCCGAATTTCAATCCGATTTTATGGCCAAGCTCGACATTCACACGTAAATCTATGGTGAATGACGAGTTGGCCAGGATTTGCGTCCAGCCAATCACGGGCGCCGCTGTATCACCGTCCGTTTAGCCCCTGTTCCTTTAAAGATGTAATCCGGGCATATAGACGGCGATTGGAGGCAAGTTTTTCTCAAGGCAGCGTACTACACGGGAACCTATCGATGTTTTCAACGTTTATACCAGCGTTTTGCACAGTGTGGTGTAAAAAACATATTAATAAAAAACATTCTAATGTAAGTTCGGGTGCTGGGCTTCCAGCACCCTAAACAACTTCCGGCAAAAACGGCCCTCTCAGGATACCATAAAAACCAACAGGTGTATATACATATATAGAAAGAAAATGTGTGCCAAAAAAGCACTCCCAAACCCTCCTCCACAACGGTGTCCCTGATTGGCCGAATTTCAATCCGCCTTTCCGGCCAAGCTCGACCTTCACTCATAATTCTATGTTGAAGGACGAGTCGACCAGATCTAGCGTGCAGCCAATCACAGGCCCCGTTGTGGGCAAAGGCCGAACTTGTTTTATAAATAATCACTAAAAAATGAAGAACTAAGACTGATTTTTAAAAGACGAAATACATATGAAAAATAACATAAAACAAATGCTACAGCGTAGTGGCACAGTGTGGTTAAAACATTTGGCTTAAAAAATACCTCCAGCAATATGCGCACCATCCAGCAAAAACGACCCTTACGAACCCATTAAAACTAGTGCTATATACATATATCCCACACTGTGCCAGCCCTGTAGGATAAAATATTTACATAGTTTAAAAATGTATGACTTGATTGCAACACTGGTGCATATTGATGAGTGGGCTCCTTTGTCATATCAAGTCCCACCAACCAGCCGCCTGATGGATTTCGCAGCTATGCTCCCTGTACACTTGCTCATGCGAGCCCCCGCCCGCGCGCGCACCCCCAACAAAAGCTGACGGGGAGGACATCTTTCGTAAATGACCCAGATATCGCCATCCCCCCGTCACGCAAATGAAGGGTGCCGCACCCGCGCAGACGGGTACCAACATGTAGCAAACTCCATCCACCAGACAGCTCAGTCCGCGAGACGATTGCATCAGCACACGGAAAAAGCGTGTGCCATTTTCGACTTATGACTCGGGAGCCCATTGTATTGATGCTATATCCCATGTAGTACCGGCCAGGGCAGAAAACAGTGCAATTTCAAGGCAAAAAATTAAAAAGACTTACATCTGCGGGTAGATTTGTTTTCAATGGTTTGATGCATTGGGCTTTTTGTCCGCTCTGTCAAATTGATAGTATCCCTTTGATGAATGTAAAATATTAATGTAAACAATGTGGAAAAGGATAAGATGAGACAGAGTGCGGGCGAGATCTAAAGCCCCAGTCTTGGGTAATTTAGAGATGTAGGTCAGTAATTAAGAAAGTGGGTCATACTTCATCCAATGTAGGTCAAGGACGTGTTAAGTCAATCCTTAAATATTTAAGGGCGCGGACGCGATGGAACGCACCCCCAAACAGGCAAACATTGGCGAAAAGGAAGTAAAATAAATGTAAAAATTGCACTGAATTCGGAAAAATAAAAAATGGACAGAAAAAGATTATGCAGATGACACCTATATCTTGTCTGTCATCTGACAATCTAAAATGTAGCACTCCAATGCCATAAACGTAGACGTCCGGAGGGCCTTGGACGGAAAGAGTAATGTATGTATGTCCATTTGGCCGCCAGACCTCAGTACGACATCGGAGAGCGTTTTCCTTGAATCCCCGTGAACCCTGCAATGCAACAGAAAATGCTCTGTAGTATCTGGGACGACACATACGGGACATATTTTAGGTTTGTCCAGTATGAACCGTCCCATACTCCCCGGCAGCAGATTGAATCCCAGCCTCAGCCTAGTCACGCACTTATCCACCCTTTTACAGGTAGAATACTTGTGTGGCTGGCTAAGACTGGCTCCCTGGGGTGGGATGGGCTGGCTCTTTGTTTTGTCCGCCAGCCCTTTACTCCATTTTTGCTTTTTGATGCACCTAATTATGGAGTAGATTTCAGTTGCTGCCAGGGGAACATTGTCAACGACAGAGCACCCTAATCCGTCCTTAGCCGCCCTATCTGCTAGTTCATTTCCCTGGACCTCGACATGAGCTGGACACCACATTAATTTAACTTTTATGTCATTTACATAGCACTGATCATGAAGGGAGATTATATTTTCTATAAGATCAGGCCTTGATTTGCTGTTTCTTTGATGAATAGATTGGAGTGCAGATAACGAGTCTGATAGAATAGCAACAGTATGTGGTCGGTTGACGAGAGTCCAGTTAAAAGCATATTGGATTGCGATCAGTTCGGCAGCATAGATAGATAACTTGTTGCTGAGTCTTTTTGATATGGTAACATTTTCTGATGGTATAACCATTGCTGCCGCAACTGTCTGATTTGTATCTTTACTACCGTCTGTATAAATTTTTAAGTACTCAGCGTAATTTGAGGAGATATGATCATTTGTGATCTCTAAAATTTTGGTGGATGATCATTCTTGTTAAACCTCAAACTTAGGGACATGTCGACTACAGGGGGAGCTAGCATCCAGGGCGACTCTAGACGGGGTCTAAGGTCCGCTACATTGCACTCATGGATCCGATATTCCTCGGCAAGCTGTTGAACCTGGGCTCCGAATGGGAGTTTGGCTTTTTTGTATTTAGCTTTGACGAAGAAATCGGCTCCAATGATTGCATTCACAGGTTTGCAAGGTCTACTTTTAACCCTAGCCAGGTACTTTAGGGATTGCTCTTCGCGGCGTAGATTTAGAGGCTCAATCCCAGCTTCTTGCTCAAGTATATATAATGGAGTGGTGGGTAGAGCTCTCAGAGCTATAACTAAGGCCTTATCTTGAACAGTACTTAATCGGTTTAAATTAGTTTTTGCTGCACAAGCATAGACTTCGGCACCATAGTCTAGCTTTGGACGTATTAAGGACTTGTAGAGAAGGAGGAGCGAGTTTTTATCCGAACCAAATTTTGTGCCCCTCAGCATTCTCATTAAATTCAAGTCCTGTTGGCATTTGGTGACCAGTTCATTTATATGTGACTGTAAAGTAAACCTCTCATCAAGAGTCATGCCCAAAAAATATACAGTCTTCTTAAATTGTATTTTTGTGTTTCCTAAGGATACGTCCACTTGGTGCGAGTTTATGTGACCAAATAATATCCCTACTGTTTTTGCCTGACTAATTTTGAAGCCCCACTCTTGGGACCAGCGCCAAATGGAGTCAAGTCCTATCTGTGCCTTTCTTTGTAGGTATTGAATATTGCCTCCACAGAGCCAACTGCCTGAGTCGTCGGCAAATTGGCTAATAACCATCCCTGACCCCTCAGATACATCAGGGAAATCATTAATTAATAGAGAGAAGAGTAGAGGGGAAATTATGGCGCCCTGGGGCGTACCTCTCTTCAGAGTTTGAGTATCTGAGAGGGTACCCTCGACTTTAACTGTGATTTTCCTGTCCAACAAGAAGGCCCGTATATAATTGAAGCATCGCCCCGTGATTCCGTGTTTTTTTAAATTTATATAGAATGCTTGAGTGCCAAGCCAGATCGAAAGCGGCCTCTAGGTCCAGAAAAATCGCTAGAACATGGTGCCCTCTATTTTTAGATTTGAGTACATCATGTTGAAGCCGCACTAAGTGATCGAGCGTGCTACGTCCCTTTCTGAAGCCAGATTGAAGGGGATTTATTATGTTTTTTGATTCTAAAAGTCGTTCCAAACGTGCCTTGACCATCCCCTCTAGCAATTTCCCAGGGTGAGATGTCAGGCTTATCGGTCTGTATGATTTAGGTTCATTTTTATCTTTTCCTTTTTTGTGTAGGGGAATCACGCAAGCTAGCTTCCAATCCTCTGGAAATCTACCCTCACTCCATACGTTATTGAAAAAAGTTAACCATATTTTTAAGGCTGACTCGGACATATGTTTAAACATTGGGTATGCAATTTTGTCTAATCCTGCGGCGGAGTTTTTTCTGCTACTAATACAGTCTTTTAGTTCCTGAATAGTGAAGTCGGTGTTAAGGGATAAGTTTTCATTTTCTAAAAGAGGAGAGTCTATGAACTCTTGGTGGGCTTTTTCCAATTGTTTTTGATGGGCCAAAACTGATGGGTCTAGGTTTTCATCACTAGCTACTTTTGCGTAGTGGGAGACAAGGGAATTTGCTTTGTCAAGGTGGGTAATCGAAACACCTGCTGTGTTATTTAATACAGGGATTGGTGTGAATGAGGTACCTTTAATTCTGCGAATCTTATTCCAAAAATCCCTGGAATTTTTAGGGTTTACTATGCAGGATTCGCAGAAATCAGCCCAGTTTTGTGTTTTGTTTTCTAAAATAACCTTTTTGCAGTGGGCTGTTGCTTCTTTCAATTTGACCAGATTGACTTCACTAGGCGATTTTTTTAAAGTATAAATTGCATGCTTTCTCTCCTTGACTGCATTTTCACAAAATTCGTTCCACCACGGTACATTTTTTTTATTTTGTTGCAAGGTTTACCGACTGGGATTGAGTCTCTAGCTATGGACAGGAATTTTTCTGTAATTGATTTATTGAATAAATTTATGTTTGGATGATAGACTTTTCTGTAAGGGAGATCTCTCCACTTTTAGTTTTGTACATTTCCCAATCTGCTTTTTCGAACTTGAACCGCTCTGTCAAACTACATAGTAAATTTAAACTAGAAAAACCCAAAAAATAACATATCAGGTAACACGGAGCGTGGACCCATCAAAGGCCCCAGTCGGTATTTAAGTAATGTAGGTCAATAATTAAGCAGAGGGGGGTGGGGGAGGGGGGTGGGGGGCTCTCAAATCCTTAAATATTTGAGGGCGCGGACGCGATCGAAAGCACACCCAAAAAGAAAAACATAGCGGACAAAGAATTAAAAATTAAAGAGGAAATTGCACTGAGTTCGGAAAAAAGGGGAAACAACAGAAAAAAGAGCCCTATATCTTGTCTGTCATTTCACAATCGACAAGATATGTCCTCCAATGCCATAAAATGTAGAGGTTCGGAGGGCACTGGACGGAAACAGTAACAGTAATTAAGTCCATCCGACCACCCGACCTCACGATGAACATCGGAGAGCTTTTCCTTGCTTCCCGGTGATATCGAACAATGCAACAGAAGCATGCTGCTGTAGTATCCGGGGACGATGCATACAGGACAATAATTTTGGTTTGCCAAGTATGAACCGGCCCATACTCCCCGGCAGCAGATTATACCCCAACCTTAGCCTCGTCACACACTTATCCACCCTTTTACAGGCTGAATACTTGTGTGGCGGGCCAAGACTGGCTCCCTGTGGCGGGATGGGCTGGCTACGTGTTGAATCAGCCAGCCCCTTACTCCATTTCTGCTTTTTTTTTACTCCTAATTATGGAGTATATCTCTGAGGCTGCCAGGGGAACATTGTCCACTACAGAGCACCCTAGTCCGTCCTTCGCCGCCTATCTGCTAGCTCATTTCCCTGTAAGTCGACATGTGCTGGACACCACACTAAATTAACTTTTATGTCATTTACATAGCACTGAGTCATGAAGGAGAGATGATGTTTTCGTATAAGATCAGCTAGAGTTGCTATTTATTAGATTAATAGAGTGCAGGGCAGAGAGTGAGTCCGATAGAATGGCAACATTGTGTGTCGGTTGACGAGAGTCCCAGTTAAAAGCATATTGGATTGCGATCAGTTCGGCAGCATAGATAGATAACATGTTGCTGAGTCTTTTGTGAGATGGTAACTTTTTTTATGGTATTAACCATTGCTGCCGCAACTGTCTGATTTGTGTCTTTACTACCGTCTGTGTAGATTTTTAAATGCTCAGCGTAATTTGAGGAGTATGATCATTTGTGATATCTAAAATTGTTGGTGGCATGATCATTCTTTTTAAACCTCAAACTTAGGGGACATGTCGACTACAGGGGGGGGGGGGGGGGTGGCCAGCATCCAGGGCGACTCTAGACGGGGTCTAAGGTCCGCTACATTGTAATCATGGATCCGATATTCCTCGCAAGCCGTTGAATTTTTGCTCCAAATGGAGTTTGGCTTTTTTGTATTTGGCTTTGACGAAGAAATCGGCTCCATGATCGCATTCACATTGGTTGCAAGGTCTACTCTTAACCCTAGCCAGGTACTTCAACGATTGTTCTCTCTTCTTATTCTAGAGGCTCGATCCCAGCTTCCTGTTCAAGCACATTTAATGGAGTGGTAGGAAGCGCTCTCAGAGCTATAGCAAGCGCCTTATGTGGACAGTACCTTATCGATTTAAATTAGTTTTTGATGCACAGGACAGTAGACTAAGCCACCAATATAGCTCTTGGACGTATTAAGGACTTGTAGAGAAGTAGGAGCGAATTTTGTATCAGATCCGAAATGTGTGCCCCTAAGCATTTCTCATCAGGTTCAAGTCCTGTTGGCATTTGGTGACCAGTTCATGTTATGTGTGGACCTGTTGCAGTAAACCTCTCATCAAGAGTCATTCCCAAAATTTTTACTGTTTTTTTCAAATTATTTTTGTTGTTGCCTGAGAGGTACGTCCACTTGGTGCGAGGTTTGCATGCCAAATAATACTCCTACTGTGTTGTCTTACTGAGTTTGAAAGCCCCATTTCTTGAGACCAGCGCCAAATGGAGTCAAGTCCTATCTGTCCTTTTTTT
>JASEVX010000004.1:13114349-13243000 GCA_031761405.1 Serripes groenlandicus
ATTCTCGATACAGTTTTATAGATGCTCATTTCAGTTTTATACATGATTATTTCTGATGACATCTATCTATGCTTTTTCAATTGTAAGGAGTTATCTCGAAGGGGATTGTTTTATTTACACTGTCCTGTTGTTTAGGGATGATGATAGGGTAAGAGTGAGATAAAAGATAAAATAATAAATATTCCAGACCGTTAACACACTTTAATTCGTTTATGATGTGCTGTTTCTCTAAATTGTGACAACCAAATTAGCGCAAGTTGTGGTAGTTTATTTGTTTCACCTTTGCACAAATAGCTGAGATTTGAGTTGAATTATTCTTGCAGTTGAAATAAAAATAAATAGATGAGTCGAACAGGAAATGCTGCTTTTATAAAAACACAGTAAACCTAAAAGTACAAAACAACACAAATAGCAATGCTAATAAAGAATAAAAGTATCTGACGTCACAAACACAAAAAATGTAGGCTGCATTATTTTTATTTATACTGTCCTGTTGTTTAGGGATGACGACAAGAGTACGAGTGAGGTTTGGTGCAGGCCTGGACCTGTTTAAATTCCCCGAATTCAGTTTAAATTCCCCGAAGGATCTATGTTGCCACTGACCGTTTCAAGACGGTACTCCTGTTTCAACCTTTAATTGTTTGTGACGTCCTTTTGGAGTGCCCAATCATATCTACCCTTGTTTGATTTTATATGTCATAGGCATATCCTGTGGACTTAACTCTTTGCTTTATGATACTTAATCAAACTATAGAGGGTTATGTGAAGTGCATGCTCCCGGATATTCTTGATAAGGGGCACTTCACCGAAAACAAAATGGGTGTAAATACTTGCTCCCGGATACACTCAATGTGACTTCATCGAAAAGTAGTATGCTATTTAAATGCAGCATATAATGAAGGGTGATTAGTCAGCAACTTAGACGACATCGCAGCAGGTATGTTAGTGTTATTGTTAGTTTGGTTTACAATTTATTGTTTAAATAATTGTGTTTAATGTGTACTGGTCTATAAATATAATAAATTCATTTCTAATTCGAAACTTATGCACAGGACATATATTCCGATTTATTGTTTAGTATTATTTGTTTATGTTACTATATAGGTACTACGTTCATTAAAAACGTTATTGTAAAATGTGTATTAAATGTGTTTAGTTTAAATGCTAAAACAAACTATATGCAACATTTTAATGCATCTGGACAAAGCAACTTCATACGATTAATTTGATTAAATTACAACATTGGCTATTTATTTATAAATTGTCCTAAGCTATTAAATTATCATGTATATTTGATTAATATTACTTTACGACAGACATTTAAATCTCCATTAAACACATCTCTTGATAAGATTTGTAAACCTGTTATCAACGAGACAGACATGATATATTTAACTCGAGCTCTTCGTTATGCATCGATCTATACTATGGGTTAAAGGGAAACAATGAAATATTGAAATGTTTATCAGGCACTGAAAATAGCGTCTCCCTTTGTATATCCAGTATTATTTTCGCTTTAATATCATTAAATACAATTTCGGGATTTCACCTTTGCGTCCGTATTCTATCATAAGTATTGATATATTATTGTTGTTGCAATATTATAAACAGTTTATATTCTGAAAAAATAATTTGCTTTATACTACGTGTATATTTAATATTTATGATTCTAACACGACCTCCACAGTATTTCATATACAAAAAGAAGAGAGACAGCTGTATGTTATTCTACGATAAAATACAGCTGTTCCATTAATTCCCCGCGTATATTTCATCTGTTGGAAGCGCCACGTTACATGACGTCACTTGGTAAATATACGTCACGAAGACAAACTCAACTTTAATTTTATTGAAATGTTAATTACAACAAACTTGCCATGCTCCCAAACCGTGAACACCCGCGATATAAACCCATCATATGCATCAGTACATATAACATTAATAAGTATCTTGAACAAGGTGAGAACGTTTGACGTCATACAGCGCAAGCTATATGACGTAAGCAATGACTTAATTGTTTGTCACGTGACTACTAGTGTATTGAAACGCAAAACTTTGCATACGGGGGCGCCCAATGGAACAGCCTGTAAACATAGCAGCCTAATTACATTGATCTCCGAGATAATATATAGTTCCCCAACAATAGCGTAAACAATTGGGTTATTGTTGTGTTAGAATCGAAATAATAAATACATAACTGAATTTTAACGCACTCGTGATTTAATTACTACGCATCCGAATTCCTAACTGTATTTTATTCAACGATAAAACACAGGTACATATTTGTCATTTATTATTCTAACACGATCTCCACAGTGTTTCATATACACAAAGAAGAGAGCTATATGTTATTCTACGATAAAATACAGCTGTTCGATTAATTCCCCGCGTAAATTTCATCCGTTGGAAGCGCCACGTTACATGACGTCACTTGGTAAATATACGTCACGAAGACAAACTCAACAGTAATTTTAATGAAATGTTAATTACAACAAACTTGCCATGCTCTCAAACCGTGCACACCTCCGATATAAACCCATCATATGCATCAGTACATATAAGATTAATAAGCATCTTGAACAAGGTGAGAACGTTTGACGTCATAAAGCGCAAGCTATGTGACGTAAGTAATGACTTAATTGCTTGTCACGTGAGTACTAGTGTATTGAAAGGCAGAAATTTACATCGTTCGGATGCGAGTAATTAAATCACTCGTGCTAACGCAAATTACTCGTGCTAACGCACTCGTGATTTAATAACTACGCATCCGAACTCCTAACCGATAAAACACATGTACGTTTTTATTATTTCTAAATTAACAAATGCAAGTTATGCAAAAAAACTAGCGTTTTCAAAAAGAAATCAAGATTGCCGTGTGTCCCTTTAAAGTTCTGTGTAATGAATTTCACATGCATATATGTTTAATCTATGAACTGCCGTACGTGCTTATATCTTTAACAAAGACTATATCGTTCAGTGGCCATTAATCTGATGCATAATTGCTTAACATGGAGTACTATCAGTGTTTATAGTGTGTACTGACTTGTTGACTTATTGTTACTATGAAACTGGAGTTGCGGATTAAAGGGACATACGACAATCTGGATTTTTTTTATAAACTCGCTGCACCCTGCTAGTTTTTCTGTATAACCTGAATTTGTTTGATCAGTACTATAAACTAAAAAGAACAGCATTAAGCAAATTGTGTTTTTGCTTATCTATGTAAATCCGTACGGGACTCTGCGATTATATGGAGAAAAGTATGTCACTGCCTTCTTTTACTATCAAGTTTATTAGGCGAGGCTTAGAATGAGAATGGTGAGCCATTCTTGGTTTTCGTGCTGAGCCTAATAAACTTGATAGTAAAAGGCACTGACATAATACTCTATTTATCATGTAGATTATCCACATTTTTTGTATAATTTACTATAATTACCTATTTCTCAGAATGTTACGCTTATCGAGGACACCGCCATGTTGTTTTTGTTTTTTGTTTTTTTATGACGTCAGGCAACGTTACGCGCATAACGTCAGATTATAACGTTATGTACAATAAACGCCGAGTGATTCCGTATTGATTTGCTTTATTGGTTAGACTGTTCGACAGCCGGGCTTGTTTGAGTGAACGAGACATGCGCCGTGGAGCAGTCTACTTCCTAATAAAGCAACATTTATTAGGTCACCCCTTTATTAGGAGAAAAGTGCATATCTGTAGGAAAAAACTTATTTTTACTATATGTTTAACTGAATAATAAATAATAATAATCGCCACTTTTCTACGATTTCGGTAGTTTATAATAAAATTATATATAATCTCTGTAAACACGTTTTTATTTTAACCAAACATTATACTCTTTTCTAGATTTCGGTAGTTTATAATTAAATTATAATCTCTGCAGACACATTATTATTTTAACCATACACTACAATATACTTAAATTTTTTAATTATTATAATCACCGCATTAAAATCTGCTCGAACATTTGTTGTTATTATAATCGACGCATGCAACATTGTTTATTATAATAATCGACGCATGCAACATTGTTTATTATAATAACCGAGTCAGCGCTTTTATTATAACGTTCGCCACATTGATATAACCTACCTAACAATTAAAACCTCATAGTCGAACATTATTATAATTATAATAATCAAACACAAATAAGAAATCTCGAGAGAAATATTTATAATAATGTTTGCCTATAAAATAATGATATATGCTGCTGTTTTAAGAAATGGGGGTTGTGCAGGAGGTTTAAAGAATGGGATGGGTAGGCAGGGGCGTAGCATGGCCTGCTTTCATCATACTCATAATACGACATACGCCCCGCTCACCCCACCCCACCCCCCACAGCACAAGCAAACGCATATATTTTTTCTCTTAAACCTCCTGCCAACCCGTATACATTGAGCTTCCTGCTCCCCAATCCCGCCTCACACACACACACACACACACATACACACATTTCTTCTCTTAAACCTCCTGCCCACCCGCATTTCTTAAGCTTCCTGCCCCACATTTTTCTTCTCTTAAAACTCCTGCCACCTGCTCCTCCTTCCCCCACATACACATTTCTTTTCTTAAACATGCTGCCCACCCGCATCCCTTAAGATTCCTGCTTCCCATCCCCAACATACATTTCTTCTCTTAAACCTCCTGCCCACCCGCATCCCGTAAGGTTCCTGCTTCTCATCCCCAAAACACATTTTTCTTCTCTTAAACCTCCTGCCCACATACATCCCTTAAGTTTTCTGCTTCCCATCCCGCCACACACATGTCTTCTCTTAAACCTCCTGCCCACACGCATCACTACAGTAACGTCACTCTGGCCCCAAGTGGGTGAGGTAATGGTATTAAATGAGAATGTAAAGAATGTGATGACGTCACGTATGCGTCAGCGGTTTTGTTTTTCAAAGACGAGTTTCAACACGTATAGAGATGAATCACGTGACCAAAAGAGCCTATAAAAACATATGTTGTGTTAGATCATTTCACTAGACTGCGTTATCATATAAGGATTTTAAATTTGTCCATTAACCGAGTCTCAACATTTAAAATAAGTAAGTACATATGTTTCGAAAAATTCAAATTATACGTATTTTGTGTTTAATGAGAAAGAGTTTACAGTTTTTTAAAATAAGAAGGTGTTTTGCAATTGGTTAGACATCTTATTAACGTGTCATACTTTATTAAAGATACCTTTTAGAGAAAAACACGATGCAACTATCTCGAAATGTATAAATAACGAATGAGTACGTTATATGCTTTTAAATGATCGAACAATGAATTTTGTTTTATATTTCTAACAGTGTACTTTTTTTGAAGTTAGTCGGTTTAAATTAAAACTGATTGATGATACAACAGTGGGTGCTAAAATCGCTTACCACTGTATACGAAATATTGTATTTTGCTGTTAGCTAACTGTATTAAAACTACTGTAAAATGATATATACATCACTCTTCCCACGAGGCGTAATTAGTCGCTAAGGGTACCACGCCAGACTGACTTTATGCTAATTGCTATCAAGCCTGCGGCAAAAGCCAAGATATATGAATATATTATACAGTATAGAGTTACTCTTTTTCGCAACGCCGTTATAGGTGAAAATCGCCCACACACCGGTAAGGTTTCGTAATGGTTGGTGGTAAAACCCGTACCATACTGTAACAAGCCCGTATCATGCATATGTTTTACCTGCAGATATAAACCATTAACGCGCGCACTAGCGACACTAGCGATTTCCTCAGGCCTTGCCTCAAAATCCGCGTATCACAGGCGTTGCGAAGAAATCAGAAGCAGGCCAGGTGACAGAAACTATGCACCTGGCTTCGGTCACACTGCCTAACGCTATGTTACGTGGATCAAGAACCAGGGCCTGGGGAAAATAGGACATTTGAAAACGCCCCAAACCTTCGGGCGATTTTGGCGAGAGTTAATTTATTATTAATTTCTTATTTTTAACCGTTGAGAAGCAGCAAGTGACGTTTAAAAGTTTAACTGGTGTATCACAAATTGACGTTGTACATTTATTTACAACAAACGTCGACTTTATGCGCGTTAAAAAAACGCGCGAATAAATCGGGTTAATCGTTAGTGGGCGCTTTAATTGGCCTAATCTGCCCCGACCGATATCTGGAAGAGTTAGACATATGCATGATACGGTCTGGCTGACCGAGACTACTATGCACCTTAGCGTACATTCCGCAATATAACGGAAATAGCAGTGCGTGTTACGGAGAATACAAAGCGTAGTAACGAATGAAATTAGATTACCGCCTTAAGTAGAATGTAAAATATATGACGACACAACATGCTCATCAATTTATTATGTCATATAGTAGAACAATTAGCATCATCATGCATAGAAGAAGATTCTTTATTCACCTCGTAATAGGTCTAGTGGGGTCGAGGTCATCCCCAAATAAACCTTATAATACTTTTAATATTTTGCAATAAGTCGTAATGACCCATGAGCAAAATTTTACAATAAATCGTAATGACCCATGAGCAAAATGCTTAAATAGCAAATTGTATGTTAACATATGTATTTAAAATGTTCAATTGCGGAAATCAGTGTAACTATACATGTTTTACACTTTTCAACTAACATAATAATAGTCCAGAATATCACTCAAACATAAACGGTCATTTATCTTATTAATTTAATTCATAGCATTGGACAGGAAAGTATAAAAAAAAATGTAATATTATATGTATGTCCATATGCGTATATAAAACTACATCACTATTCTGAGTACTACATTATTTCTGAATTCAACGGCTTTATAAGCATACATTGCTAACATTTTAATATCACGATTATTGTCTGTTTTACATAATTCTGTGGTTTTGTGCATATTACTGTGATTCAGAAAATACGATTTAAAATAATGTTTGCTAATGTCTTGATATAACGTGCATTCAAATAAGAAATGGAATTCATCTCCAAGTAAATTACAGGTATTACATTTTCTATTCTCTCTTATAGTTTCAGTTGGTTTAGTCTAGCACCCTGCTTCAATTTCGAGACGATGTGATGAGACTCTTAATTTTGTTAAAGCTATTCTAAATGTTCGTACATTTACAATATTTAAATAAGGTTGAAATTTAAAATCTGAAAAGGTTCATTATAAAATTGCTCTGCTCGAGGTATGTAGACGTTCATTTCAGTTTTGCATAAAAGTATCATTTAAACGTTGCTTCAACACTTGAAGAAAACAGTTTGTATCACCAACTTCTTGTTCATACCATACAGCTGGAACAATTCATTTCTTATAAGTGCAGCCCGATTTGTTTTATGAGGAAAAACATTTAAATCACTTAACATCATGTTATAAACAATAAAATTATATTTTCTGTCATTTGCCTGTAACATTTTTAATCAATATTTGATAGCAATAAACATGCGACATGTCTTGTAGTTAACTCGACCTAATTCCCCATAAATAAAGTCATTTTGAGTTGATCGCTTAAAACAAAGACGGTATTTGCAAAACTGTAGGTTTACTCTTTCTATTTGATTTGCATCTATGAAACCCCAGACTTCGACACCATAATTTAATATTGGAGTTATTAGTTTATTAAACAATTCTAATGTATGCATAACAGGTATGTTTTCCATCATAGATAAATACCTTTTTGACTTAAATATTGCTTTTTGCGCATGACCAGGCAGTGTGATTTGCTTCTCGCTGAAAGATCCACCTATAGTAAACATTATTCCGACGTATGAACATTTATTTACAATTTCTAAACTCAATCCATTTAAAGAGAATTCTAACTTTCTTTGCAAAATGTCACCTTTTCGAAAGACATTATTTTTGTTTTGCTTGTGTTTACCTTTAATTTCCACCTATTACGATAGCTACTTAAATATCTGAAGATGACTGCATATTGCAAATATAATAATGTCATCGGCGTAAAGTAAAATAAAAAGTTTCAACATATCTATATCAATCCCTTCAGCAACTTTTAAGAAAAATGCATCCTCTAGATCGTTTAAATAAATAGAAAAGAGAAAAATCGATAAAGGTTCCCCCTGTCGGACCCCCAAATAGCACTCAAAACTATCTCTTGCTTTATTTTCAAATTTAACATTTGATCTAACATTTTCAAACACTGATTTTACAACATTTAAATTTTTTCCCCTGACACCTTTACATTCCATACATGGAATCGATATATCAGATGTGATTGGATAATAACTACAATCTGTGCCGTACCATACATCATGTGTGTAACAGTTGGCATAAATAAAAATATAATTAGCTAATTGTTATTGGATCTTTTCCAAACTTGGTCAAATGATATATTGGCAAAATGTCTCGGCCAGGTTCGATAATCGGCCACATCGCCCCAGCAGTTCCAGTTATGGCCCTTGGAATAGTAAAAAATCGCTAAATTAATGGTGTCCACTCTCTAACTAGGGTCTCAATCAAGTTTGATAATCGGCTAAATCGCAGCAGTAATTTCGGAGTTATGGCCCTTGCAATATTAAAAAAATTATGGAAAAAATGATGTCCGCACTCAAACTTACTTAATTGTTATCGCTTGGTTAAATGATATATGGGCACACTGTCTCTGCCGAGTGAGATAATCGGCTTCATCGCCCCAGCAGTTCCATAGTTATGGCCCTTGAAATAGTAAAGAAATGCGAAATTAATGGTGTCCGCATTCTACCTTGGGTAATTGCTAGCCGATCTTCTCCAAACTTGCTGAAATGGTATACTGGCACAATGTATCGATCAAGTTCCATAATCGGCCACATCGCCGCGGTAATTACAGAGTTACAACCCTTTTGTGTTTGTGATGTCGTTTACTTTTATTATTACTTTTGCCTTCTTATTTGTCTGTTTCCATGTTTGTTTCTGTGTTTTGTGGTTGACTGTCCTCCTTGAATGCTACTTTCTCTGTCCGATCTTTTTATATTTCTTTATGGTCTTTGTAATTTTAAAAAGAAATCATGAAATTAAGGGTGTCTGCACTCTTCTTTGGCTAATTGTTATTTCCCAACTTGGTCAAATGGTATATGTGCACATTGTCAAGTTTGATAATCGGCCCATCGCTTCAATATTTCCAGAATTATGGCCCTTGGGAGAAGAGGATTGCACTCCATCCCTCAGTCTGTCTCGTTTTGTTTCCGCTCAACCACGTCAGTTAGGTATGAGATATTGGGGTGAACCATTCCGGATAGGTAGCTTATATGGAAAGAAAGCTTGGGATTGCATTTGCGGTCATGTGGTCAAGGTCAAGGTCACTGTTACTAAAAATAGCAAAATGGTTTCCACTGAATAATGTCAGTTAGGATTGAGATATTGAGATGAAACTTCCTGGGTAGGTAGTATATATGAAAAGGAAGCGTGGGATTGCATTTGATGTCACTGAGGTCAAAGTCACTGCTACTAGAAATAGAAAATCTATTTCCGCTCAATAACTTCATATTTTATGATGTCAAATCTGAACTGTGATTTCAACATAGTGGTTCTAAACTAGTGATGTCTAATGACGAGGAGACGATTTAGTGAGATTCCTAGTACATGACTGAAATGCGAAATCAAGTAACATTTACTAGCCGTGACTTGTATACTGTGATGTCAAGTATAAACTGTGATTTCAAACATAGTCACTCCAAAAAAGGTATTGTGTTATGACAGTCGACAGTCACCCCAGTTACATTCATCAAGACCTTTGACATATTTGAAACCCAGCTAGCAACACAAGGTTTACCTTATGGCTGGTCTGCACAGAAATTTAGATTGTTTCCACAACTTCGTATATCATAATATAATACTAATAACATTTCTTGCAACATTTTGCCCGTCCCGTGTTTTAAAGAAAATTTCCTTCTTAATAGGTGAAGCAAAAGTGGGGACACCCTCCGTGTCCTCCTCCGTGTCCTATGAACACTTTTCTAGAGTAATGCAATACCATTGGAAATTATGTTAAAAATAAATCCAGCGTGCATTGATTCCAAACCTTAACTAGAGCAAAGTCGAATTGCATTGCAAATATCCGCACTTCGCTGTTATGTACACATCCGAGACAACCACTATGACAAATATGAACTCCTTTTACCTGGCTCAGAAACAAGTCAGGTTACCAGTAAAAACACAAACCTTATAAAAAGTCATTATCGATTTTGAAAACTGCTGCTGTAATGATCATTTTGGTTGAGTTTGATCTTTTGACATTTACCTCTGGACAACAACACATGTACACATTCTAGGAAATCACTATGTTAAATAGACCACCCTTCACATTATGTAGGTGTAGTCTAGGCTACGGGAAAAAGCATGTAAACACATGGTGTCGTCATATGACCATATGACCAAAGGTCCCATATCCCCAGCAAGAGAGGAATTGAATTGTTTGAATGTTGCATGAGACCTTCCCTTCTAGCTCCAGGTTTCCGACCGTGGATTCAAAACCTTCATTTGCATCTTCACATCTTCGGCCACCAATGTTACAATTATATAACACCCTCATTTAATTGACGTAGAAGGGTTGATGCTATGAAGAAACAATATACATGCACGATGCCCCATATGCCCCATCGTTCAAGGAGGAGGATCCGCATATCAAATCGCAGAACTAATTCCGCATTCTCTAGACTAGTTCCGTATTGTCAGCGTATACTACCATTACCTGATAGCATATAAGACGTTTTATTTAACATTATCTTAAATCACAAAGTTGTTCGTTTTGGTGAATTTATTCACTAGACTTTGGCCCAAGGGCCATTATCTGATGAAGGAGGAGTTCAGGTTACGAGTAAACAATGCAAGACCCAATTTATAACCATACGCCATCCCCAGAGAGGTTGATCCGTATGTTAAACCGCAAAACCTGTGTATGACTTATAACATGTAACATATTGAACATCACAGTTTTAATGTTCATATTGGTGGAGTTGACCTTTTGACTGTTACCGCTGACCACAGTTGTCAGACTAGATTTGAAACCATCGTTGCCTTCTGCTCATCCTAAGCAACCGCTGTGCCAAATGTGAACAACATCTTTCAACTAATGAAGGAAGAGTTCTTGTTACGAGCACAATCGAGCGGACGGACGCACGGACGGTATCGACCAACGTAAATACGAGTTTCTTCTTCGAAAAGTGCGGATACAAATCAGTAATTGATATATTACTGGATTTGATAAAACTTGAAAATGTAATTGACAGAAGGAATGGATGTTTTATTTAAATTACTCATTAATCTAATGTCTTAGTAATGTTTTATTCAACTCGCTCGTTTAGCTAATGTCTTAGTAATGCTGTAATGAAATTACTCGTTTATCTAAGATCTAAGTAATGTGTTATTCAAATTGTTCGTTTATCTAATGTCTTAGTAATATTTTAGTCAAATTGCTCTTCATCTAATGTCTTAGTTAACTTTGTATTCATATTGCTAGTTCATCTAATATTTAAGTAATGTTTTATTCAAATTGCTCGTTTATCTAATGTCTTAGTATTGCTTTTTTTAAGAAATAATAAATACGTACCTGTGTTTTATTGGTGAATAAAATACAGTCAGGAGTTCGGATGCGTAGTAATTAAATCACGAGTGCTTTAGAACACGAGTGATTTAATTACTCGGATCCGAATGGCTAACTGTATTTTATTCATCGATAAAATATAGGCACGCATTTATAATTTCGATTCTAACACAACAATAACCCCATTGTTTACGCTATTGTAGGGGAATTATATATTATCTCGGAGGTCAAGGTAATCAGGCAGCTATGTTTACAGGCTGTTCCACTGGGCGCCCCGTATGCAAAGTTCTGCGCGGTACAATATGTTCAAATACACCAGTAGTCACGTAACAAACACTTAAGTCATTCCTTACGTCATATAGCTTGCGCTGTATGACGCCAAACGTTCTCATTTTGTTCAAGTATATGTACTGCATGAGATGGGTTTATATCGGGGTGGGGTGGGGTGCAAGGTTTGGGAGCAAGGCAAGTTGGTTAGTATTAACATTTCATTAACATTACTGTTGAGTTTGTCTTCGTGACGTATATTTACCAAGTGACGTCATGTAACGTGGCACTTCCAACGGATGAAATATACGCAGGGAATTAATGGAACAGCTGTATTTTATCGTAGAATAACATACAGCTGTCTCTCTTCTTTGTGTATATGGAAGACTGCGCAGGTCGTGTTATAATTTTTCTTCAAAAGCTGTCGAGTTATTGTAAATTATAATACACCCACAAATATAGCCTAGTTTAAAATATCTCGTTATATTCAACGATATATCACTATAACGTTTGCCACGTTAGGAGAATACGCAAGGCAATGCGAAAGATATCACTAACGTTTGCAACGTTAGGAGAGTAAGCAAAGCAATGCGAAAGATTTCAGATATGTGCGTTATTTTCACATTTCAGGCCCTTCGGGCTCGTCAAATTATTGTTTACAATTGAACTTTAAACGGTGATATATTACACGATAATTCACCGTAAATGATGTTCTATTTCTTAAATAACATTATAAAACATATTCGCTATGATAAACTGACTACAAGTATTGGCTTTTGATGAGGTCAATACATGATTTTATCTACCCGAGAAAAGGCATATTGATCGAGGACGTAGTCCGAGGTCAATATACGTCCTCGGTCAATATGCATTTTCTCGGGTCGATAAAACCATGTATAGACCGAATTCAAAAGGCAACGATAGTTTTGTTTATTATAAAATCAAAATAATTAAAGAGATTTGCCGCCGTAAATGTTGCCCTTATAGTATCATCGGCTTCTCTACTTTCTATTATTTTAGACATTTGACATTTGTTTGATCCCGATGACGTCATTATATTGTAAATTCGCACCTATTCACGTTCGCTCGCGTATTTTTATTTTAGCCACGCCTTTGAGTCAATACGAAAAGTCAATATAATTTCTGAGGTCGAAACGTCTCTTTAGCAGGAATCATGTGACCAGCCTTGATCCAATAGAATTTCTTTAATTTTTTGATTTTTATAATAATATGTTTTAGTGAATGGGTGTGCATATTTGATGTTACCTTGTCGATTGCGGGTTAGGAAATAAGAGGTCACTATAAAAGTGCTTAATATACCGGTGTTTAGCCTTGTTTCAAACGTTTGAATCTGGTATTAAACCAAGCGTAACACCACCCAACTTATATTTAAGTAGACGCCCATTAGCCTTATATAGAGCTAAAGTAGCTCTCACATAACAACATTTTATTTATTATATTTATTTGCATTTTCTTTTCAAATGAGAACCATCATTGCATCATTGAAATGTTAAAATAAAAATAATGTAATGAAATAAGAATGTTTTAAATAGTTGAACGGATTTTAAGTTAGTAAGTAGTTGTTCTTTATTAATTAATAACGCTCACGTGTTTATAGGACGTATGTGTTTACATTATATTTGTATTAATTATTAAATTGTTTAATAAGCCATCGAATAATAATGTCTTCAGCAAGCGAATCTGTGTATAATACATATATTTGAGCAACAAACACAATTAAGAGAATAAAGCAGCAGACTCGGTTTTATTGAGTCTGTTCATAAGAAGTAATGAAAGAAGCAACACCTCTCACGCCCCTTAGCACCGGCTTCAGCGGTATTCTACTTCAAAGCCACCTATATTTGGCTCATTGGTCCCAAAGAATCAGTAAAAATAGCACTACTGATTCGTAGCACGGGGAGACTTTTTACAGCCGAATGTCAATAAATACTGATAAAGGTGATCCAAGTTCCATTCGAAGAATGTTCATCAACTAGAAAAGAATTATATTTAAAATATTTGTTTTGTCTTACTTTAATTTCGAATAGGTGTTTCCACTGCTCTAGCCTTTAAAGGCTACGTGTATTGTTTAATCACCCTAAGGGAAAGTTTTTTTAATTTATTATTTTGACTGTTTCTTGTTATACGCAGGCGTTTCCTTGTGCTTGCAATCAGAAGTGTTATTCATTCCGATCTTCGAAGATCGCTGAGCCCGATATTTACAGATATTGGTGGTACATTCTCAAATACGTTTGGTTTTCTTTCTTGAATTTCGAATTTGTGGTTCCACAACTACAGCCTTTAACGGTTCTGAGTATTGTTTAATCACTCTTATGAGGTGTTGCCTGCTTTTTAATTTAGTCGTTTGATTGTTACCTGTGATACGCAGGCTTCATAATATTTGCTCCCAACTAAATTCCTTTTTTTTTCATTTCGCCCATTGTTTTCTCGTTTAGGGCAAAGCGTTTTGTTAGAAAATGGGACCATAGTTTGGACATGGAGTGGTGTGAAAATACCGCATTGAAGGTTCCATGTTCACCGCCATTTGCATACCATCTTCGGGATGGCTTTCATTTCTGTACTATTGACATGAACAATCTTGGGTTATGCTCAACACGGGACTACAACCCGGGACTAGAGGGCGTGAACAGTAGCAAACACTTTTATCAAACCGAGACTGAACCATATTTTTTATTTAACGTGTTCGACTCTTTAAAAAATTCTCTTTTCGTATTTCTTCATAACCTCTGCGTGGCGCCGTCGATAGCGCGGATGATTTGTTACCGGAGGCCCCGGGTTCAATCCTCCGTGGTGCCACTGAGTTCCGTCGGTGTGTTCTTGGGCAAGACACTTTCCCTTAGCCTCGTCCGTCGGATGGGGACGTAAACCGGGCGGTCCCGTGTATCGGTCTATCATCCGAGCACGTTAAATAACCATAGGAATCTATTCGATAATAAGAGTAGGGCAGGTTCCCGGATTCCTATGTATCCTTCCCCTCTCTCTGGGGCGGCTCTTAATAACCTATACTGTGTTGATGAGCCGTTAAACATCATTCAATTCAATTCATAACCTCTGCTCCCAAATATATTCCATTATGTTATTTCGCCCATTGTTTTCTCGTTTAGGGCAAAGAATATTTCAGAAACCGGGACCATACGCCACTGGCCGTGGAATAGTATGAAAATACCGCATTGTAGGTTCTATGCTCTCCGCAATATGCAAACTATCATCGTGTTGGCTCAGAATTTGTGTATTTTTTCTCTGCAGTTCAGGGTGAGAAGGTTCTAGGCCCATTTTCCATATTTTATCTCGATGTACATGGAAGATGAGCCTGGCATATTGATGCCTTTTAGGCGCCATATAACCTTTTCATGTGTTGGTGCGCCTTAAAACCCCAATTCAATTCAATTCCTTTTTAATATTGCGTTCTGCTCAACACGGGGGCTAGAGGGCATTAACGGTAGCAAGAACGTTTCACTACCGTTCATGAACAGATTCATTCGAACCGAGACTGCAATACTTTTTATATTTATCGTGTTCAGCAGTTTCCAAAGATCTAATTTTATACTCTTTTTCCGAATTATTTTTAGGTAACATATATAATAATAATAATAATAATAATAATAATAATAATAATAATAATAATTAAATAATAATAATAATAATAACGTAATTGAGGTTTTCTTTTAAGTTTAGTATAGTGAGTTATCACATCAGTACAGCGGCTTCATACAGCCTATTTTGAATAATTTATATTTATTTATATCGTTAGATATTACTTTTTATTGCATGTTCAGTGGTAAACTTTGCCCTGTGTTCTATGTGTAACCTACATGTGTGACATTTTATTACACATTTACTAAATATATGTATAGTTTTTGCGTATATGTTTTCCTTTTCCAAATATGTTTGCGTGACATTACGTCTCCGATGGTCAAATGTCATATGTGTGTATTTTATTATAATCTTTCCTCCCGAGAGAGAATCTTCAAGGATAGCGTATCTGTGATATATACCAGTGTCCAGTAAATAATCATTTCATTTAGTGTGTTCCCTTTATGGTTTATTATCTTACGATGGTCAAATGTCATATGTGTGTATTTTATTATAGTCTTTCCTCCCGAGAGAGAATCTTCAAGGATAGCGTATCTGTGATATATACCAGTGTCTAGTAAATAATCATTTCATTTAGTGTGTTCCCTTTATGGTTTATTATCTTGCTGCTCTGGCTTCTGCCAAGTCAATGAGTAAGTTTGGTTTTTTTATTTATGTTTTTATTTATATATACACACACGAGCATCATTATGCTTTATTTCAAACTCCCCAGTAGCAGTTTTGCCACTGTCCTTTTCAAGGCGGAAGCCCTATTGTCATTTATTTTTGTGTTTTTGATGTCATATAACTTGTATTCTTCTTTAAACTTGCCATTCATGTTTGTCTCTGCGTGTTTTGGGGTGACCGACAATCTGCCACTAGGCCAATACGAGTCGATGGTCAATAATATATTCTTGCATACCTTTGGAAAAGTTCGTAGAAGATTGGGTTCGAGAGGTTGAGATTGATGGTAAACTGAGTTACATCCACCTCTTTGCATAAGCTCTTTAGTTTCGACATTTTAAGAAACACATGTCTGGTATGTCGTCTGCGTTTCTACTGTTTTAATCAAAAAACTACCTGAAGCGACGCATACACCTCGTATGTATCTGCATACAGGTATGAGGGGCTAGTGCTTATATAAATCATGTGTAGCATTGTGTATTAATGACATAGTTTGAATGTATAATGCATTGTTAATAATGTGCCTTTTGCGGTGATTGTGTAGTGTTAACACAGATGTAAACTACCAATAATTTGCCAACATTCCATTAGTTTTGCTATTTATTTACAATCGGGATCGTTTTCACAATATAGACATCTGATTATTATTTATTTTGTGTTTCAGGATTTACTTAAACCTGTAAAGGATGGCAGTCAACATCAGTAATGGTATGTTATTACAGTGACTATTTATATACATATACTATTCTATAATTAAATGTGTAACGCTTACCGTCTTCGCTTAGTATTCAGCTTGGTATAGGCTGCTAACTGTTTCACACTGATGGTACTATTGGCATTTTAGATATTGAGTTCTGCTCAAGCCGGGGCAAGAGGGTGTGAACGGTAGCAAGCACTTTTCACTGCCGTTCATGAACAGTCTCAATCAAACAGAGACTGCACTATTTTTTGCATTTATCGTGTTCGATGATTTCCAAATTTCTCCTTTCATACTTTTTTGAAAGAAAAATTTCTATGAAAGAGATATTATGTTGAGTTTATCACCTGTTAGCCAGAGTAAATGTATTGATGCGTTTAATAATACAACTCGGTATCTAGATGGCATAGTAAAAAATAATAATCCGTTCTGTGCTCATACGGTTACTAACATTTATCCACCAGAGCTGACTTTGATTACGTAACTTTTCAACCGGTTGAATATTTATTTTTTGACAATGATGCTACTAAAAGCTTCAAAATAAAAGCTAGACATATTGCAGAACTTAAGTGGATGAAAAACTTACAGACACCTTATCCACTCGGCCTTAATGAAATATTTATCAAGAAGGAAATATTTTTAAAGATCCTAATATTGACATTTTTTCTATATTTTCTATTCGAAAGCGTAAATCTGGTCTCATGGTCTTAGGCGTAATGGTAACATCAAACGTAAATCGCGTGTAATTATTTCTGTCGCTGATTTACATACTATTTTTAAACAGTCTGGAAAGCACTCTATGCTTTCACGGCTTACCTCTTTGTCTATTTCTTCACTTAAGTTGATCGACGAGGAAGCCGACAACATTTTCATTCGTACAGATCCCTTGTATAACACTGCTTCCATAGTTCAAAGCTACACACAACATGTTCTCCGACCCCATATTGACAAGGAGTCTGATCACGTCAGGCATTTTCTAAAACTACTATATATTAATAAGGGTATTGATTTCATTGACATGCCTAGTATTTTTCGGGATACACATGTAGTTGATTCTATCCCAAAATATTTCAAAAAATCCGAAAGTCCTGTAATTTGTTATCAGTATAAAAAGCCTATTAGAAATATTATTTTCAACTACAACAAAATAGTTTCTGACCTTGATATAGTACATAATACTCCTAAGGAATGTGAATGCAACACATCAAAATGTTGCTATGCTCCAGCAGGTCATGTCATCACTGGTTATTTTGATATTGTTGATAAACGTATTCGGCATTTGTTTTTGAAAGGTCCTAAATATAGATTACCTTCAACTATTGATTTTAATGCCTGTCGTGCCCAGATCGCCCACTCCATTGAATATTTTAGTATAAAATGGTGTCGTAGAGAACATACGGACCCAAACTCGCTTTCTTCTTGGAAAAAGTCTATTCTTAAAATTATAGATACACGTATTAACTTTTATAATGCTAACCCCTCTTTACTACCTCCGAGACCTAGGTTTTCCTTTCGTAATCTAAAATCGGGAATTCAGGAATTTCATAATAAATTTGTTTAAGTTCCTGTTGATAAAGCAGCTAATAATGTAATTATTGTTTGACGCCTACATTACGTCAATGTTTTATCTCTGGAACTCGGCAGCACCACTTCGTATACTCCAGTTAATTCTACTGAGGATGATGTTGTTTCCGCACATATCACTCGGTGCACTACTTTCGAGGCTGGAGTAAACGATAAGCAAAATAAACTGCCTACCATATACTGGATTCCTAAATTACATAAAAATCCTTAAAAGGCTCGCTTTATTTCTAATTCTATTGCCTGCACCACAACAAACATCTCCAAACTTTTAACTTCTTGTCTTACTGCCGTTAAAGATCACGTTAAACTATATTGTGATAAAACTTATGAAAACTCTGGGATTAATTTATTTTGGTCTATAAAAAAATCAGAAAACGTTCTTGATACAATTTTCAATAAAGGTCAAGTTTCATCAATAAGTACTTATGACTTCTCTACACTATATACAACCTTACCACATCATCTTATTAAAGACTAGCTAATTTCTCTTATTCAAAAAACATTCGCTAGAGAAAATACTAAATTTTTGGCATATAATAATATTAAAGCGTTTTTCACTAACGGCAGTTTAGACAATTATACTATGTGGACTTGCTATGAAGTTTGTGAAGCACTCATCTTCCTATTAGATAATATTTTCGTCAGGTATGGTACCACCATTTATAGAAAAATTGTTGGTATCCCTATGGGTACGAACTGTGCACCACTTGTCGCAGATTTGTTTTTATTTTGCTATGAAAGGGATTTCATGTTGAGTCTTTCACCATATACCCAAGCAGATGTTATTGAAGCTTTTAATGACACCTCTCGGTATCTGGATGACATACTGAACATTGAAAACCCTTTCTTTCCAACTATGGTTCATAATATTTATCCTCAAGAACTTCGGATTAGTAAAGAAAATATATCTGATAATAACGCTTCTTTTCATGATTTAGATCTCTCGATTGAAAATGGTAAAATAATTAGCAAAATCTATGACAAGAGAGATGATTTTAATTTTGACATTGTTAATTAATCCCACTTGGATGGGGATGTTCCCCGAGCAACTTCTTATGGGGTTTATCTGTCTCAACTTATTTGTTTTTCTAGAGCTTGTACTCGGGTTGAGGACTTTAATATTCGTAATCTTTGTATAACTAAAAAGTTACTCAATCAGGGTTACCATTACCATAAACTTCATAAACCCTTGCAAAAGTTTATTACCTTAACCCTGATCTTCTTTCCAAATATAAAAGTAATTTAAGGACTCTTCTGCGTCAAGGACTATCACAACCTGACTTCTATGGTGATGAGATTTATAAACTTCGTAAGATTCTTGGTCATGATCACTTTCATACTATCTTTTAAACTTGTTAAAAAGTGTATCAAAAGAGGTAATGACCCTATCATTTTGCAACGTACTGCATGCTTGGTGGTGGACCCTTTTACAGTTCACCACTATGCTTTCCTCTGTAATTGTACGATGACCGGTCAGGCTGTGGACCCTATGATGACGCCTACCTAAAGCCCATTGGGACGGTGGCGTTTGATCTTTATTGTCGTGCCATTAATGGTGTATTCTCTTACTGCTCTGGCTTCTGCCAAGTCATTGAGTACCTTCATTGTGGCTTTCTAGGCTATTGTTTTTTTGTATTATATTTACACGAGCATATTTGTGTTTTACTTATATTGCCTATTGATGCTGCCTTGTTGGTTAGAGATTAGATCATGGCGGGGATTTCTTTATTTACACTGTCCTGTTTTAATGGGATGACAGTAGGGTACGTGTGAGGTTTGGTGCACCCTAGAACCGGTTTAAACCCCCAGTGGCCTACTTTGCCACTGACCGTTCCAAGGCGGTAGCCCTATTGTCAACCCTTTTGTGTTTGTGTTGTCTTTTGCATTTAATATTGCCTTTGCCTTCTTGTTTGTCTGTTTGCGTGTTTGTTTCTGTGTTTTGTGGTTGACTGTCCTCCTTGAATGCTACTTTCCCTGTCCGATCTTTTTGCATTTCTTTATATGCAAAATGTGATGTGATGTGGGACGACGACGCCGACGCCAACGTCAACACTAACGCCGACGCCGACGCCGGGATGATTATATAAGCTCTCTTATTCTTCGAAAAGTTTATCTAAAATGAGATATAGGGTCCTACAGAAACTACATTGTAGGTCCGCACTGTACTACAAGCAAGGAGCAATATTTAATTAATTAATTAATTATACAGCGAAAAGAACGGTTAGTAGGCAATAAGGCCTACATGTTAGCTTGAATCGAAACGCTAGAAAACCCGAATGACGAAAGCTCATGCGCCTACCTCACTTGGTCAGAGTTTCAGCAGGTGCAATCATAGAGTCCCAAGAGGTTGTCAAGTCATCGCACAAGGGAAATCTGAAGCGTAGTGACTGACTGTAGCGGGGTCAATCATCAAACATGCAGTGTGTTGTAATACTAAATGGTCGTATGAGGTTTGGTGCACACTAGAACCGGTTTAAACCCCAAGTGGCCTACTTTGCCACTGACCGTTCCAAGGCGGTAGCCCTATTGTCAACCCTTTTGTGTTTGTGATGTCGTTTGCATTTGTTTATTAATTTTGCCTTTTCGTTTGTTTGTTTGCGTGTTTGTTTTTGTGTTTTGTGGTTGACTGTCGTCCTTGAATGCTGCTTTTCCTGTCCGATATTTGTATCCTTCTTGAATAAACCCACAGTTCGGATACTGAAGCAGCATTCCTTGATCTTCATCTCTCGATTTCTAATGATTTCATACATACTAACATCTATGATAAGAGTGATGACTTTAACTTCAACATCGTTAACTATCCACACCTGGATGAGGATATACCTCGTGCTACATCATAAGGGGTTTATATCTCCCAGCTCATTCGTTTTGCTATAGTTAGTAATGATGTTATAGACTTCAGTGATCGAAATTAAGTTATTACAAGTAAACTTCTTCAGCAGGGTTTTCGTTATCACAAACTACGTAGATCTTTCTCAAAATGCTATTCCGCAACGTAACCCTACTGGAGAAGTAAACTGAATGGAGTCATTGTTATTGATGAATATTTGTTGATAGAAAAAGTACTAAGAGGTGGAATAAGTTATATTGCTAATATATATTCAAAGGCTAAAAAATACATATATGAAAGACTATGACAGTGACAAAGAAAGTAAATACATTATATACCTCAATGCAAAATGATATGTATGGATGGGCTATGTGCCAACCACTGCCTACCGGCAGCTTAAGTGGGTCAATAAGGTTGAAAAAGGAAAATCAAACTATATTGTATAGTGTGTGCTATTGAGTATCCTGAAAACTACATAACTAACACAATGACTACCCTATCGCTCCTGAGAGGTTAAATATAAAGGATGAATTGTTACCAGGTTATTATAAGACCTCAAAAGAAAAGTTTAATTTAAGAAGTATTAAAGTCAATGTACTTGTCACAATGTAAAGGAATAAAATGAAATATGGTGTGCATTACAGAAACTTGAAACTGTATGACAAGTTGGTATTTAAGGTAACAAAAATACATAGAATACTACAGTTTGGTGAATCAAGGTATAGTATCGGCAAGAATGCTTTTGAAAAGGATCTCTTTTAACTAATAAACAAATCAGTATTTGGTAAGACTATGGAAAAATGGACTACAACGTGAAGTATATTCATACATATTAGATAATGAGAATGGTACAAAGATATGTAAAGGTATTAAAAACATGTTGTTGTAATAAAGATTCATGATAACTACAAGGATATTTTACTTACAGCAACAGAAGGTTACCACGAAATGAAAGTTAGTAAATCATAAAAGCACAACCTAAACAGTTATGTAATAAACAAGAAAAGTTTGTCAGTTTAATAAATAACATAAATTTAAGCGATCCCGAAGATGGTGTGCATATGACGATGAACATGGAACATTCAATGCGGTATTTTCACACCATTCCATGGCCGGCGGCGTATGGTCCCAGTTCCTAACACACGCGTTGCTCTAAAGGAGAAAACAATAGGCGAAATAAGCTAAATGGAATTTAGCTGGGAGCAGAGGTTATGAATATAGATACAAAAATCGAACAGGAAAAGTAGCATTCAAGGACGACAGTCAACCACAAACACACACAAAAACAAAGAACAACTTTAAAGATGAACAATAGGCCAAAAAAATACATCACATACACAAAAGGATCGACAATAGGGCTACCGCCTTGGAACGGTCAGTGGCAAAAAAGGCCGCTGTGTGTATAAACCCAGTATTAATAGGCAATATCAGTAAAAATAACAAAGATGCTCTTGTATATCAAAACAAAAAAACAATAGCTAGAAAGCCACACAGAAGGTACTCATTGTCTTGGCAGAAGCCAGAACAACAAGAGAATAAACCATTGAGGGCACGGCAATGCCTGCATATCACAAGTAACAGTCAAAGACTAAATTAAAAAAGCAGGCAACATATCCTAAGGGTGATTAAACAATGCTTTAGAGGCTGGAGTAGTGGAACCACCTATTCACCTATACTGCTTTTGTTAAATGTATTAAAATGTTTATCAAAAGTTGTTTTGGCTCTATCATTTTGCACTGTATGCTTGTAGGACCAATTTACAGTTCGTAAATGCGCTTTCCTTCTTAATTGTGCGATAAGCGGACAAGATGCAAATCCTATCTACTTAAAGCTCAAAATGATGTTGGCGTTTGAAGTCAGTCTTCAATATTTTCTTGTCGAGCATTTAATACTTTAATTTCCTTTTCCTCTGGCTTCTGGGAAGACAACAAGTACCTTCTTTGTGGCTTTCTAAGCTATTGTTTCTTTTATACATTTATATATACACGGGCGTCTTTGTGTTTAACTTATATTGCCTATAAATGTGTGCATATTGGTTAGAGAATTATCAGTTGTAGATATATTTATTTACACAGTTCCGTTTTATTGGGATGAATGACAGGGAAATTGGCGGGTTTGGTGCAACCTAGAACTTGGTTTACCTCCACTCCTGACACACAAGTGGACTTTTTCCACTGACCATTTCAAGGCGATAGCCTTATTTCTACCCTGTTTATGTTTGTGACATCACATGACTTCCCTTTTTCTCTTGTCGCAGATTTGTTTTTGTACTGCTATGAAAGAGATTGTTTGTTGATTTTGTGAACTGCTAGCTAGAGTGAAGTTATTGATGCGTTTAATAATACATCTCGGTATCTAGAAGACTCATTATTGATAGTCCGTTCTTTGTTCATATGGTTACTAACATTTATCCACCAGAGCTCATCTTGAATTTAGCCAACAGTTCCGATCTCGAAACAGCATTCCTCGATCTTCATATCTCTATTTCTAATGATGTCATACATACTAAAATCTTTGATAAGACAGATGAATTCAACTTTAACATCGTTATCTATCCACGCATGGATGAGGATGTACCGCGTGTTGCATCATACGGGGTTTATATCTCCCAGCTCATTCGTTTTGCTAGAACTTGTAATGATATTATAGATTTCAATAATCGAAATCAAGTATTACAAGTAAACTTTGTTTATTTCGCTCTTCGGGGCATTTAATTTTAATTTTATTAGATACTGGGACCATACGCCGTACGACATGGGGAATACATTAAAGAAGGATAACTCCATGTCCACCGCCGTATGCATGCCATCTTCGGGATGGTTAAAATTGTGTACTATTGATTTTATGAATATTGAGTTCTGCTCAACCCGGGGCTAGAGGGCGTGAGCGGTAGCTAGCATATTTTACTACCGCTCATGAACAGTCTCAATCAGACCGAGACTGCAATATTTCGTATGTGTCGTGCTCGGCCATTTCCAAAGGTCCATTATCATATTCTTCAGCAAGGTTTTCGTGATCACAAACTACGTAGTTGTTTCTCAACATTCTTAAAAAACGTTTGCGTCTAGGAATATTACAACCCTTATTGTTTGAAGATGTGGTCTATCAAGTTCAAAAATTAGAGGAATCTGTCGGGTTTCCTGACCACTTCACAAAATTAATCAGGAAGTTCGTCATAAAACGATACGACCATTTAGTATTACAACACACTGCATGTTTGGTGATTGACCCCGCTACAGTCAGTCACTACGCTTCACCTTTCCCTTTTGCGATGACTTGACAACCTCTTGGGACTCTATGATTGCACCTGCTGAAACTCTGACCAAGTGAGGTAGGCGTATGAGCTTTCGTCATTCGGGTTTTCAAGCTTTTCGATTCAAGCTAACATGTAGGCCTTATTTCCTACTAACCGTTCTTTTCACTGTATAATTAATTAATCAATTAATTAAATATTGCTCCTTGCTTGTAGTACAGTGCGGACCTACAATGTGGTTTCTGTAGGACCCTATATCTCATTTTAGCTAAACTTTTCGAAGAATAAGAGAGCTTATGTAATCATCCCGGCGTCGGCGTCGGCGTTAGCGTTGACGTTGGCGTCGGCGTCGTCGTCCCACATCACATCACATTTTGCATATAAAGAAATACAAAAAGATCGGACAGGGAAAGTAGCATTCAAGGAGGACAGTCAACCACAAAACACAGAAACAAACACGCAAACAGACACACAAGAAGGCAAAGGCAATATTAAATGCAAAAGACAACACAAACACAAAAGGGTTGACAATAGGGCTACCGCCTTGGAACGGTCAGTGGCAAAGTAGGCCACTGGGGGTTTAAACCGGTTCTAGGGTGCACCAAACCTCACACGTACCCTACTGTCATCCCATTAAAACAGGACAGTGTAAATAAAGAAATCCCCGCCATGATCTAATCTCTAACCAACAAGGCAGCATCAATAGGCAATATAAGTAAAACACAAATATGCTCGTGTAAATATGATACAAAAAAAACAATAGCCTAGAGAGCCACAATGAAGGTACTCAGTGACTTGGCAGAAGCCAGAGCAGTAAGAGAATAAATCATTAATGGCACGACAAGAAAGATCATGGACAAACATCAAACGCCACCGTCCCAATGGGCTTTAGGTAGGCGTCATCATAGGGTCCACAGCCTGTCCGGTCATCGTACAATTAAAGAGGAAAGCATAGTGGCGAACTGTAAAGGGTTCCACCACCAAGCATTCAGTACGTTGCAAAATGATAGGGTCATAACCTCTTTTGATAAACTTGTTAACAAGTTTAACAAAGTTAGTATGAAAGTGATCATGACCCAGAATCTTACGAAGTTTATAAATCATATAAGCTGTGTTTACAAGTCGTCTGTACCTCTTACATTTCTTATCCTAGGACAACCACATTTGCCCATGGGCTTCCTTATATTAATTTTATCTTAAGGGCTGTTTAAGTAATTTTCTTTCCTAATACTCCGTGGTCCCATGGAACCCAAATTCTGAAATGTGTCTCAATTGTCATCAAATGTTGCGTGTAAGCTGTGTTTGCAGGTCTGTATCTCTTACATTTCGTGTCCTAGCTAAACTAAATTTGCATTTTTCCGTATTTCTATATATGTTCTTAATTCAATTAGTTAAAAAGTGTAATATTTTTTACAGATAACGCCTCCCTTGCTCCAAGAGATGCGTTCAGGCAGTCTGTCAATGCCACTATTGGATTATCTAAAACCATCGACGTGACCACGGTGGCCATTTTGCAACAGCCTGATTTTGATCATCTCAAAGGAGTGGAATGCATTCAAGTTCACCAGAAAGCCTCCAAAGTCACTGCTAAGACCTGGCGGGAGTCTGTACGCTCGGCTTTGTTTTCATGTAACGACGCAACCATTGCCTACAACAACCAATTTTCGTCGTTTTACGCTAGCATGTTGAGCTTTGCCAACGACATTGGACCCGATGCGAAGAAAACAGGTGAAGCTCGAAGCAATCTCATTGAGGCGTTGAATGAGCTAAAGAAAGAGATCAATCACCAGTACCGACGCACGAAGGATGCTGGCAACGAATTGAATGATTTCCTCGCATCAATGATTAACCATTCATCTGGTGTGACATCTGATATGAACCTCATCAACGCCAAATATGAGTCGGATGAAGGCTTCATTGCGAGTATTAACGACCAAATCAATGCCAATAATGTAGCCATGAACAAAGACCTTGCTATAATGGGTCTAGGGGGTGTTGGTATGGTGGTTGGTGTTCTCACTATTGCTGTGGGTATTGTTTTCTGGATTGAATCAGCTGGTGGATCCACTCCAATTATCGTCGCTGGAATCGCTATTGAAGCGGGTTCATCAACAGCAGTTGGTATCGGTGTCGATGATTTTAGAAAAAGAAGCTCAGAAAATGGTGAACTTCTGAGCCAACTGCGTACGATTAACACCGAAGTTGCTATCGCTCGTCATCTTCAAACCAGTGTAGGAGCGTTGGTGACTTCCATTCAGAACGTCGTTGAAGCAGCTGATGCTCTCTGTGTTCAGTGGAGTCAGCTGTATCGCGATTATGACAATTTCATTGGAGCGCTTAACTCTACCAATGTCGATAAGTTGCGTTTTGTAATTATCAACCACTTGCATGCAGCGAAGAAGGCTTGGGAGGAACTTTCCGATGATGCTCATCAAGTGAAGAAGAACTTATTTAAAGGTCCAACTATCATCGACAAGGATGCTAAACAAGCCAAGCCAGGTCAAATTGTTCCCCTTCCCGGCAATCCAAATGACCATATTTCGAATTCCTCGTTGCCAAATGTGGAAAAATCTGCGCTTCGTGTCGCTTTATCGGTGGATTATTCTGCCCAAGTGGCCTTTTCTTCTGAGCTTGCGTTGAGTAGTGAGATTCTTCAACTGGAAGCATGGATGGAAGAAGCCTCTCGTTTGATGTTGGATTTTGATCAATTACAACAAATCATAACGTCTAATGAAGTATCCAAGGCCCCTCGAAATGTTGTTGACACCAAGTCACAAGTGTCACGTTTGGGTGAGAGTTCTCTTAACTCTGCAGTGGAGTTCTTGTCGAGTCTTGAAGACCTGTCAAAATTAGCTCCGATCCTACGGCAGACTGCTCGTTTACCGGACAGCGAAATCGTTATCGCTGGTCTTGCGGCTTTCAAGCAGCTGTCAGCGAAAGTTGCGTCAACGAAAACGTTTGGTGCTGTAGCTTTGAGTGAATTAAATGCGGAAGAGTCAGCAGTTTTGTCGTTGAACGCAGCAATCAACGACTGGATTAAATCGTTGAAAGCACAGAGTGCATCTGAAACATCCTTAATCAATGAAGCGAAGCGATTGCGTGATGAAGCAGTAAGTGAAAAAGAGAACAGCAAAAATGACTGGTGGTGGTGTTTCCTTAGTGACATTGCTTGTATAGTTGTGGCCATTGAGCAGTCGCAAAAAATCAGTTCTGCTAATGCAAAGATCAATGAGTTGAATCGTCACATCTCTGAGACCTCGAGTGAATTGAGCCAAGTGACAGCAACGATGTCATCTGTAAACAATATAGGTAAATATACATATACATACCTACACACTTTACTAACTGACCGCAATTAAATTTACGAATCAGTAGCATTATTTTGTACTGGTCCTTTGGGATCATCAAGCCAAATATGTGTGCCTTTGAAGTAGAATACCGCGTAAGCTGATGCTAAGAGACGTGAGAGGTGTTTCGTCTTTTATTACCTCTCATGAACAGACTCAGTAAATTTAGTCTGCTGCTGTATTCTCTTGGTTGTGTTTGTTGTATCCAAAGGATCAACCTGTTCAGTATTTTTATTGGAACGTTACCTACTCAACAATGTTTTAATTAAGAAATAATAAATACGTACCTGTGTTTTATCGGTGAAAACACGAGTATGTATTTATTATTTCGATTCTAACACAACAATAACCTCATTGTTTACGCTATTGATGGGGCACTATATATTATCGCAGGGGTTAAGGTAATCTGGCTAATATGTTTACAGTTTCATTGGGCACACCCGTATACAATGTTCTGCACGGTACAATATGTTTAAATACACTAGTAGTCACGGGACAAACAATTAAGTCAAACTTTCTCAGCTTGTTCAAGACGCTTATTAATGTTATATGTACTGATGCATATGATGGGTTTATATTGGAGGGTGAACAATTTAGTAGCATGACAAGTTTGTTGTAATTAACATTTCATTAAAATTACTGTTGATTTTGTCTTCGTGACGTATATTTACCAAATGACGTCATGTAACGAGGCGCTTCCAACGGATGAAATCTACGCGGGGAATTAATGGAACAGCTGTATTTTATCATAGAATAGCATACATTTGTTTCCATTCTTTGTACATATGAAAGACCGCTCAGGTCGTGTTGGAATTTTCTCTAATGTTCAATTTGTTATTTCTTCTCTGTAGATTCGAAGACAGCACTACTGATAAACTGCTTCGACCATGTCTTGAAAATTTCGCAGATGATATTTGTAAGTGTCGATGGTATCATATCCAATTATGACTCAACTACCAGTTTTGTCATTAGGGCTCATTTAAACGCCGTTGCCAATCAGATCGCCGATTTCGGGAACGTTCTTTTGAAGGCCACCAGCAACATAATGATGCTAGCTTTGAGGTCTTCACCGATCAGTGTTATTAATATGATCAGATCCTCTTCGAATAATGAAGAATATTTTCTGTTGAAGGACATGCAACAATTGACTTCCTATGCCATGAACCTTCAATCCTCGGCCATGTTGGCAAGTACACAGCCGAAGCTTGCTTATGTTGAAACTGTTTTGCAACAGGATCAACAGCTTTTGGCCGGACATGCGGTTCAGTGGCGTTTGAACTATTCGAGCAAGGTTATTGGTGTCTTGAGCCATTTGCGTGGCTTGGGCAACATCGTTCTGATGTTGTTGGAGTCAATACAAGTGTTCGTGAACAAGTTCGGAAAAGATGATATCAACGAAGCCGTACAAGGATTAGAAGCCATAGATGCAGATATGTCGCGCTGTTGTCACTTACTGTTTCAATCACAAATGGTTGCACGCCAGTTTCTTAGCATTTGCAGAGATGATGACTCGCGCTTCCGGACCGTCGGTGATCAGTTGCGCTATCAACTTGAGGGCAACCAAGGCAAAATGAAAGCACTGGAAGATCAAGAATCCGATCTCTCTTTACAATTGACAGAAGCCTTGGAATATGTCACGAATCGCTCCACTCAGATGTTGCTAGAAGCTTTGGAGTGGGAAGCCGTTTTTGCCGTGTCGCTGGTTGTTGGTCAGATTAAATTCGCCGCCGTCGAAGGTGCTGTGGTAATAAACGTAGTGAAAAAAGGGGCCAATGTGGTCTTGAAGAATGCCAGTCAGGCTGGTGCCACTGAGGCTAAGAAACGATTGGCGTCCCTGGTGCAAGGCCAAGACGACATCGTTTCACCTATTATCAAGCAGCGCGCTGAAACCTTAAGAGCCATGTCCCTGTTGAGTGCAGACCTCAGCATATTGCATGTATTGCTGCGCAGTCAGAAGTCTTTAGCCGCAAACTCGAATCGACTTTTACCAACTTTGGAAGATTTGACCACGCACTTGTCAGAGCAACAGTCTCGCGTGTACGCAATCAAGTTGCAAATTTTGGCCGGGAAGAAAGACCAGGCTCTCACATCCCTTGATTCGTTTTCCGTCGAGTGGAAGTCAATCACTAGCGCTGCAAACAGTCTGGAGCAATCGTTTGTCGCCAGTTTCTAAAGCAGACTCAGTTTGTGGGCGGCGATACTAATGCCAATATCTAAATATATTACTAGAGTCAGGGTCGGTTCCGCGCCAGATTACATGTTAGTCCATCACATAAATAGGTTTATTATCACGTTAATCAAATCACAACTGATTATGAAGACTACTACTTAATCTAATATGTTCTGGTATAAGTAAACCAAATACTTTACTAGAAGAAGAATTACATAATAGAAATCAGATATCAGTAAATCGGCCGATTTAGTCACGCTTGCCCTATTTGCATCAGAGCACATGTGCTTGTTATTCACTCACCCGTAACGAAGAAGAAAGTGATGGTCTTTGTGTTGATAGAAGGTTTATTATCATTGAGACCAAATTATGACCATTTACCGAAGTGTACACTACTTCTGCCACAAACGTTAGTGAAATCTTATATTCATGACAATGTGTAAATTGTAAAAAACAGTATGAGAGTGAACCTTTGGAAACGGCCGAACACGATACATACGAAATATTGCAGTCTCGGTTTGACTGAGATGGTTTTGGGTCATGGTGGGTTTTCGACGAGGTGGTATTGTGCAATGCATGTTTTTCACACAACATATCTTTAACCTGTTTTCTAGATGAACGAATTGTTCAATAGAAGTTTATCGAATATACAATATGAATTGAATTGAATGATGTTTAAAGGCTCATCAACACAGTAAAGGTTATTTAGAGCCGACCCAGAGAGAGGTGAAGGATACATAGGAATCCGGGAACCATGCCCTACTCTTATTATCGAATAGGTTCCTATGGTTTTTTAACGTGCTCGGAGGAAAGACCGATATACGGGACCGCCCGGTTTACGTCCCCATCCGACGGACGAGGCTAAGGGAAAGTGTCTTGCCCAAGAACACACCGACGAAACTCAGTCGCACCACGGAGCATTGAACCCGGGGCCTCCGGTTACAAATCCGCCGCGCTACCGACTGCGCCTCGCCAGCCCTCTATACAATATGAAAACGGCTGAGGAAATAAACTATGACTGCGCAAATACGGAGGAAACTACATTAAACGGGCGAGGAACAGGCACTGACGCGGAACCGGCCAAATGACTGTATATTAGAAATGTTTATAAATCAAAAATGTCTAGAGCACACACATTGTTTATCGAGTTGCTTTGAGATATTTCTTGTGTTAACCGTATATGCTATGCAAGTGAACATTACCTTTCCACTTGTTCATGTCCATGGCCGAAGTCACGTGTCTCTGGGTATACATCAAACTCAACTCTGCCTTCTCAGGTCTTTTGATATCGCCGAACGTCGTGTTTTCAACCCTGATCTGCGCCAAAATATTCATGAAGCATTTTTTCAATAAATAAAACATTATTGTTTAAAGTTAGAACTTTAAAGAAAGGATTAACATAGTCAAAAACGATAAAATACTTACAAGTAGTATTAAATGACAAATACTGGACAGTAATACTGGATGACAGTGCACTGCAACCCGTCTGGTAAAAAGCAAGAGATTATGTCAGTTTTAAAAGCACGCATGCAATACCAATGTAATGTTATGGTATCCTGAACAAAATGTGAATGTATATCATTAACGTTGACCATACATATCATTGACAAAGCTACGTTTACTAAGCACTGACTGACTCGTATTCCTTTTTGCTTAAGTATGTTACATATCTAGAAAGTATGTCTAACGATTGATGTAATATTTGTATTTCTTTTTTTTTTATCTTGCTAATTACATGTTATAGTTTATGTTTTACGTGGACACATACGGCTGAACATATATCAGAACCTTTCAAATAAACAAACAGTCTACAAGTCACTACATCAATTAAATTATTTAGCTTTAAAATAAATCATTTACAGTATTTAATTCATATTAAAAACTGTTTAGATCATTTTATATATAACAGAACCTTATGCGTTCACAAATATAATATTTAACCAAGATTTATTTTCATAATGTACTTATCGCAAATCAAACACGATTAAAATGACATCATTTTAGGTTAACAATGAAGTGTTTGGGTCTAATTAAAAGTTGTAAACCGCTTTAGCAGGCGAAAAAATGAGACCAGGAATATACATTTCCTACAACAAACATGCGATACACCATTTTTATTTTATTCTCTTATCTGTTTTTGTTTTAATAAAGTGTTTTGAGATAAGTATATTAAACATGTATTCCCCAAGTTTATATATTTTATATGTTTGATTTTGTAATATGTTTTAAGTGAACGCAAAAGGCTCAATCGTTATAGGCAAAGTCTAAAATTAACGATATTGTTAATAGTGTAAAATAAATTTGGATTTGTTTGTATTACAGAGCCTTATGCGTTTACATATCCAATATTTAACCAAAAAATATTATTTGTGGACTGAAAATGATAAAAGGGATCTTATTTTTGCTTAATGAAATAAGAACGTATCTAAAATGTTAAGCGTGTGAACAGTGAGTTCAGTCGTGCTATTTTAACAACATTGATGGGATACTCATTCTGTAAACAGAATTCTGTAAATTCTGTAAACAAGTTTTGAAAACGGTTCCCAAATGTCATTTTAGCGGATGTGCTAGGCTGATGATAGTAAGGATAGCTTACTTAACAAGAAATCCAACGATTTTAATCTGTTTGTGGTATATTTGATTTGGTTGTATATTTTATATGTTTATTGTTAAAGTGGACGCATAAGGCTTAACTTTTATTGGCAAAGTCTAAAAATTGCAATATTGCAAATATGAAGAGGATTTAAGATAACATCTGTATATAGCAGAGCCTTATGCGTTTACAAATCCTATATTTAATCGAAATGCATGTTAATTATCGTCTTAGCATTATCAAAAATGATCAAAAAGATACACTGTTAGGTTAAACATTACCATTTAGATAAAATTATTAACATAGAAACAAAACGTTACTAAGGATAAAAAAAATAACATCAAACAAACTATTTTGAATACAATATAAATATAAGGTTAATACTTTTGCCCGTACGCAATATTTAAGACAAGTCTTCAATGTTGGTCGAGTATGATAAGGTTATCCTATTGTAATGCTATGCCAACGAGTTTTATATTAATTTGTTGTGTGCGTTTATTTAGCTATAATCATTTGCTTTCAGTTTGTCTTCAGTGGACGCATAAGGCTCAATATTTATTAACAAAGTCTAAAACTAAATTCCAAGTCATTAGTTCAAATCTAATTTAAATCTAAAAAGTTTGAAATAATATTTTAAGTATTCTTACTTCATAGAAAAACTATTTAGACCATCTTTGTAGATAACGACCATCTTTGTAGATAACAGAACCTTATGCGTTTACAAATTCAATATGTAACCAAGAAATGTAGTGATAAAAATCAACATCGGGCAATGTCTGACAAAATGTCAAAACATCGGCGAAATAAGCAAATAATTGTCATACAAACATAGTTTAATAATTTTGTTCAAATATATTTTTCGGCTTAATTTTGCTAAAATTTCGGCTTAATTTTGCTAAAATGTATATTTGGGCTCACGTTGCAATATTTTACAAAACATATTTGATTTCAAGGAAGATAATACTAAGGCACTTTAAATTTCATATATTAAACTGAGCCATGAAGAAACACGGTTTTGGAAAACCTTGATGCCCTATATTACAAGGATACATGCAGCATGCAGTTTATAATCGTATGATTATTGACACAATAAAAGCATCAAAACCTCCTGATCTAGTAATACAATTTGTATTTGCTTATTTCTGCTTTGGGAATGTGTATTTTAGTGCAATGTTAGGTTACTTTATCTAGAAATAATTATCTTTTGTAACCGTTTTATCGTAATTTAAACACATTTAGCATTTTGTTAATTAAGTGTATACATACAGGTTACGTGTTATAGGTATTGCATATGTAATACATGTATACATACACGTTACGTGTTATAGATATTGCATATGTAATACATGTATACATACACGTTACATGTTATAGATATTGCATATGTAATACATGTATACATACACGTTATTTGTTATAGATATTGCATATGTAATGCATGTATACATACATACACGTTAGATCAATAGTTATAAATATTGCATAATTAATACATGTATACAAACATGCTACATCAAATTGTATACATGTACATGTTGCAGATGTATTAAAGGTACATGCACGTTCGGTCAAGTGTTATAAATAGTGCTTAATTATTATGTAATATATGTATACAAACACGTAACACCAAGTGTATTGTATATATATATATAATACATGTTAACATACACATTAGAGCAGGTGTTATATTGTATTTATATGTAATAAATGCATACATACAAATTAAAGAAGGTGTAATAGATATTGCATATGCATAAGTAATCAAATATTCCTGAATAAAACGTTGTCAGATGTTGAGTCGGACTTGTGTCTCATTCATAAATCCATTCTTCTATAAATCCAAAGTAACAACAACGATCTCAATGGTGGCACATACACACTAAGCACGAGATTGCCCCCACCGTCAGAGTAACAATAACGATCTTGATGGTAGCACATACACACTAAGAACGAGATTCCCCCCACCGTCAGAGTAACAATAACGATCTTGATGGTAGCACATTCACACTAAGCACGTGATTCCCCCCACCGTCAGAGTAACAATAACGATCTTGATGGTAGCACATACACACTAAGCACGAGATTCCCCCCACCGTCAGAGTAACAATAACGATCTTGATGGTAGCACATACACACTAAGCACGTGATTCCCCCCACCGTCAGAGTAACAACAACGATCTTGATGGTAGCACATACACACTAAGCACGTGATTCTCCACCGTCAGAGTCTTGACATGATATAATCGAATATACAAGGCATGTCACAGAATAAGAGAGAATATACGAGGCATGTCACAGAATAAGAGAGAATATACGAGGCATGTCACAGAATAAGAGAGAATATACGAGGCATGTCACAGAATATAATCGAATATAAGAGGCATGTCACGGAATAAGAGAGAATATACTAGGCATGTCACAGAATATAAGAGAATATACGAGGCATGTCACAGAATAAGAGAGAATATACGAGGCATGTCACGGAATAGGAGAGAATATACTAGGCATGTCACAGAATAAGAGAGAATATACTAGGCGTGTCACAGAATAAGAGAGAATATACTAGGCATGTCAAGGAATAAGAGAGAATATACTAGGCATATCACAGACTAAGAGAGAATATAGGAGGCATGTCACAAAATATGAGAGAATATACGAGGCATGTCACAGAATAAGAGAGAATATACGAGGCATGTCACGGAATAAGAGAGAATATACTAGGCATGTCACAGAATAAGAGAGAATATACTAGGCATGCCACAGAATAAGAGAGAATATACTAGGCATGTCACGGAATAAGAGAGAATATACTAGGCATATCACAGAATAAGAGAGAATATACGAGGCATGTCACAGAATAAGAGAGAATATACGAGGCATGTCACAGAATAAGAGAGAATATGTACGAGGCATGTCACATAATAAGAGAGAATATACGAGGCATGTCACGGAATAAGAGAGAATATACTAGGCATGTCACGGAATAAGAGAGAATATACCAGGCAAATAAGAGAGAATAAATGTGGCATGTCACAGAATAAGAGGGAATATACGAGGCATGTCACAGAATAAGAGAGAATATACGTGGCATGTCATAAAATAAGAGAGAATATGTTCGTGGAAAATTTCGAACACAAAAAACAAGATAAATCTTACAACTGAGTTGGTTCATACGGATTTGTTTTTGAGTAACAACATGTCCCATATGATCAATATGTTCAATAAAAGCAAGTTAATCGAACTACAAAGCTATTACTTTTCCCTATAACCGACTAAGCCAATTTATCCATTGACGAATATATGACCCTACTATCTATATGTGTTTGTATGAAACTTACAATATATTATCTTAGCACAATAATCTAGTAAACGCTACCTTGAAAAACAATCGAATACGTATGTGATGGTTAAAGACCCAGAAAGTTTTATATTCGTGGTATATTCATCAAAAAGTAGCTTATGTCAGGACAGCCGACTATCACATTCTAAAATGATTGTATCACGTGATCCGTGCATGATATTTGATATAACGGCATATTGTTTAGAAACTGCTGTTTTCTTAGATATTGTAGCATGGTCGCTGACATGTTCTTTGTATTTACACAGTTGTAAATAGAGAATTATATAAATATCACATTCATGAGAGGGTGATAGTAAGAATGTTCACCCTGAGGATATGATTATCGCCCGAGGCGAAGCCGATGGTGATAATCAATATCCGAAGGATCAACATTCTTACTATTTCATGAGAGGGTGATGAATGTGTGATATTCATTTTATTATACAGAAATCCGCTCGAGCCGAAATAAGGTTCAGTACAGATTTCACTTTGCCGGATTTTTTCTCTTTTTTTTTCCTCTTTCAAAATCAACTTTTTTCAACATGTGTCTATGAAAGTTGGCTTGCAAATAACGTAACTAAGAAAATGATTGTAGTTTATTAAAATCGGTAAAGAATTTTTGAAGTTATAATGAATTAAAAATAGCATTTCACCATACTGAGCCTGCTTCCGGTAGTGAAAACCTGCTTCCGGTAGTAAACAATAATGGCGTTTTTTTTCTTCAGTCATGAAAAGATGTAAAAAAATGTATTTATGAGCAGGTAAACCTGAGGTAAACGCCTAAATGTGACATGATTGAGCTGTATAGTACAAAATGAACTGTTAATATTACGTTTCCACGATTATAAATGATTATGAGCCACACTGACTATACCTGGATCAATGCCTACCAACAGATCCAAAAGGCGGCGGGAACGATTTAATGGCTGCATTTACCCTTTTCCTCTTTTTGTCGATCTGGGACTCTGAGCCAATAGGAACGAAATGCCAATTTCTCCTAGCGAGCAGTGATGACCAAATGATTGTCATGTCTTTGAATAATGCTTTATAGCGAAGGATTGGGGTCTTAATGTTTTCTATAATGTCCTTGCCTGAAACACCTTCCGTGGTTAGATCGTTCGATCCACAATGGATAAAAAGGAATGTCGGACACTTATCTTGTTTGAACTGGTTATCGAGTGTTGCATGCAGGGTGTCCAGTGACATACCCCTTTCCCCCATCCATTGGACTGAAACCTCTGATAAGCCCAAGTGCTGGTCAAACGTCTGTCTTGCCGCCATGCCAACCCAGTACACGATTGACGAACCTACCAGCCACAGACTCGGCATTCCTGTAAAACTTGCAATTGTTTTAATTTGTATTTGCAACCTTAAAAGTATAATGTATTTAGTATATGCATTTTATTTCCACCTGCCTGCTGCCATGATTCTACTCTCCTCTGTTCCTAAATTAGCTAAATGTGTAGCCCCGCCTATTCTGAAACTGTGTGATTTGAAGCGTCCGATTGTTTGGGTGAATTGTAGGGCTTTAGACGTGATGGCTTTGAATTGATATCTGGTGAGCGATTTCCCATTTAAGTGTATGAATAGGTTCGCGTTTTCTGTTTTAGGGCGAAACTAAAGATTATAGTACTCCCTCATGTATAGGACTGGGCAGTACGCAGTCTAAGGCACAAGGGGTCAGTATCTCCTCTCAGCCGATCTCAGAGTACTAATCTGGAGATCAATTAACATAGAGGTGTGAATGACAGAAGCTGATGTACAAGGGTAATAAATAGCTCCCTCAAGACTATTAATTGTGTTATGCTCTGATCACTGTGGAAAGTTTTATTTACTTTATATAAACTCTGATTTAAAGGCATTGAAGAGTTAACAATTATTGTTTTATGCATTTATTCAAAATCGAGAAAGCTGAAAATTTTCATCAACTATATTGATTATTTTAGTTCCCAAGTTAAATATGTTGAGGCAACTTTTTTTTGTGCTATATTTTAACCCTTTCCCTCATACAACTATTCTACAGCAGACGACTTTAAACATATTTTTTCAAAAAGAAGAAGCTCTCTATAATTAAATAGATAACCTATGACTATAAGTGGAAAACATTGTGGCAAAAGAAGAAATTGCTTGTTTTGAGCAATTTCTTTTTGTCACTATGTTTTCAAAAAGCTGTCTAATGCAGAGGCGTCGGAAAGCGTCTATATGAGGGAAAGGGTTTAAACTGGTGCAACATTTTGTGGAATTTGAATATATGTTATTATTTGTTTTTATTGAACTGAGACTGTGTGTTTGAATGATAATCCGAAAGTATTTTTGCCAAATAAAATGATCAGTAGAATAAAGCTAAAACAAAGCCATTTGCTGCTTACAAATGAAAATGACATAAAACAATTACGTACATCGTATAAATTTGTTTACATTACTCGAAGGGTACTGTCGCGAATTTTCAAATAATGTGACGAAAGGAAATTAATATAAACCAGTCTCGTCTCGCCGATACTTACGGAAAAGAAGCGTTCACAACATGTTAACTTCAGAAAACATACTGAATATAAAACAAATGTTGCTATATGATTAATGACTTCTAAGCCGCAAGGTTATAAGAAATACTGATAAATTGTAATAGTTACTTAATATATTACAATACTGATCAAATGTAATCAATAAAATTAAGTTCTGTTCAAACAAAACACTGGAAAAAAGAATTGTATACAAAAAATGCATGTCAATGTCACAAGCACAGCAATATGAAGAAGCAATTTGTAATTTATCGAGCACTCTTTGGTGTTGACGTCAACTGTTGTTTCGTGCACCTTGCTGATGCGTTTTATTTTGCAATCGTTTTTTAGTTGTCTTTTTTGGTACAACTGGAAGATCGTTCAGACTATTAAAATGTGCATCGGGCCCAAATGAGAATTCAATTTCACAACTTGAGTTCTTCATGAAGCACGACCTTGTAGCAAATGGTGGCAGGCGGGCATGATGAAAACCAGCGGTCTCCAAGTACAGCACTTGTAACTGCAAACGCAATTGTTCAATTGCAGTTTCAGGAGGAAGCCATTTCCTTGGATCATTCGTTTTCCGTGGTTCTTGAAGTCCAATAGTGAGAGATCACACAGTGTCGAAATGGAGGTTTTGGCCTTGTTGTCTCTTTGGACAGTACATTGTTTACAGGACTTTTTTCAGGCACTCTTTATCAATTTCAATTGTTTTCCCAACTCTAAACAGACTACTTCTGAAATGCTCACTATCAAAAATAACTTTAAGGATGGTTTCATGAGAGTATGAGTATAATTTCGGTATAAAATCGTTTCCACCTAGACATAAAGCAATTGCTAATTTCGATGCTATGTTCTTGTCTTGGTAAACTTTCTCAAGCAGTTCTGTTATTCCAGTTATGTTGTATGTGTCATATTTTCCTAATGGCTTTTGTAGAATCACGTATACCGGAAACACAAATTTCCCATTAGCTTTTCTTTTCAATTGTTGACTTACTGCAAACAAATGAATATAAACAGCATCAATGTCACCAGATGTTATAATGCAATGCTGCATATTCGCCTTCTTGCACTAAATTTTCGAATTCAACGAACCAATCAACAATGGCCATTTCAGCTTCTCCTTTTCTTTGTTGTATATGCGTTAAGCGTTGGACTTCAAGTTCAGTGCTTGCTTGTTTGAAAACACGAAGTAGAGGGACGCAGAATGGTTCACAAATGCATGTTTCTTCTTTACACATGCAAACGTTGGTGTGTAATTGACTGTCAACGACTACTTTTACATCTCTTGTCAACATAACCTTGTCAATATTGTCTGCTAAATTTGTGCTCACAACTCTCTTTCCTATATCGGTTTTTGTAACAGCATCTTTGTTAAATGTCTGTTCATTTATTATAGTTGCACCGGATTTGAGATGATTGACTGATGTTTGTTCTTTTGCTTTTCGTTGCTGCCTAGTAGCTGCTTTAAAGTCATCTGGAGTAAATGCATATTTGTTCTCACTTACTGTTAGTGTTGTTAATGTTGGTGATATGCGTAATATTGACTTAAGATAATGTTCAATGAACAAGATGTAGTCTTTTCCTGTTTTAACATGTCCACTTTTAAACTTCATGCCAGCAAACTCAATCGTACAAAGACAAGTATATTGTAAAACGTCCTCTGGGAGATTGAGTTGGTTAAGTCTTACATCGGATTCAACGTCGCGGGCATGGATTGTATCTGTTGTCTTTGATATGCACAATTTAATTTGATTCAAAAGTGCTTTTTGGATTCCCATTGCCTGCATTACCTTCGGCTTTGAACCATCAGGATTCACCATTGCCAGACAAGCATTATTCTCAGATGAGAATAAGTCAATACGTCTGGTCTCTTTAGCAACTAATTTCTGCCTCATCTTCTCTTTTATTTGACGTTCTGTTTCCATGACTTCAATCTTTGACTTTGTAGTCCTCTTTATTGTTGTGCCTTTCTTCATTTTGCTCTGTTAACGAGTTTAGAAGGACCTATAATATGGTCTGAAGAAGGTATGTCTGTTTCAGAGCACAAAAACATTTTCTCTTTCGCTATGTGTCGTAATATAAGGTATTCAGCCGTCTCATCACTACATCTATCAAGAATATATTGGCGCAACATAATTGGTGCGTGTGTGTGTGTGTGTGTACACATTCATTGGCAAATGGTTTTCCTCCTGTGAAAGGGCCCTTTGTCCCAGAATTAGCTGAACTGTTGGTATTATATGTTCTTCGTCCACTTCAGTAATATCCCATCCCAGTGAGTCATAGTCTGTTTCACTTGATGCTGTCACTCGTCGTTCTCTAACTTCATTTAAAGAGTCATTAAGTGACATTTTACATGTCACTGAGGACATATTTGACCCCGACTTGAAGCCTTTTAATGCGTCCAAATGATATATCTCTCTCTCTCTCTCTCTCTCTGTCACATGCAAAGTTTTTCTTGCTTTTACCATATGGTGTATTGTACATTTTTTTTTTAAGTTTTCATGAAATATTCCTGCACCAAAGTGGTGATACAGTAACTTTACACAGTAAGGTCCGTAAGAAGTTACATTGTTTACAAATGAGAAATGAAGTGATTGCTTCACGGAGGATAGCAGGACGAAAGACGCATGTCTCATTGACTTTTGTCAAATATTCGAAAAATAAGTGACTGAATGAATGAATGAATGAGTGACTGATTAAGTGGTGATTGAATATATGAACTTTTAAATGTTCAATAATAATGTGTTTGATTGAATATAAGTGAGTGAGTAATAAATGTATAAAATAAATATATGATTGAATAAATGAATGAATGGATTAATGAATGAATGAATAAATGAGTGAATGAATGGATGGATAAATGCAAGGATTAATGAATGGATAAATGAGTTAATGAATGAATGATAAAATGAGTTAATGAATGGATAAATAAATGAGTGAATGAATGAATAAATGGATAAATGAATGAATGAGTGAACGGATGGATGGATGGGTAAATGAATGAACGAATAAAGAATGAATGAATAAAAGAATAAATTTATAGATTAAATAAATTAATGATTGAATATCAAATAAACCGATTAATCCTATAATAATTTGAGAAATATTGTTTAAAATTTAATAGTACTCAAATGTTGAATATCATTTATTAACAGATCAATACATGAATGAATGAATGGTTGGTTGGATAAGGGTTAGTAAGTGAGTCAGTGAGTGAGTAGGTATATACATGTATGTGAATGAATATCAAATATACACATTTATTCTTAAATGACTTGAAAAAAAGCTTGTTTAAAATGAAAGTGTTCTCAAATATCATCTCAAACACCAATTATCAATCATATTAACAAAATACAACAATAACAGTCAAATTTATATCTGAAATTTAATATCATATTCACAGTCCTGCATCTAACTGACAAATATTCTGTCCGGCCAAAGATGCAGGCTTGATCTTATCAACAACATATCAAGGGAAATCCCATTACCAGAGCTGTTTTATTGCTCCCCAGCACTGACCAGGCTTATAAACACCAAGGTGTTAATAAGGGATGTAACGGGTCTGGTACGACCAAGCCAACTCAGAGTTGAGTAGTTGAGAGCCCCTTATTCCTTAGACTGTACGTACGACTTGCCATTTGCTGGAATATAGAGGGTAACGGATTTTCCACACTGGTCAGTTTTTGACCATCTTACTGTTAGGTTTAATTCTTTTTCAAACAACCTAATGTCTGAATATCTTATTACTTTTGGTCCTGGACTTATTATTCGCCTCTGTAAATTCCCCTATTCTTAACAGACCAAAGAATGCGAGTGTGAATGCAGCCCGAAATAAAGATTGTTCAAATGTGTTTTATTTACCGTACAGTACATTCTGCTTGAGTGTGCTGATTTCGCACCAATACGTGACAGGTTTTTCAAGGCTCAAAGTATGCGTCAGCTCTTTGAGTCTGTCAAACCTGAAGTTTTATTTGAATTCCTTAGGGAAATTCATATTTTTAATAAGATCTAATTATTTTTAAAATCGTGCTTTTGCACATTAATAACTTCTACGTATCTCTCTTTACGTTTTCCCAGATATTGTTTATATTTTTGTTAAAGTTATATTCCCCTTCAAAATCATCATTTTAGATATCAACAAAACGTATATCGTTTTAATATATACATAAAAAGACTAAGAATAAGTTGTAGTTCTAAGCAGTATATACTTTATATCAATATTGTTTTATCACTTTAAAACTCAATATTCATTTTGACTGGGGCAGTCAAAAAAGATTTTATTTTAGCCGAGGACTGTTCGACACTTTCCGTAGATAGTCGTTATGAGGTCACTTGAATAATTTGCATACGCCGGTCAAAAAAAGATGGCGGATTCTTCCAATCGCGGAGAGAAAAGAAGAAGAAAGAAATTGACTGAATCAGTAAGAATAGATCACCAATAGCGACTTAAATTCTATAGATAAACCAGGTATGGCAAATTGTTGTGCATCACTGAGCGCTCGTTTTTATTATACGCACTAAAAACAGAGTACACACGATCTTTACATGATTTACGTTGTTGTTTTGATGCTAACAATTACGTGCACGTGACATGCAAATTAGCTTCTCCGACTACATTCGACTAAATACGGAAGCTCCGAGCAATGAGGGCGATGAAGTTGAAAACGAAAGTTGTCATTTTTAAATCCGTTGACATCCGCAATCCGTTGAATATATAAGTGAAAATAACCTGTATTTTATATTTCTAGCAATAATTGTATGTGTTAGGAAGAAAAATGTTCATATTTTGTGAATTATGTTATATCTTTAATTCTCGAGGGGAATATAACTTTAAGTATAACATAGTAATGTTTGGCTTGTTTGCCTTTGTCTAATTTTACATTGACTTGCATGCTGTTTTATATTAATGTTAAGTATCAAATAAATCAGATTATTTAATAAACTCGATGTTTAAATTTCAATTTTATTCAGTTCATCAGTTTTTCACAGTTAATAAATTATTAAGCGCCCAAAATGACCTTAGTTGTCGCCGGCCTTGAAACACCATTTATTTATTCATTTATTAGCTCACCTATGCACGAAGTGCAAGGTGAGCTATTGGGATCACATTTTGTCCGGCGTCGTCAACATTTACCCTTGTTAACACTCTACAGGCTACATTTTGAATCCAATCACCATGAAAAGTTTGTCAGAACATAAAATCCCGGACAAGTTCGAAACTGAGTCATGTCCGTTCAAGAACTAGGTCACTAGGTCACTAGGTCAAATTTAAGGAATATCTTGTTAACACTCTGGAAGCTATACTGTTTTTGTCTGATTTATTATACTTATTTATTATTTGTAGCCTTTTTCTTAATATTACTTGAACTATGTCGTCATCGTCAGCTTTTTCTGACAATTTTTTAGAACATGGTGAACCTGTCAATCCTGGTCAGAGGCATTTGCTAGCCAAGAATACTTGGACATACAGACTCTTCATAAAATCAATTACAAGAGGGAGTAACTTCGGGGGGATATCCCCAAAGACACTCGCCCAAAACATAGCGAATGCTCTGACTGGACTGATAGTAAATATCATTATGCTAAAAATCGGGTCCTTTTTGGCCCAACCTAAATCGGCCGAATCCTTGGCAAAGATCCTCAACATGGGGGTATTTGCTATAGGCAATATCAGAGCGGTGGCCTACAACCCGGACAAAATGGTCACCTGCCAAGGCGTCGTATAATGCAGACCACTACAAAATCATTCCGAAAACATTGAGTACAATGGAAACACTTTGAAAGCATCATAGCCAACCCTAACCCAACTCCCATACTAAAAATGTAGAGAATTAAAAATCGTCAGGGTAGCCCCACCGGAGTAGTGAAAATTACTTTTCTGGGAGCGACTCTCCCAGAATAAGTATCTTTTTATGATACGGACATATCGCTCCCGGTGGAAACATACCAGACTCCACCGCTCAGATGCTTTAAATGCCAAGGGTTCGGTCATACCTCTAAATATTGTAAAAATTCTAGTAAGTGTGCCCGTTGTGCTGGACCACATAATAGCAGAACAAATACGTGCTTAACAAATACTCTATGCTGTCCAAACTGTCAGGGGGGACATACCTCCAGATTCAGACTGTGTCCAGCCTATCTACAGGCCTCAATAGTACAGCACTATAAGAACAACCACGGTTGTTCTTGGACACGGGCTGAGTCTGCAGTTACTGACTCCAAGAGTCAGAAAACTCATCCTCCGCCCAGGCCTCTGACCCAGACACAACGTCCAGTTGCTATGTCAACACCAAATCCCGACTCAGAATACGCCCGGCCTACTTATTCACAAATGGTTAAGTCCCCTTCCCACATACTAAACTCCCTGGAATCTCAGAATTTGCCAAGAAGGTTAAAGAGTAGGCAAGAAAGGGAAAAAGAACATAGTTCGAATCCTGTCACTGCAAATAGCCCCGGGGGTAAACACGGAATAATTCCGGATACCCTCAGGCATCCATCCCCCCAACCTTCAAGAAGCTCCTTATCTACAATGAATAGTTGGGGCTCCTCTTCCTTATTCGACAGCCCCAATAACAAAGGGTCATAGGGGGCGGGGGGTGGGGGGTTAGGGTCTAGTACCCCTTTTGACAGCAGTAGAGAGGGAAGTGGGGACTTTTCCCTCACGGATGTGTCCCAAGTGGACTTGTCCTTGAGGGTGGAGACCCCACCCCCTCCACAGCATAGACCTACTACACGGGATATGGGATGCCAAACAGATAACTCTGATCCGATTTCAAAGTCCATTGAGTCTGCAAAAACACAAACGTCTCCCTTCAAAGTTAACCTTGAATTCAAGAAGGAGATCAGAACCTTCACCCTTGAACAGCTGTCTCGGGCTATAGCCGAGGTGGCTGAAGAAAGGGCCCAAAATGGAAGCATAAACTTGAATAGCATCAAAACAAAAGTCATTCAAATATGCTCGGATAAAAATCTCTACGCAGCAACAAAAAAGTCCGAGCCCTCTCCATCCCGTATCCCGGTCGCATTACCCCCAGCACAGCGGGCAGCATCATCCTCACCGGTTGCAACACTGGTCAACAATCGAAAAGTCCCTACGTCACATAACGGCCCAAAGGCTGCGGAGTCTCGGCTAAAAACTCTTAACTCCCCACTCAAATTTAAGGGTGGGCAGTGGCGCTATAGTCGATGCTCCGCGGCCGCTGGCGGGGGCGTAAAGAGACAAATCTTCCATTATTAATTTCAATATGGACAGGAATTTAAAAATCCTCAACTTCAATGTTGGTGGGCTTTCAGCCCACAAACATACGGAAATAAAACACTTTTTAGACTCTAATCAAATCGACATACTCTGTATTCAGGAATCTAGACTCAAGAGTAACACTTTGAGAAATATTCCTGGATACAGAACTGAGTACAAATACATAGACACTCAAAATATGATGGGCTTTGGGGGATTAATTACATATTTCAAAAACGGGGTCAATTACAAAAATATCGCAATAGACAATGTAAGGGATCCAAATGGGGCTATCACTCTAGAACTTCAAAATTTTGAAATATTTTTCGGCAAATCTCCATTCACTCTTTTTAACTTATACTCAAGGGGGTGCGACCTCGAAAGTTTAGAACATTTAGACAAGCACATCTTAAATACGGAATTTGTGTTAACTGGTGATTTCAACGCACATAATTTTATTTGGGGATCTTCAAAAATTGACAGCCATGGGCGTGCAGTCGAGAGTTGGGTGACAAAGCACGGTCTCGTGCTGCACAATGATGGCTCGTCCACCAGGGTTGATCTAGGCCGTGGAAATTTCACGTGCATATATCTAACCATCACAAGTCCGAAACTTGCCAGCGAAATAGGTTGGCAAGTTATTGACAATAATTGGGGTTCTGACCATTTCCCAATCTTAATCTCTCTGATAAGATCAAACGAAAATTCAAATAACGTAGAAGATAGGTTCCGTTTCGAAAAAGCAGATTGGGAAATGTACAAAATTAAAAGTGGAGATATCTCCCTTACAGACGTCTATCACCCTAATATAAATAAATACAATACAGCAATTACAGAAAAATTCCTGTCCATAGCTAGAGACTCGATCCCAGTTTATAAACCTTGCAAAAAGAACAAAAAACAAGTACCGTGGTGGAATGAAATTTGTGAAAATGCAGTCAAGGAGAGAAAACAAGCAATTTATACCTTAAAAAAATCGCCTAGTGAAGTAAACTTGGTCAAACTGAAAGAAGCAACAGCCCACTGCAAAAAGGTTATCTTAGACAATAAAACTAAAAACTGGGCTGATTTCTGCGATTCCTGCATAGTAAACCCTAACAACTCCAGGGACTTTTGGAATAAGATTCGCAGAATTAAAGGAACATCCTTCACACCAATCCCTGTATTAAACAACACATCAGGAGTTTTGACTACCCCCCTCGACAAGGCAAATTCCCTTGTATCCCACTACGCTAAAGTAGCTAGTGATGTTAACATAGACCCATCAGTCTTGGCCCATCAAAAACAATTTGAACAAGAACACCAAGAGTTCATAAACTATCCGCTTTTAGAAGACGATAACCCAATCCTTAACACTGACTTCACTCTTCAAGAACTAAAGGACTGTATTAGTAGCAGAAAAAATTCCACTGCGGGTCTAGATAAAATTGCGTATCCAATGTTCAAATATATGTCTGAGACTGCTCTAAAAATATGGCTAAATTTCTTTAATAACGTATGGAGTGCGGGCGAGTTCCCAGAGGATTGGAGGCTAGCCTGCGTGATTCCGTTACATAAAAAAGGGAAAGACAAAAATGATCCCAAATCATATAGACCGATAAGCCTGATATCTCACCCTGGGAAATTGCTAGAGGGGATGGTCAAGGCACGCTTGGAACGACTTTTAGAATCTAAAAATATAATAAACCCCCTTCAGTCTGGCTTCAGAAAGGGGCGCAGCACGCTCGATCATCTAGTGCGGCTTCAACATGATGTGCTCAAATCTAAAAATAGAGGGCATCATGTTCTAGCAATCTTTCTTGACCTAGAGGCCGCTTTCGATCTGGCATGGCACTCAGGCATTCTATACAAACTTAAAAAACACGGAATCACGGGGCGATGTTTCAACTATATACGGGCCTTTTTGTTGGATGGGAAAATCACAGTTAAAGTAGATGGTACTCTCTCGGATACTCAAACTCTGACGAGAGGTACGCCCCAGGGCGCCATAATTTCCCCTCTTCTCTTTTCTCTCTTAATAAATGATTTCCCTGATGTATCTGAGGGGTCAGGGTTGGTTATTAGCCAATTTGCCGACGACTCAGGCAGTTGGTTCTGTGGAGGCAATATTCAATACCTACAAAGAAAGGCACAAGTAGGACTTGACTCCATTTGGCGCTGGTCTCAAGCATGGGGCTTCAAAATTAGTCAGACTAAAACAGTAGGGGTATTATTTGGGCACGCAAATTCGCACCAAGTGGACGTATCCCTAGGAAACACTAAAATAGAATTTAAAAAAACTGTAAAATTTCTGGGCATGACTCTTGATGAGAGGTTTACTTTACAGTCACACATAAATGAACTGGTCACCAAATGCCAACAGGACTTGAACTTAATGAGAATGTTGAGGGGCACAAATTTCGGATCCGATAAAAATTCGCTCCTACTTCTCTACAAGTCCTTAATACGTCCAAAGCTAGACTATGGTGCCTTAGTCTATGCTTGTGCAGCTAAAAGTAATTTAGATCGATTAAGTACTATCCAACATAAGGCCTTAGTTATAGCTCTGAGAGCTCTACGTAGCACTCCTCTGAGTACACTTGAGCAAGAAGCTGGGATCGAGCCTCTAAATATACGTCGCGAAGAACAGTCCCTGAAGTACTTGGCTAGGGTTAAGAGCAGGCCTTGTAATCCTGTGAACGCGATCATTGGAGCCGATTTCTTCGTCAAAGCAAAATATAAAAACGCCAAACTCCCTTTTGGAGCAAAAGTTCAAAGGCTTGCCGAGGAGTATCGGATCCATGAGTACAGTGTAGCGGACCTTAGACCACGTCTAGAGTCACCCTGGATGCTGGCCCCCCCTGTAGTCGACATGTCCCTAAGTTTGAGGTTTAGGAAGAATGACCATGCACCAACAATTTTAGAGACCACAAATGATCATATCTCCTCAAATTACGCTGAGCATTTAAAAATATACACAGATGGTAGTAAAGATACTAATGAGACAGTTGCGGCAGCAATGGTTATACCATCCAAAAAGGTTACCATCTCAAAAAGACTCAGCAACAAGTTATCTATCTATGCTGCCGAACTGATCGCAATCCAATATGCTTTTAACTGGACCCTAGTCAACCGACCACACAGAGTTGCTATCCTATCAGACTCACTTTCTGCCCTGCAATCTCTTCATCTAAGAAAAAGCAACTCTAGGCCTGATCTTATAGAAAACATCATCTCCCTTCATGATCAGTGCCATGTAAATGACATAAAAGTTAATTTAGTGTGGTGTCCAGCACATGTCGACGTACAGGGAAATGAGCTAGCAGATAGGGCGGCAAAGGACGGTCTAGGGAGCTCCGTGGTGGATACTGTTCCCCTGGCGGCTTCCGAAATCTACTCCATAATTAGGAGGAGGAAAAAGCAGAAATGGAGTAAGGGGCTGGCTGAATCCACACGTAGACAGCCCATCCCGCCACAAGGAGCCAGCCTTTGCCCGCCGCACAAGTATTCAGCCTGTAAAAGGGTGGATAAGTGTGTGACGAGACTGAGGCTGGGTTACAATCTGCTACCGGGGAGCATGGGTCGGTTCATACTGGACAAACCAAAATCCTGTCCAGTGTGCACCGTCCCGGACACTACGGAGCATTTTCTGTTGCATTGTTCCGTTCACGGGGATGCAAGGAAAACACTCTCCGATGCCATAGTGGGGTCTGGAGGCCGGATGGACATCAATACACTACTTTTTCCGTCCAGGGCCTTCCGGACCTCTACGTTTATGGCATTGGAGACTTACCTTGTCGACTGCGAAATGACAGACAAGATATAGGGTCAATTTTTATGTTTTTTCCCAATTTTCCGGACTCAGTGCAATTTCCCTCTATAAATTTTAATTCTTTGTCCACCTGTTTTCATTTTTGGGAGTGCTCTCGATCGCGTCCGCGCCCTTAAATATTTCAGGATTGAGCCTCACTCTGGTTAATTATTGACCTACATTGCTTAAATATCCACTGACTGGGGCTTTTGATTGGTCCGCGCTTTGTCTTACCTTATATGCTATTTTACAGCTTGCATACCCATAAAATTCTTTCTAACTTTATCAGGAAATATGACAGAGCGGACTATCAGGCCCATTGCAAAAAAACAAAAAAACTTGAAAACATTGAAAATCTTCAAACATGTAGGTCATAGGCTAAACTGGACTATATATACCCGGGAAATTGCACTGTTTTCTGCCCTAGCCGGTACTGATTTGGACTATATAAAATAATATGGGCTCCCGAGTCATGCGTTTTTAGCGACACACGTTTTTTTTTTTTTTTTTTCCGTGTACTCGCGCGATGGACCCACGAGCTGGGCCGTCTGGGGGATGGAGCCAGTGAAGGCTTCCTGCATGTTGGTCTCCATCTGCGTGTAAAATGCCCTATATTGTTTGTCGGGGGGATGGCGATGTCTGGGTCATTTACGAAAGATGTCCTCCCCGACATGCTCTGTAGGGTTGCGCAGATGGTGGCGGACATGCACAAGCGAGCATAAAGGCATAGCTGCTAAATCCCTCAGTCGGCGGGATCGTGGGGCCTGGTTTGATAAGGGAGCCCATTCATTCATATAATATGTGTCAGTGTTGCAACCATTTAATAAGCGTACTTTTAATAATTTTCGTAAATATTGTACTACACGGAACCGGCACAGTGTGGAATATATGTATATACACCCGCTGGTCTTTTATGGTATCCTGAGAGGGCCGTTTTTGCCGGAAGTTGTCTAGGGTGCTGGAAGTCCAGCACCCGGACTTACATTACAATGTTTTTATTACTATGTTTTTGTTACACCACACTGTGCAAAACGCTGCTATAAACGTTGAAAACATTGATAGGTTCCCGTGTAGTACGCTACCTTTTTAAAATAAACATGAGTAAAACTTGCCTCAAATCGCCGTCTATATGCCCGGTACACTTTTTTAAAAAGGCTCAGGAGCTAAACGGACGGTGATACAGCGGCGCCTGTGATTGGCTGGACGCTGGTCCTGGACAACTCGTCATTCACCATAGATTTACGTGTGAATGGCGAGCTTGGCCAACAAATCGGATTGAGATTCGCCAATCAGGGGCGCCGTTGTGGAGGCAATTCGGGAGTCCTCTTTTTGGACTCTATCGTTTTTTCTTACAAATTTTTCTTTTTTATTTTTTCTTCATCTTAACATTCCCATATTATGTTTTTCATCTCAAAGTGTTTTATCCAATATATAGTTCCCAATTTATTGGGAACTTTAAAACACATCTATGTTAGACTTTGTTTTTTTACACCCTTTGCCCTTTTATAAAGCGGTTAAAGGGTAAACAGATACCTGTACAGCGGGGCCTGTGATTGGCTGGACGCTAAACCTGGCCAACTCGTCATTTGCCATAGATTTATGTGTAAATGTCGAGCTTGGCCGTAAAAGCGGATTGAAATTCGGCCAATCAGGGGCTCCGTTGTGGAGGACTGTTCGGGAGTCCTTTTTTTGGACTGTTGTTTTTTCCCCACACATTTTTATTTTTTTATTTTTTCATCTTAAACCTCGTTAACATTATGTTCCAATTTAATCATTGTTTTATATAACATATGGACCTCAAGACACTGATGACTAATATATATTAAGTTATCTTTATTTTACACCCTTTGCCCTCTTCTAAAGCGGCTAAAGGGTAAACAGTTACCTGTACGACGGGTCCTGTGATTGGCTGGACGCTAAACCTGGCCAACTCGTCATTTGCCATAGATTTATGTGTAAATGTCGAGCTTTGCCGAAAAAGCGGATTGAAATTCGGCCAATCAGGGGATCCGTTGTGGAGGACTGTTAGTTAGTGGGTTTTTTTACACAATAATTATTACTTGCGTTTTTTAAACAATTGTTTCAACATATTTAATATATAGATTCTTAATTATTATTTTACCTACACACACTAATATACATACACACAATAATATACCTATAAACAGAAAGCGGGATATACATCAATAGAATATGAAAATAATAGTCAAAATTCGAAAATTGAGAAAAAATAATAAAATAGTCAAACCCAATAATAAAAAAAAATGTAGAGAGAAATGATAGCTGCTCGCCAAATGGCTTTAAGCCGATAGGCGAGGGTAAATAAAACCAGAGATCATCACTCTGGAAGTTGTATTTTTTGATTGAGCATGTTAAAATTTTGTCAGAATGTTTGTCTACTTGATATCTAGGCCAAGTTCGAAACTGGGTCATATCCGGTTAAAAGCAGGGTCACTAGGTCAAATTTAAGGAAATTCGTGTTAACACTCTTGAAGCCATATTTTTAACTAGAGCATAATGAAACTGTCAGAATGTTTGTCTAAGTGATATGTAGGCCAAGTTCGAAATTGGTCATATCCGGTCAAAAACTAGGCCACTAGGTCAAATTTAATTAAATATTTGTTAACACTGGAAGCCACATTTTTGGCTTGAGCATGTTGAAACTTTGTCAGAATGTTTGTCTAAGTGATATATAGGCCAAGTTCATTACTGGGTCATGTCCGGTCAAAACTAGGTCACTAGGTCAAATTTAAGGAAAATCTTGTTTACACGCTGGAAGCCACATTTTTGGCTTGAGCATGTTGAAACTTTATTAGAATATTCGTCTTAGTGATATCTAGGCAATGTTCAAAACTGGGTCATGTACGGTCACAAGGTCAAATTTAAGGAATATATTGTTGACATTTAGGTGAGCGCTCCAGGGCCATCATGGCCCTCTTGTTTTTTTATTCCTATTGTGGCGTTAATCAGCCTTCTGCAGAATGCTCTACCAGGAAATTGAGTAGGCCAAGCATTGACTGACTTTTTACTTTGGAAGACGCATAACCATGTCCCCGGAGTCCATTTCAATCCCCAAAACAGTTAGACAGGTTGTAGGTTGAACTGTTATATCTTCAGCTAAAGGGACTCCAAAATTTGAACACACTGATTGAAATTCTGTAAGCATAAAGCCCGGCCTAGAAATAAAAGCTTTTTCCCCAAATAGGAAATCGTCTAGATAATGCAGGATGTCACTACTTTTGGATTTCTCACCTAACGACCAATGTAGGAATCTGCAATTTTTTCCCAGATAGCACAGCTGGCTGACGAGCCCATAGAAGCATTTCATCATAAAAACATGTAACAATGCTTGAAGGAATCTGATAGAGGGTCACCCAAGGAACATCTTTACAAAATAATTTGAAAATCTGCTCAACACTTTCGGAGGAGAAGATTTTTTAAGTTTTCACTATAGCCATATAAGTCAAAATAGCCCCCACCCTCTGGTTGGCCATGTGTTTCGACCAATCAACGTGGCTTGAAGGAATCTGATAGAGGGTCACCCAAGGAACATTTCTACAAAATTATTTGAATGTATATTGTTTTATGGCGCATCGACAGCTAAGGTCATTTAGCGCGCAATTAAATTTAATTATTTATGATCCCTGGGTAAACAAACCAGTACTAGGCTAGAAAATGTGCCTTGCCCAAGGGCACTCCACCATGACCGAATTGCCGCGACTGGAGATCGAACCAGGGACACCCTGTTTCGAAATCCCCGACGCTAACCACTCGACCACAGCGGATTCCACAAAATTATTTGAAAATCGGCTGGATACTTTCGGGGAAGAAATTTTTTAAGTTCTCACTATAGCCATATACGGCAAAGTAGACCCGCCCCATGGCGGCGATGTTTTTCAACCAATCAACATTTCTTGAAGGAATTTAATAAAGGGTCACCCAAGAAACATTTCTACAAAATTATTTGAAAATCGGCCCGACACTTTCGGAGAGAAGATTTTTAAAGTTTTCACTATTTTTTTCTTTCGGTTGCCATGGAAACCAGAATGTTAATGGATCAACAGAATTGAAGGAATTTAGTTGGGACATTGAGAGGATGCTTCCTACAAAGTTTCAACCAAATTGGCCAAGGGTTGAAGAAGAAGCAGTCATTATAAAAAAAGTTAACGCACGCACACACGACGGGACAATTCGCCATGGCATAAGCTCGACTGGCTTTCAGCCAGTGGAGGTTAAACATCAGATCGGCTGCCTGATCAATATTTGAATATGTGACTCTCCAGTGTTTTTCCTCGATGAAATCGTTAATAGATTGGCTGTCTGGGTATGACAAGTGATGAATCATTCTATGATCACCGTCTTTTTTGGCGACTAAACCTACCGGAGATACTTGAAGGGTCAGGAATGGTTTAGTATTGAACGGACCTGCAATGCGACCCCTAATAATTTCTTTGATCAGTTTTTCCCTCGTGATATTTTGGTGCTGCTTTGCACTTGACAAGTTAGGGGACTCACGTGTAAGTCGTGGTCATGTGTAGTTGAAAGGGAATCCATTTTGTAGGCCTTTCGTTAAGAATATGGCATTTTTATGCTGGTAGTATTTGAACGATTCAAGTAAATTATCTATTTTTAGCGGTGTTTTCCTAATCCATATAAACCTATCACATTATTTGCTTTGCCTGCAACTAGACCTTGGATGGTTTCCGCCACATGACTGACAGGCATGACTAAACCTGCAATTAGGCAAAGGCAAAAATGGACATTTAGCTCCTGTATTGAAATAATTACAATATGCAGAATGGGCTGGTGTAGGTCTCCTAAACGATAGAGGCTTGCTAGTATGCCTAGTATGGTTTGATTGTTCCGTGTAAATACTGCCAGCATTTACATACAACAACCAAAACTCGGAATGAATTGCCCCCCCCCCCCCCCCCCCCAGGATGCGGACGGATTATTAGCAATTTGTAAACGGAATTGCTCATCGTATTTCCACCAGCCCGGAGACTTACTGGCAGCCATTCTTATATTCCTCATATACTTAATCAGTTCTTGGGCCCGAGCTGGGAACTTTTCCAGCGTTATGCTTACATAAACAGGAAAGTCGGATGTCCACTGCTCAATTGATAATTTGGATGATTCCATTTTTGCCTGGTTGATACATAATCTTCCATTTTGTATGGTGATTTCCCCAGCCGGACCATCGTCTGCTATGATTTGCAGCTCTCTTGTTGACTTTATCAATGATGCAATATCAATGTATTGCCCTTCCCAAATTTTCTCTTTAGATTTTAAAGGTATACTTCTACCTACATTACTAAAAACACTTTGATCCTGCATCGGCGCAATCCATTGCTGGCGCCATTACTTCTCTTTGAAAAATTAAAGAGTTCGATACTTTACCTGAAACATTCTGGATTACCGCGGGTAATTGGTCCTTATCTGCCTGTCTGGACCTCTTAGGCTCCTTTCCAACCCTCTCTCTGAAGTTATCCTCCTCTTGGGTGCCATTATTTTCGCAGATTGCTTAGATTTTAATTTTAATTACTTTTACACAGCTATGCCGTCCAAGAGTTACAGGAACAAGAGCCCCATGATGGCCCTATATCGTTCACCTGGTTTAATAGAACTTCGTTTTCAAAGGAACATTTGTACCAAATTATCTTTAAATCGGACCAGTACTTTTTTAAAGTTTAAACAATTCGTATAAGGAATCAAGCACTGGCGGCCATGTTTTTCAACAACAGATCGGAAATATTTTAACAATCTTTGAAGAGGGTGCCCTAAGGATTATTTGTGCAAAATAATTTTTAAATTGGGCCAGTAGTTTTGGACAAGAAGATTTTTTAAGTTTTAACAATGCACATATAAGGAATCAAGCCCTGGCGGCCATGTTTTTCAATGGATCGGAAATATTTGAACAATCTTGGTAGAGGGTGTCCAAAAGGACATTTATGCAAACTAATCTTCAAATCTGGGTAGTACTTTTGGACAAGAAGATTTTTTAAGTTTTAACAATGCACATATAAGGAAAATAAGCCATGTTTTTCAACGGATCGGAAATATTTGAAAAATCTTGGTAGAGGGTGCCCCAAGTAACATTTGTGCAAATAATTTTGAAATCGGGCCAGTATTTTTAGACAGGAAGATTTTTTAAGTTTTAACAATAAAAAATGCACATTTAAGCAAAATAAGCCCCGCCCCCTGGCGGCCATGTTTTTCAACGGATCAGACATATTTGAACACTCTTGGTAGAGGGTACCCAAGGAACATTTGTGTAAACTAATTCTTAAATCGGGCCAGTACTTTTGGACAAGAAGATCTTTTAAGATATGGTAATTTTTCCCTTTTCTGATTTCTAAATTTGACCACCTAAGGACCATACCTGTGAAGTTATTTTGAAATATGTCCATTGGTTTAGTAGAAATTGTTAACAAATGGACAGACGACGACGACGACGGACGGTGAGTGATCCCAAAAGCTCACCTTGCACTTCGTACATAGGTGAGCTAAAAAGGAAGCTGACTTGGAATGGCATTCTGGGTAACCCCTATCAAGGGACATAATTCTGGAGCGAAACTACAGAAATTCGGAAACATTTATCTCCCCTGCTATGAACCCTTAATTATTTGAACACATGACCATTTGTTAAAAATTATTTTAAATTGGATTATAGAATATAAAATTCGTAAAATCTGTATCATATAAACAGTTCAAACAGAGACATATAAATACACGAGATAGGCACCACATGAACCAAAAGTGAAATATCGATAAAGCGCAAGGGGTTCGGCCAAAAATCGTAAAACGTAATCTCGTCTCGATAATGATCCGTGTATCACAAGCGCTTTGACGAAAAAGACAAGCGTCTACCAACTCCGATTTATCACTCGGAATGCCTTGTTTACATCGTAGGATGTATAAAAATATAAATGAATCTGATTCGTCCCATAGTATATAATTTCATGTCTCGTCATTATTTACTTATTCATCTTTGGTAGTTTGGAATGTTATACAAGAACATTTTACCATTTCTCGTAAAAATAGATACTTGTACTTATAGATGTGTCTTCAGATATTTATGTATGTAAATTAATGTACTTTTCATGAAATAAAGTTTATTAATATTAATATCATTGTTATTATTGTAAAAATCCACCTTCCTACCTTCGACTATTTAATCATTGCTACTTATAGTAAAATGGTGAAATATATCATGAAAATGTGCAGGTACAGAGCAAATCAACTTTCTGTGTTTACCCTCATAATCGGCTATACAGCGATTTCCATGCAGCTCATCAAGGCAGAGACATAAATAATACAATGTGTATATTTATGTTTCTAATCAAGGTAAGTCTTTTGATTTGTTTGTTAAATGAACAACAAGTATTGAATGGTTCACATGCCGATGTATTTTATTCCATAGGTCCTATTCCTTTAATCACGTTTCCTGTTTGACATAATTGTGTTAATTAGAAGGTTGACACTAAGAGTGTTTCTACATGACTGTTTGACACAACTTTGTTAATTAGAAGGTGACAGAGAGTTAATGTTTTCACACCTTTCCATTATGAATGCGCATAGCTTTCTGAAACCTTCTACACAGTTATTACCTAATTACAAATCAATCAACTGTACATATAAGTCTCTGATCAGTGTAACTATCTTCCATTAACATTTTTTTGTTAATTCTGCATGGCGAGGGTAAACAAACCCGATTGTAGGATAAAAAGAAACAGGATAAAAAGCAACGGACAACAAGAAACAGGATAAAAAGCAACACATTTTACAAAATACATTGAAAACCAATATGTTTACAAACTAGAAGAGGATTAATGTATCTTCTTGATATTTTGATTTTTTTTTAAATTTTGATACATTTCTTTGTGTTTTATACCTTAATGCATTGTTCAAAGTAATTCAGTCAGATTAAACTATTTACAAATCTACAATAATATTATGTTATTCAATTTAAAATGCATATATTACTTTCACATTGCAATGTTATTTTATGTATAATGCATATACGTGTGAAGATGTTTGAAAAAGCGAAAGGAAAATATTGTGGGAGAAGAGAAATTGCTCATAATTAGCTATTTCTCCTTTACACACAATGATATGGGGAAAAGAGGAAAAAACATTGCAATTTCAGATTAATAAAGTTAAAATTTCACATAAACAAAAGATAAATTATAACATGTTTATTGAAATGTGTCTAATATATGTTATAAATGTATTAAATCAAAGAAAAGGATAATTATACCTGAAATGAAAATATTAGAACTGTTGCTTTTTGTCCTGTTACCGGTTATCCAGGCAAAAACTGTTACTTTTTGCCCGTTGCTTTTTATCCTGTTTCTTTTTGTCCGATTACCAACAAACCCGATATACTACTATCTTCCAATTAAACAATAACTTTTCTCGGATAAACAAACAAAAGATTGTTAAAGATGGCCAGATACAAGCAAGGAGTAGGGGTTACAAATGATGGAATTTTACAACATTTTCTATTAATGGTATATGATCAGTAATTGTTTCATCTTAACCCTTTCCCACATACAGCAAATATTCAGCAGATATCTTTGAAAACAAAAGCGTAGAAAGTGACAGTTTAATGACAGAGTTGAACACATTGTGACAAAGAAATCTTGTTTTCAAGGTTATATTCAGTAATGTTCACAGGGCAACTATAGCGAGCTGCAGAGCATCTTATGGGTTTAATCCCATTTCGTCTAATGGGAAAATGTTAAAATAAAAAATTCAATTACTATAAAACACTGGTTAAAGACTAATGAGGGTTTTATCATTTGCAAAAACAGTTTAATGCAGTGTAAGTACAGTGTTAAGGGTTTTTAAAGTATACAAGCAATAAACTTTAGACTCCTTTGAACTAAACCTGGTCTGGTCAATATGTGTACAGCTGGTATGTCACCAAACATCTGGTAACCATCTGGACAAGCTATATCAAAAAATATATATACACTGTTTTAAAAGGAATCCACCTTTTAAAAGATTACCCTTACTTGACCAAAACATAATGAAAGCTCTCATTCGACCAATTAAACAAAAAATTGAAGTCTAAAAACAGGGCATTTTATAAGTAAAATAAAGTCATGAAACCTTTGTTTCAAATTGTAATTTTGTAAACATACACGGTTCCAAATATATGTGTCTTCCCAACAAGATAAAATATGTTTTAAATTGTCAAAATATAATTCAAAATCCTCATTGTTACACATTTAAAGAAATGGAGCTCACATTTGATAGGTAAAGTCAGAGACATATTAGTTATAAAACCTATCTTTAGCATTATAATTTTGATAAAAATATACAACGTTTTAAAGATATATGTCTTTTGACGAGACACATTGTTTTAAGTTGACAAAATATTATTGATGCTCTCGTTGACCAAAATTTAAAAACAAGAGGGCGAAAATGGCCCTAAATCGATCACCTGAGTGATAGTAAATTAGCAACAAATATTTTACTGTAAATATCTTTGAAGAGGGTCACCCAAGGAACATTTCTACCAAATTACATAGAACTATGACAAACAGCTTTGGAGAAGCAAATTTTTAAAGTTTGGACATTTTGCCCACTTTCTGCTGCTGCAGCAACCAAAGTTCTCAATGGAATTAAAATCTTTGAACATTTTTTAAAGAGGCCCACCAATTGAAGATTCCTGTGAAGTTTGGAGGAAATTGGTCTCTTGGTTAAGAAGATGATGTTAAAAAGAAGGAAATTTCAAATTTTGTCATATTGTCCCTTTTTTGATGCCGCCTGACTGCCATGTTTTTTTACCAATCAGTATGGCTTGAACAAATTTGTAGAGGGTCACCTAAGGAACATGTCTAGCATGTGATAGTGGAATATGACAAGCGGATTTGGAGGAATAGATTTTCAAAGATTGGACATTTTTTACCCCTTTCTGATGCCGCAGCAACCAAAGTTCTCAATCGAATTAAAATCTTTGAATATTTTTTAAAGAGGCCCACCAATTAAAGATTCCTGTGAAGTTTGGAGGAAATTGGTCTCTTGGTTTAGAAGATGATGTTTAAAAAAAGAAATTTCCAAATTTTGTCATTTTTCCCCTTTTTAGCTCACCTATGCACGAAGTGCAAGGTGAGCTTTTGTGATCACTGACCGTCCGTCGTCGTCGTCCGTCTGTTAACAATTTCCTACAAATGACTTCTTCTACTAAAACCAATGGACAGATTTCAATATAACTTCACAGGGAATGGTCCTTAGGTCGTCCTCTTTCAAAGTTGTTCAAAGAATTTATTTCCAAGTAGAACTTTGGTTGCTGCGGCATCAGAAAATGGGAAAATTACCAAATCTTAAAAAATCTTCTTGTCCAAAAGTACTGGCCCGATTTGAAAATTATTTTGCACAAATGTTCCTTGGGATATCCTCTACCAAGATTGTTCAAATATTTCCGATCCGTTGAAAAACATGGCCGCCAGGGGGCGGAGCTTAGTTTTCCTTATATGTGCATTGTTAAAACTTAAAAAATCTTCTTGTCCAAAAGTACTGGCCCGATTTGAAAATTATTTTGCATAAATGTTCCTTAGGGTACTCTCTACCAAGATTGTTAAAATATTTCCGATCCGTTTAAAAATATGGCCGCCAGGAGGCGGAGCTTATTTTTCCTTATATGTGCATTGTTAAAAATTAAAAAATCTTCTTGTCCGACAGTACTGGCCCGATTTGAAAATTAATTTGCACAAACACTCCTTGGGGCACCCTCTACCATGATTGTTTAATTAATTTGGATCCGTTGAAAAACATGGCCGCCAGGGGGCGGAGCTTATTTTCCTTATATGTGAATTGTTAAAACTTAAAAAATCTTCTTGTCCAAAAGTACTGGCCCGATTTGAAAATTATTTTGACCAAATGTTCCTTGGGGCACCCTCTACCAAGATTGTTCAAATAATTCCAATCCGTTAAAAATCATGGCTGTCAGGGGGCGGAGCTTATTTTCCTTATATCTGCGTTGTTAAAATTTAAAAAGTCTTCTTTTCCAAAAGTTCTGGCCCGATTTGAAAATTATTTTGCACAAATGTTCCTTGGGGCACCTTCTACCAAGATTGTTCAAATAATTCCGATCCTTTGAAAAACATGGCCGCCAGGGAGGGCAGAGCTTGTTTTCTTATTATGTAAAGGGTAACAACTTTGAAAACTTGTAGTTCCCTTAAACTAGGTGAGCGATATAGGGCCATCATGGCCCTCTTGTTTGATGCCGCCTGACTGCCATGTTTTTTTACCAATCAGTATGGCTTGAACAATTTTGGTAGAGGGTCACCTAAGGAACATATCTATCAAGTGATAGTGGAATCTGACCAGCAGATTTGAAGAGTGGCTGTCACCTTTAAGATGCCTTCGTCGTGAAGAAATAGTTCTTGCCCGGTTACGTATTGGGCACACATGGTTAACACATGCCTATTTACTTAAAGGGGAGGAAGCTCCTCAATGTATTCCATGTTTTACACAATTTACAGTACAGCACATTCTTCTTGAGTGTGCTGATTTTGCACCGATACGTGACCGGTTTTTCAAGGCTCAAAGTATGCGTCAGCTCTTTGAGTCTGTCAAACCTGAAGCTTTATTTCAATTCCTTAGGGAAATTCATATTTTTAATAAGATATGATTATTTTTAAAATCGTGCTTTTGCACATTCATAACTTGTACTTATCTCGTTTTAATTTTTCAAAGATATTATTTATATTTTTGTTAAGTATTACATAGTAATGTTTGGCTCGTTTGCCTTTGTCATATTTTACATTGATTTGCATACTGTTTTATATTAATGTTAAGTATCTAATAATTCAGATTATTAATAAACTCGTTGTTTATGTTTCTTTTTTAATAAGTTCATCCTTTCTTTTTTAAGCGCCCAAAATGACCTTAGTTTTCGATGGGCCTTAAAACTCCATTCATTCATTCATTGGAGGAGAAGATTTTCAAATATTGAACATTTTGCCCCCTTTCTGATGCCGCAGCAACCAAAGTTCTCAATGGAATTAAAATCTTTGAACATTTTTTAAAGAAGTCCACCAAAGGAACATTCCTGTGAAGTTTGGAGGAAATTGGTCTCATGGTTTAGAAGATGATGTTCAAAAAAAGAAATTTCCAAATTTTGTGATTTTTCCCCTTTTTTGATGCCACCTGACTGCCATGTTTTTTAACCAATCAGTATGGCTTGAACAATTTTTGTAGAGGGTCACCTAAGAAACATTTCTACCAAGTGATAATGAAATCTGACCAGCAGATTCGGAGAAGAAGATTTTCAAAGATTGGACGTTTTGCCCCCTTTCTGATGCCGCAGCAACCAAAGTTCTCAATGGAATTAAAATCTTTGAACAAATTTGAAAGAAGACCACCAAAGGAACATTCCTGTGATGTTTTGTGGAAATTGCTCCTATGGTTTAGGAGGAGATGATGTTTAAAGCTAAAAGTTAACGAAGGACGACAGACGGACGACGGACATTGAGTGATCAGAATAGCTCACCTTGAGCCTTCGGCTCCAGGTGATCTAAAAATGGAACTCACAAAGACCGGTCATTTGGTAAGTTAATTTGGAGAAATTATAGACATAAAACCTTTGTTTTGCATTGTAATTTAGAAAAAAATGTACTCTGTCTTAAAGATATATATGTCTTGCCAACCGGACGAAATGTAACAAATTGATTTTTTTTTTTGAAAGCTCTCTTTTTGACCAATTAAACAAAAGATGGCGCTCACCAAAAACAGTTGTTTTTGAAGTAAAATTAGAGAAATATTAGTCATAAAACCTATGTTTTGCAGTATAATTTCAAAAGAAAAATACAGTCTAAAAGAAATTTGTCTTGTCAAAAAGAGACAATGATTGAAACTAACAAAATATAATTAGAAGCTATCATTTTGACCAATTTAAAAAAAGTGGTTCTCACAAAATTAGGGCATTCGAAAAGTAAAATCAGAGAAATTATTGTCATAAAACCTATGTTTTGAATCATGATTTTGAAAAAAATATACACTATGCCAAAGTTATAAGACTAACACACAGGACAATATCAAAAACATCAAACAATTGACGTTATTTGGTTCCTAAATGTGAAAAAAACAATTTTGCAACGCCATATCAAAACAAAGAATTCGGTCAATTCAAGCCTCCTCTGAAATGATCGCGTCAGTCACGTGGTCTGTAAATCTCGATCAGTTAACGCTTGCAAACCCCTATCGACGAATCGAAGATTTTGTTCTTCAAGGTACTTGGCTTATCAGTGTTGCCTATCTCGTGTTTTTATATGTCTCTGGTTCAAACAATGAACTAGGTCATTAGGTCAAATTTAAGGAATACATTTAGGTGAACGATCCAGGGTCTCTTGTGTCTTTTTAGATCACCTGGAGCCAAAGGCTCAAGGTGAGCTATTCTGATCACTCTGTGTCAGTCGTCCGTCCGTCGTTAACTTTTAGCTTTAAACATCTTCTCCTCCCAAACTACATAAACAATTTCCATGAAACATCACAGGAATGTTCCTCTGGTTGGCCTCTTTCAAATGTGTTCAAAACATTTAATTCCATTGAGAACTGTTGTTGCTGCGGCATCAGAAAGGAGGCAAAACGTCCAATCTTTGAAAATCTTCTTCTCCGAATCTGCTGGTCAGATTCCACTATCACTTGGTAGAAATGTTCCTTAGGTGACCCTCTACAAAAATTGTTCAAGCCATACTGATTGGTTAAAAAACATGGCAGTCAGATGGCATCAAAAAAGGGGCAAAATTACAAAATTTGGAGATTTCTTTTTTTGAACATCATCTTCTAAACCATGAAACCAATTTCCTCCAAACATAACAGGAATGTTCAATTGGTGGGCCTCTTTAAAAAAAAAAGTCAATGATTTTAATTCAATTGAGAACTTTGGTTGCTGCGGCATCAGAAAGGGGGCAAAATGTCTACTCTTTGAAAATCTTCTCCTCCAAATCTGCTGGTCAGATTCTACTATCACTTAATAGAAATGTTCCTTATGTGACCCTCTACAAAGATTGTTCAAGCCATACTGATTGGTAAAAAACATGGCAGTTAGGCGGCATCAAAAAAGGGACAAAATGACACAATTTGGACATTTCTTTCTTTTAACATCATCTTCTAAACCAAGAGACCAATTTCCTCCAAACTTCACAGGAATGTTCAATTGGTGGGCCTCTTCAAAAATAAGTCAAAGATTTTGATTCCATTGAGAACTTTGGTTGCTGCTGCATCAGAAAGTGGGCAAAATGTCCAATTTTAAAAATCTGCTCCTCCAAAGCTGTTTGTCATAGTTTAATATAATTTGGTTCCTTGGGTGACCCTCTGCAAAGAGTGTTCAATGCATACTGATTAATTGAAAAACATGGCATTTTGGAGGCATAAGAAAAGGGACAAAATTACAACAAAATTGAATTACAATTTTTTGAAAATCTTTGTCCGATATCAAAAAACAAGAGGCCCATGAGGGCCTATGCTCTACTGGCTTGGATCTTGAAGGTGTTATTGTGACAATCAAAGATAAAGACTGTATTGTGTTAACAAGCTATAGTTTAGCAATCTTTTGACAATTTCAAGGTTTTCGAAAGGAATCAAGCTCTCATAGATATCTAACTACTGTATAAATTGGATTGAGGTACAATAAAAAATAAAGACTGTATCGTATTAACAAGCTCTATTATAGCAATTTTGACAATTTCAAGGGCCGTAATCCAGTCATGCAAGCGCGGATCTGGCTGGTTTAAGAAAGGAACCGAGCTGTCATAGATATCTAACTACTGTATAAGTTTGGTTGAGATACAATAAAAAATAAAGACTATTGTGTTAACAAGGTCTATTATAGCAATTTTGACAATTTCAAGGGCCATTACCCAGTCATGCATGGGCGGATCTGGCTGGTTTAAGAGAGGAACCGAGCTCTCATGGATATCTAACTACTGTATAAGTTTGATTGAGATACAATCAAAAATAAAGACTGTATCGTGTTAACGAGAAATTGTTTACGGACGCACGGACAACGGACGAATCGCCACGACATAAGCCCTTCTGGCCTTTGGCCAGTAGAGCTAAAAATGAAGAATGACTTACTTTAGTGATCCTGTTGTGATTGGTTACAAAATCATAGCAACCATGCGTCATCACAAAAGGGGTAAATTTAACCTTTACCTACAAATGACAACTCCTACCATTCCACTCTACCAATTTCAAGGTAACTTTACAGGAATTTTCCTTTGATGGTCCTCTTTCAATCTCTTCAAAGACTGACAATCTGTGCAGACATTCTGTGTAGAACTTTGATTGCTGCGTCATCAGAAATTAAGAAAAGTACCCAAACTTTCTAAACCTTTTCCTCAATAAAATTCATTGGTCAGATTCCAAGATATTTTGGCAGTAATGTTCTTTAAGTGATTCTCTTACAAAATCTGTTGAAGCCTCATTGATTTTGTTGACAAACAGGGCAGCAACGTGGCATCAGGAAAGGTGCAAAATGACAAAACTTTCTTAAAGTTCTTGTTACATTTCAAGAAACAAATGACCTTTACTGATAAGCTATTTCTTTAAGAGTATCCACTCCTTGCAGTTTCATATGTGCTCCTGTTTAAATTTTCACAGATATTTGCAGTTAAATATTTGTTGCTAATTTACTATCACTCAGGTGATCGATTTAGGGCCATCTTGGCCCTCTTGTTTTCCTTATTGCACTTGATAACTGCATGGTCGGGAACATAGCCAGAATTACAGGTTATGCTAGCAGTACATCCACAGCATGTGCCACCAACTTCCATATTACCGTGTGTTAGTATGGTACGTGGTCCACAGTCTGCTGTTTGTAATAAAATAACGATTTTTAACCTTAGTCCGAATCATTCATGAAAGTTGATATTGAAAGATACATGTATTATCTGGTGATACTTCACTTTCAATGTTTGTATTCGATATATTCTTCTTATGTCTGTCCAATTATTATAGGTGTATTTTTGTTGCTATCAATGTTTGACTAATTAACCGATCATATAGCTATCAAATATAAGAGCGGGGAAAGAATTTATTATCGTCTTACTCCAGTTAATATCTTGAATGACCCAATCACGGTTCACAATCGCGGCTACAGTACAGCCATATTATGGCTGTCGACTGGTGAGCCGACAGACCACCTCTCTCGCCTCCGGTCGCTGAGACAGCTCCACCCAGACCAACCCTACAAGATATTCAAAATCCGACCGTTTTTCCATCGGAAGCGATTCAATTGTGCTTCTCACAAAACAGATGCACGATGAAACTCATATAAAATGTCAAACGACAATTCCCTACTGTTATTGTTTTCCACCTGACTAAACAATCCCAAAAGACGACACATAATTCAACATCAAATCGTAAGTGGTCAGTTATATTTTAAAGCGAATCTAAAGTGATACACGTCAGATGATACAGACACTATTCTGACTGTCTCCCCAACAGTGACTTTAAATACTTTCCAATGTACTTTATTTATTAGTTCATCATAGTTCGAAGCATAACGTTATATAACGATTAGAAGGAATCATAATATAATAGGATTATATAAACAGTTCAAACAATAAAACGTGTCTTCAGGATTATTCAATCACCCAGCAAAGATGATACTAGGGATGGCAACGAATATTCGATCATATAGTAGAATATTCGAATACTATATCATTATTCGAATATTCGATGGAAATAAGGAGTACTCTAAAATATGTGTATATAAATCAAATTAACGATTTACCGATTTTCCATTTTACGCGTACTATATAAGGTGTCAATACTGTAGATAACAGGTTACCGATTTTCCATTTCACGCATTTTACATAAGGTGTCAATACTGTATATAACATGTCAAACTGTTAATCCTTGCTTAAGGCTATTAAAGTGATAGGTTCAATATCGATGGTTTCGTTCCGAACTGCCGTAATTTCAACTTGTATAACATGTAGTTACGTTTTATATTTAAGTATACATCAATCAGACATATCCTCGAGCCCTGATAGCTCAGTCGGTAGCGACGCGGGCTGTCAATCCAGGGGTTGTGAGTTCGAATTCCGTCTCAGCCAACATTCTTTCCGACGTTTGACAAAAGTTAATGCGACATGCGTCATTTGTCTTTCACCAATGGACTTAGTCTATAGGTTTGGAAAAGCAGCCAGTTGTTTGGGAAGAATGTTGTGTGTAGTACTGGTGTAAGTAAACCCGAAATCACATGAGTAGGTGAACTGGTCGCCGTGATATGACTGAGAAATGTGTAAAAAACGGCGTGAAACCCCAATCTATCAACTTTACCTTTGACGTGATGTCGTAACAATTAGATGTTTACAATTCACCGGGAGATAAAAAATTATATTTTAACTAAGTTTTACATGATAATTGAAACTTTTGAACTATTGTGAATATTTGTGAACATTATATCTATTCGATTTGGAAGTGATTCAGGTGAAGCATTTCTTGATATTTGTGTATTTTTAGATATTTCTTTATTATTGATATCTGAGTTCTATTTATAGTAACATTTACATAACTTTACATCATCGAGTCGATAATCAGGTCAAATTATTGGCGTACTGTCCATATAACAGTTTATTCGTCACACACGAGTGGTTTTGTATAGTATAGCTTCTCTTATCTTGCACGTGAACTAAACAAGAGGTGATTAAAAGATAAACTCGCTAGAATACGCTCGTCTGGTCACACATAATGCCTTGTACTAAGGTTAATGATAAACTCTCTATCGACTCTGGTAAAGAAGCGGAAGAATATGTGGAAATGACAATGTCGTCACAGCGTGTTACACGCGTAAATACACCAGTTACAGTTGGTCGAAAACGTTCTCTTTCAGAACCACATGCCAATGGCTCTTCTGTTAAAAAGGTTAAGAATGATGACTCGCAGCGTGTTACTGCAACTGCACGTAGAGCTTTATATACAAACGGTCCAAAACCTAAACCAAGGAACAAGACGGTCGCTGACATCGAAGTGCACATTGACAATGAACCAAGTGTTAAGGACATTCTTGCAAAGATGTCGTCTGATATGCACATGCGATTTACGTGTTTGGCTGAACGTATTGATAAATTAGAGTCTGGTTTAGAAGAACGTATCTCTTCTAAAGTCGCACAGCTACTTGACAAACGGGTTAACGTTGAACTCACTCGAATCAAGAAGGATGTCAATGCGAGATTGGACACATTCAGAGAGACTTTGCGCGAAGAGTTGGCCGATGATATGGAAACTCTAAACACGAAAGTGTCTGCACTTGTGTCATCCGAACAGCGTTCCTCTATTTGTGATATTTCTTTAAACGTTGTAATACGTAATCTTCCTGAATCTGTGAATGAAAACATAGATGAGAAAGTCAATGTTCTCATTAAAGACTCACTACATGTCAAGAATATCTCTGTTGCTTGTTCAGATAGGAAAACATCCAAGCGGCCAACCGTCCCTGGAGTCGTCATCGCCAAATTTAAATCAGCAGAGGATAAGTCTAAGACCATGACCGCTAAGCCTCAGTTGCAAAACAGTAGGCAGCACTCCAATGTTTACATTAACCATGATCAGTCTCTCCAGGAGCGTAAATATGCCAGTAATCTAAAGGCAATCGTTGATGCAGTAAATCGTGCGGATAAATTGTCTTTACGTGGATCACGTGTTTTTAGTAATGGTTCAAGACCTACATCTATCACTAGTTCGAATCATAACACGAACACTCAAGGTCAAAACTCTAATAACCAGAATCAATCTAGCTGGAGCAATGCCCATGGTAGACGTGGTGGTCGAGGAAATGGTCGTCGTGGTAATGCTAACAAGGGTCGTTACTAGGTACATGTCGGGTTCTGGAACGTTAGAGGTTGGAACTGTGATTCTGATAGTGACAATTTTATTTTAAGGTCATCCTGTTTGAACACTTTTAAATTAGACATTATAGGGATAGCTGAATCCCATCTTAAATCGAGTGATGTACTTAAGCTAGACGGTTATCAATGGTATGGTAACAATCGTAAACATTTGCATAAACGTGCTTGGACTGGTTCCGGGGGAGTTGGTTTCTTTATCCGTAATGATTTGGTAAATAATTTCAATATCTCTGTTTTAGATAACACAAGAGAATGTGTTCTTTGGTTGAGACTTATACATAAAACAGAAGATATAGTCATTTTGCCCTGTGTGTGTTATCTTCCTCCCGAGAACTCATCGCGTCACGTTGATGCATTTAATTTTTATGATAGTCTATTGACAGATATATATGAATATCAAAATGTTGGAATACCAGTTTTATGTGGAGATTTTAATAGCCGTTGCGGCGAAAATAGTGATTTCATTGTTGGTGTTGATCCTTTATGTGAACGAAATGTCGTTGATTTTAAGACCAACTCATTTGGTGATATTTTAATTGAATTTCTTATAAATGCTAACATGTGTATGTTAAATGGTCGTAATTTCATCAACAATGATTTTACATCTATATCTACTAAAGGATGTTCTGTCGTTGACTTTTGTTTAGTAAGTCATGATAATTTATCAATGTTTACTGATTTTTCAGTTGTACGAGCAGTTGATGCTGTCAACTTGTGTAATAATTTAAGTGTACTTGCTCCAACATGCATTCCAGACCATTCATTGTTAACATGGTATATACATTTTGAATATCCATCTGTTTTTAATGATACTTCGGATATTACTGAAGGTTATGATAAATTTGACGTACATAGTATTCCAAATGACTTTTTGGCTAATTCTGATATTTTAACAACTGTTAATGCCACAATTGCAGATCTTGAAGGCAGTGTCCGTTCACAAACGGATATCGATACAGCTTTTAATGGTTGGTGTAGGATTGTGAATGACGAAATGTATAATCGGCTGCCGTTTAGATCTATACGTTGCGGTGTTGACAATAAGAAAAGGCGCCCTGGAAAGCCTTGGTGGGGCAATACATTAACTGATTTATGGAACTCTGTTTGCAAGTTTGAAAAGGAGTGGTTAAATTGTAAAGTTATAACTCTAAAGAGTAACCTTAAGTCTGTTTACTGTCAGGCTAGAAAAAGATTTGATAGAGAGGTTCAGCATTCTAAACGTCAACACTGGTATAAATTACAAGATACTATTCTAGATGAGGTAGATAATAACCCAAATCAATTCTGGAAGTCAATTGGTAAAATAGGCATAAATAATACTAAGAGAAGGTCTATTCCAATGGAGATACTTTTGGATGATGGTAGCTTGACTTCTAATGTTAAGGATGTTTTAAGTAAATGGGAGAAAGACTATAGTAATCTGTATAACTCGACTATCAATCCATTAATAACTGATGATAATAATTTGAATATAAATACAAATACAAATATCGGTTTAGATGGACATATATCTATTTTAGAAGTTAAAAAAGCAATTGATAGTGCTAAAAAGGGTAAAGCCTATTGCATAGATAAAATACCGGTTGATGTTTTAAAAAATGATACTTCTGTTTGCTTTTTACATGTACTTTTTAATGTTTGTTTTAATACAGGTTGTATTCCATCTCTTTGGGGTAAATCCAATATAAGTCCTATACCTAAGTCAAGCTCCGCCGGCCCAAAAGACCCATTATCGTATAGGGGTATAGCATTATCATCATCTATGTATAAATTGTATAGTTCTATTATAAATAATCACCTTACTATTTGGTCTGAAAACAACAATAAAATTGTTGACGAGCAGTGGTTTTCGCAAAAAACGTAGCACAATTGACCAATTTTCATCTCTTACTAACATTATAGACACTAGGAAAAAGCTTAAATGTTCTACATTTTGCGCATTCATAGATTTCAAGGAAGCTTATGATTATATTGATAGAGACAAGCTTTGGGAAAAATTACAGAATAGTGGTGTTTCTTGTAAAATACTTGTAGCTATTAAATCATCATATACATTTGTTTCCTCTTGTGTTAGGGTCAATACTTTTTATACGAACTGGTTTCGTGTGAGTTCTGGTTTAAGACAAGGCTGTTCATTGTCACCATTGTTGTTTAACCTGTTTATTAATGACCTAGCATTACGTATAAAATCTCTTGGTAAAGGGATCAATATTGATAGTGGAGATGTTAGTTTTAATGTATGCTGATGATATCGTGTTGATTGCTGAAAATGAGGAAGATTTGCAGCATATGCTTAATGAGTTAAATAACTGGTGTAATATTAACAGTATGACCATTAATTATAGTAAGAGTAACATTGTTCACTTTAGGCCATGTTCAACTTCAGTATCGAATGTTGTGTTTACTTGTGGTACTAATGTTTTAACATATATTGATAAATATGTATATTTTGGTTTAATGCTAACTGAACATCTTGATTTTGATGTAACTGCAAAAATAGTTGCTCAGAGCACTGGTCGTGCTTTGGGTGTACTCATTGCTAAATATAATGAATGAATGAATGAATGGAGTTTTAAGGCCAGTCGACAACTAAGGTCATTTTGGGCGCTCAAAAAAGAAAGGATGAACGTATTAAAAAAGAAACATAAACAACGAGTTTATTAAATAATCTGAATTATTAGATACTTAACATTAATATAAAACAGTATGCAAATCAATGTAAAATATGACAAAGGCAAACGAGCCAAACATTACTATGTAATACTTAACAAAAATATAAATAATATCTTGGAAAAATTAAAACGAGATAAGTACAAGTTATGAATGTGCAAAAGCACGATTTTAAAAATAATCATATCTTATTAAAAATATTAATTTCCCTAAGGAATTCAAATAAAGCTTCAGGTTTGACAGACTCAAAGAGCTGACGCATACTTTGAGCCTTGAAAAACCGGTCACGTATCGGTGCAAAATCAGCACACTCAAGAAGAATGTGCTGTACTGTAAATTGTGTAAAACATGGAATACATTGAGGAGCCTCCTCCCCTTTAAGTAAATAGGCATGCGTTAACCATGTGTGCCCAATACGTAAACGGGCAAGAACTATTTCTTCACGACGAAGGGGTCTTAAAGGTGACAGCCACTCACCAAGCACAGGCTTAACTGAGTGGAGTTTATTATTAATTTGCTCATCCCAGTCGATTTGCCAATAATCGTGAATCAGAATATTTTTTAAAGGTTTAAAATCAAAATAAGGTATTTTAAAAGGAAAAATATCTTGTGAAAGAGCGGATTTTGCAGCTCTATCTGCCTTTTCATTACCCGTAATACCAATGTGACTGGGGACACAACAAAATACAACATTCGACGTGGCACAAATATTTGATAGTTTAGTTAAGAGATTAACAACAAGAGGATTTTCAGTTTTCTCATTCTGAAGTGCCTGCATAGCAGACAATGAGTCGGTAAATATAATATACCGCCAATAACCTTCCGAATGAATAAAGTCCAAAGCTAAATATATTGCCTTTAACTCTGCGGAGAAAACAGAAGAATTATCTGGTAGCCGAAATTGTATAACATCGAAGTCAGGAACTGCGGCAGCAGCTACCCTTTTGCCATCCTTAGAACCATCAGTATAAATACGCTCGAAGTTAAAATATGTATTTTTAATTTCCATATATTTGGTTTTAAAAACAATAGGATCTGTGCAGGCCTTTTTATCGGTCGCAAGATCGTAAACAAATAATGGACTGTTTAGAGTCCAAGGTGGAGTATCTGATATCTCCTGCTTTGCTATGTCATCAAGATCCACATCGAGCTTAGCAACCTCTGGACCGTAACGGATACCAAAAGGCGGAATTACTCGTTCCTTCTTTAAAAAGAAGTCCTCGTATAAAGGGTTAAAAACAACTCTATGAGTGGGATTTGAAGGATTAGACTTAAGTTTTAAAAAATACTGCATAGCTAGTTTTTGTCGGCGTAAATACAATGATGGTTCATTGGCTTCTGCATAGAGACTTTTGACGGGCGATGTTCGAAAAGCACCTAGGGCTAGCCGTAAACCCTGGTGGTGAATGGTATCAAGTGTTGCAATGTATGACTTTCGTGCCGAGCCATAAACAATGCATGCATAATCTAATTTAGATCGTATTAATGACCTGTAAAGTCTCAAGAGGACCTTACGGTCAGCACCCCAATCCATATGGGATACAACGCGTAAAATATTTAATGCTTTCTGGCATTTATTTTTAAGATATTTAATATGAGCAATAAAAGTCAGTTTTGGGTCAAACAATAGACCAAGGAATTTGAATTCAGAAACAACCTCAATACGAGTGCCATCTAATGTTAAATCAGGATCTAGATGGTGTTTACGAAGTTGGCAAAAGTGCATACATTTGGTCTTGCTTTTAGAAAATTTAAAGCCATTTTCATTTGACCATTTTTGCAAATTATTCAAAACTTGTTGCAATTGTCTTTCAATTGTATGTATATGTTTTGATCTGTAGCAAATACAGAAATCGTCAACATATAAAAAACATTCAACTCCAGGGTTAACAGATTTAATAATGTTATTAATTTTAACACTGAAAAGCGTAACTGAAAGAATACATCCCTGGGGAACACCAATTTCCTGTTCGTGTGGCTCAGAGAAAGTATCACCAACACGAACTTTGAACTGACGATCAGTTAAAAATGCAGAAATGAAATAAGCAAGGCGACCTCTGATTCCAAAATCAAAGAGTTCATTCATAATTCCATACTTCCATGTTGTGTCATATGCACTTTCCAAGTCAAAGAAGACAGAGACAACGTGCTCCTTTTTAATAAAAGCTTCACGAATAAAGGTCTCAAAACGAATCAAATGATCAACTGTGCTTCTATGTTTACGAAAACCAGACTGCACAGTTGTGATAAGTTTGTTCTTTTCAAGAAACCAAACAAGTCTGTCGTTTACCATTCTTTCCATGGTTTTACATATACAACTGGTCAAGGCTATAGGACGATAATTTCCAGGATTTGTTGCATCTTTACCAGGTTTGGGAATTGGAATAACGATGGCTTCTTTCCAAGACGCCGGGATATTTCCTGTTCGCCAAACCTGATTATAAACGTCAAGTAAACAAGAGAGGGATCGGTAAGGTAAATGCTTGAGTAGCTGATAGTGTACATCATCTGAACCCGCAGCGGTATCATGGCTTTTCTTGAGAGCCGTTTTCAATTCTTTTAATGTAAAAAGTTTATTGTAGGCCTCTTCATTCTTTGATTTAAAATTAAGTTTCTGTTTCTCCTTTTGTTGTTTAAATTTTTGAAACTTTGGAGCATAGTTTGAAGAGGACGACTTCTGCGCAAAGGAATCAGCCAACGTATCGGCAATATCCTTCTTTGAAGTAGTGACACCGTCTGGGGTGTCCAGATGATTCACACTAATCGAACTACTCTTGCCGTTAATTTTTCGTATCATATCCCATGTCTTTTTGACGAATGATCTAGAATTTAGCCTAGATACATACCGTCGCCAAGACGCACGTTTACTTTGTGTAATAGTTTTGCTCGAGCTATTTTAAACTTTACATGGTTTTCCTGGGTTGGCCTCAGGTAAAATTGTCTGAGAACCGATTTACGTGCTCCTATAGCCTTTTTGCAATCCTCATCAAACCAAGGCCTGTGAGGTCGCTTTGGAGTTGTCGAAGTTCGGGGTATTGCTTCTTGAGCTGCCTTATAAATTAATGAAGTAAACAGTTGTGTAGGGTCATCACATTCCAAGAAAGCATCCGGATTAATGGAATGTTCACATCGCGTCTGGAATAAATTCCAATTCGCTTTGTGGAGCTTCCATCGTCTCGGACGCCCCTGGACAGATGGCCCAGTTTCACTGATAATTAAAGGGAAATGATCACTTCCATGAAGGTCGTCTGCGGCCTTCCATGAGAAATCAACAAATATATCAGGGCTACAAATAGCAAGATCAAGAGATGAATAAGAACCAGTAGCAGGGTGCAAGTATGTAAATGATTTTTCATTTAAAAGACAAAGATCTTGTTTACAAATAAAGTCTTCTAACTTTCGACCCTTTATATTTGTGTCGTTACATCCCCACAATGTATTGTGGCAATTGAAGTCCCCCATTAAAATGAAGGGTTTGGGGAGTTGAGAGATAAGGTTATTTAGTTTATCTATATCTAGCGGCATACTTGGTGGGAGATACAATGAACACAAAGTCACTGCTTTGTTAATAGAAATTTTAACAGCAGTTGCCTGCAATGTTCTATCAAGATTTATAAGTTTATGAGGGACTGAGTTGTTAACAACCACAGCAACCCCACCACAAGCACGATCAACAGCCTGAGAGGCTGTGTGATAACAAGAATGATACTTTAGTGTAAATTTGTCAGAATCTTTCAGGAAAGTTTCCTGTAAGCAAAGTGCTACTGGTTTATATTCATCGATAAGTAAGGATAATTCTTCAAAATTAGAATTTAAACCTCGACAATTCCATTGTAAAATAGTGTTACTCATTATCAGTGTGTGTATGAGTAAGACAAAACACAGAATGGGAAGTATGGATTTAATCATCTATAGGTAATCTTACGATTTTACCTTGCTTATTATTATTATCTACATGAATAGTAGAATTTTCCGTTACCATGTCTTCTTCATCAAGACACTGGTAGCGGTTATGGTTTTGAATTGGGTCGTCGGATCCTTTGGATATACGATCCGACGCAACCACTTTATTTTCTTTTTTCTTTTTACTTGACTTCGGACTCTTTTGTGTTTGTTTAGTGCTAGAAGTTGTTGTTTGTTTAGTGCTATAAGTTGAAGTTTTCGGGCTAGAATTCTTTTTCAGTGACGGCTTTATTTGGTGCAATGACTTTAGTTTGATAAACAACTGTAATTGGATCAGTTTGAACTGCTACATCTGTCTGTGTAACAGCATCTTTCTTTTCTACAGGCACAGAAATATTGGCTTTAGTAGCAGAAGCATATGAAGTGGTCATATTGGAACGGGCTGCAATAATTTTGTTTGCCTCTGGAAAAGAAAGACCCTCTTTGTATTTGATGGTAACAATCTCCTTCTCACGTTTCAAAAATTGGCAGGAGCGGGAGGTGGAGTAATGCTCACCATCACAGTTCAAACATTTAAGTGGATTTTTACAGTTATTAACGTCGGTATCGTGATCTGTATGTAATTTTGTGCATCGACGGCACACTTTTCCATCAGTTCCTTTTTTACATTTAGTTTCATGATGCCCAAATTTGTAACAGTTATAACACTGTAAGGGGTTCGGGATATACATATCAACAGGGACATGCAAATATCCAACTTTCAATGATCTAGGCAAAATAGCAGTATTGAACGTAAGTACTAAGGTGTTGGTTGGTTGCTTGATGTTGTCCCTGTAGGACGTCATTCTCCTGACATGGACGACCAGTTGGTCGGCCAGTTCAGAAGTAATTTCGTCCTCCGAAACCCCTTCAAGATCTGGGCATCTTATAAGTCCTTTTGATGTATTAAGTGTGTTATGGGCGGAGCATTTAGCAGGAATGTTGTAAATGGTTTTCAGCTTAAGAAGGTTGTCAGAATGTGATTTCTTTTCAACCTCGATAAGGAGAGCACCCGATTTCATTTTCTTTACAGACTTTGGTGAACCTGCAATTGAAATCAGGCACTTCTCGATAACGAAAGGTGAAAGTGAAGATATAGGTTGTTCAGATGAGTCCGATTCAATAAGCAGAAAGCGTGGAAATGGAGTGTTCGATGTGGTTTTGCATTTAGATTTGTCGATATCCGAGTCCGAGTCAGTTTCAGTACTTTTTCGTTTTTTGGTTTGAGTATCCATGTTTTAGTTTTTTTAATTTCGTCGACCGTGGCCCCCACCCGCCACCGAGTCCAACTAGGGAACACGATACATGGAGCGGAAATCCAGCTCCTCGTGTTAGGGGTACACAGATGATATACTTAGATACCGCGAATAAGTTGGTGCGACAAGGAAGAACATGATGTGTCCCCCAAATTGGGGATCCGCCATGCAAGTCGGTGCCCCGACCAAAACATCCGCGCTACCCAATTAGCCCATAAGCCTATAACAGACCAGGCACAATAACTTGTAAACTTTATGCAAATAAAATATGACACATATAATAGAAATTTAGGTGTATACGTAATGAACGAAAAGAGCAGATGGAATATTTTCAAGTGAAAAAGAACAAAATTTATATGTAGATACATGCACAGATATTTATGAAATTTTAACACCATTACATTTAACATACATGTATTTGTAGAAAAAAAAGTGTGTCTCAATCCAGTATATGACTAGCCGATTGCACTAGACCGGGCCCATCTAGGCTCCCGTTTACACCGAAGCTGAGGCCAAAGCTGGAGATCCCTGAGCTTCCCTCAACTGCCAGGACCCTCGTTTCCGGCTTACGAGTATCCACCCACGGCAAACAGGCGGGTCCATTAGGGGACTTCTACCCCTTGTAGGACGGACAGCCGGCGTATTCTAACCCCCACCGGCAGGGGAGTTGCTAAATATAAAGTATATACTAAACTGTTTGATTCACTTGTTTGGTCTGTTATATCGTATGGAGCTGTAAAGTCTTACTCATTCATAAATTCTATTCAGAATAGAGCTATGCGATTTTTCCTGGTAACGGGTAAATATACACCGACCGCAGCTATTTCAGGAGATATGGGCTGGGCCCCTCCCTTTGTTAAACAGTGGAAGTGTTTATCACAACAATGGGTACGCAGCATCCATACGCATGATACCAGATTGAACAAGAGAATATTTGAATGGGCTAAACGTAAAGGAAACTAGAAAGGTTGTTTTTATGAAAATACATGTCTCCCCATTGCAGTTTGTCAATGACTATTAAAATTGGACAAAGTTTACACTATTAAAATATTGAACAAGGGGGATTTTTAGTTGAAGGCGGCCATTTTGAATAAAAAATGGCAGTCTCGGGATAAAATTACGATACCGGAAATGATCTCACCACACCTATATGTACTTGAAAACCAAATTTCATAGAAATCGGTGCATTTTTAGTTTTAGGCGGCCATTTTGAATCTAAAATGGCCACCGCGGCATAAAATTTAGATTTGCTTGAAATCCAAATTTCATCGAAATCGGAGCATTTTTGTGTTTTGGCAGCCATTTTGAATAAAAAATGGCCGCCGCTGGATAAAATTTTATATAGCGGACATCTAAATTTCATCAAAATCGAAGCATTTTTAGGTTTCGGCAACCATTTTGAATAAAATATGGCCGCTGTGGGATAAATTTTTTGATGCCGTCAATGAACTCGCCACACTTATATTTACTTGAAAACCATATTTCATCAAAATAGGAGCATTTTTAGGTTTCGGTGGCCATTTTGAATAAAACATAGCCGCCACGGGATAAAATTTTAATACTGGAAATAAACTCGACACACCTATATCTACTTGAAAACCAAATTTCAACGAAATTGGAGCAGTTTTAGTTTAAGGCGGCCATTTTGAATTTAAAATGGACGCCGCGGGATAAAATTCTGATACCGGAAATGAACTCGCCACAATGAACTCGCCACAACTATATGTACTTTTAAATCAAATTTCATGGAAATTGAAGCAATTTTAGGTTTCGGCTTCCATTTTGAATAAAAAATGGCTGCCGTGGGATAAAATTTCGATACCGGGAAAAAGAAGTCGCCACACCTATATATACTTGAAAACTAAATTTCATCGAAATCGGAGCATTTTTAGGTTTGTTGAGGTTTCGAACATTTTTTAAGTATAAAAAGGGGCATAACTCCGGGAAATAGGAACGGAGTTACCTCTTTTTTGGGTGCACACAATATCATGTGCTGGTGATTATTTCTACCAAGTTTGGCATCAATATCTTATACGGTGTAGGAGAAGTAGGCCTGACAATACGGACGGAAATTTCTTGCTGTTTGACAGCGGTTGTCTAAAACTGGGCATAACTCTGGGAATAAGGAACAGAGTTACCTCTTTTTTTGGCACACACAATATCATGTGCTGTCGATTCTTTCTACTAAGTTTGGCATCAATATCTTATACGGTGTAGGAGAAGTAGGCCGGACAATACGGACGGAAATTTCTTGATGTTTGATGGCGGTTGTCTAAAAATGGGCATAACTCTGGGAAAAAGGATACCGGGAATGAATTCGCCACACCTATATTAACTTCAAAACCAAACTTCATCAAAATCGGAGGATTTTTAGTTGAAGGCGGCCATTTTGAATCTAAAATGGCTGCCGCGAGATAACATTTTGAAACCCGAATGAACTCGACACACCCATATCTACCTGAAAACCAAATTACATCGAAATTGGAGAATTTTTAGTTTTAGGCGGCCATTTTGAATAAAAAATGGCAGCCTCGGGATAAAATTTCGATACCGGTAATGATCTCACCACACCTATATGTGCTTGAAAACCAAATTTCATAGAAATCGGTGCATTTTTAGTTTTAGGAGGCCATTTTGAATAACAAATGGGCGCCGCGTGATAAAATGTGAATACAGCGAGTGAACTCGCCACAGATATATGTACTTGAAATCCAAATTTCATCGAAATCGGAGCATTTTTGTGTTTTGGCAGCCATTTTGAATAAAAAATGGCCGCCGCTGGATAAAATTTTATATAGCGGACAACTAAATTTCATCAAAATCGAAGCATTTTTAGGTTTCGGCAACCATTTTGAATAAAATATGGCCGCTGTGGGATAAATTTTTTGATGCCGTAAATGAACTCGCCACACTTATATTTACTTGAAAACCATATTTCATCAAAATAGGAGCATTTTTAGGTTTCGGTGGCCATTTTGAATAAAACATAGCCGCCACGGGATAAAATTTTAATACTGGAAATAAACTCGACACACCTATATCTACTTGAAAACCAAATTTCAACGAAATTGGAGCAGTTTTAGTTTAAGGCGGCCATTTTGAATTTAAAATGGACGCCGCGGGATAAAATTCTGATACCGGAAATGAACTCGCCACAATGAACTCGCCACAATTATATGTACTTTTAAATCAAATTTCATGGAAATTGAAGCAATTTTAGGTTTCGGCTTCCATTTTGAATAAAAAATGGCTGCCGTGGGATAAAATTTCGATACCGGGAAAAAGAAGTCGCCACACCTATATATACTTGAAAACTAAATTTCATCGAAATCGGAGCATTTTTAGGTTTGTTGAGGTTTCGAACATTTTTTAAGTATAAAAAGGGGCATAACTCCGGGAAATAGGAACGGAGTTACCTCTTTTTTGGGTGCACACAATATCATGTGCTGGTGATTATTTCTACCAAGTTTGGCATCCATATCTTATACGGTGTAGGAGAAGTAGGCCTGACAATACGGACGGAAATTTCTTGCTGTTTGACAGCGGTTGTCTAAAACTGGGCATAACTCTGGGAATAAGGAACAGAGTTACCTCTTTTTTTGGCACACACAATATCATGTGCTGTCGATTCTTTCTACTAAGTTTGGCATCAATATCTTATACGGTGTAGGAGAAGTAGGCCGGACAATACGGACGGAAATTTCTTGATGTTTGATGGCGGTTGTCTAAAAATGGGCATAACTCTGGGAAAAAGGATACCGGGAATGAATTCGCCACACCTATATTAACTTCAAAACCAAACTTCATCAAAATCGGAGGATTTTTAGTTGAAGGCGGCCATTTTGAATCTAAAATGGCTGCCGCGAGATAACATTTTGAAACCCGAACGAACTCGACACACCCATATCTACCTGAAAACCAAATTACATCGAAATTGGAGAATTTTTAGTTTTAGGCGGCCATTTTGAATAAAAAATGGCAGCCTCGGGATAAAATTTCGATACCGGTAATGATCTCACCACACCTATATGTGCTTGAAAACCAAATTTCATAGAAATCGGTGCATTTTTAGTTTTAGGAGGCCATTTTGAATAACAAATGGGCGCCGCGTGATAAAATGTGAATACAGCGAGTGAACTCGCCACAGATATATGTACTTGAAAACCAAATTTCAACAAAATCGGAGCATTTTAAGGTTTTAGGTTTTGGCGGCCATTTTGAATAAAAAATGGCCATAGCGGAATAAAATTGACATTTACTTGAAAAATAGCGCCCGGGGGATAAAATTTGGATGCCGGAAATGAACTCGCCAGACCTATATCTACTTGAAAACCAAATATCATCAAAATCTGAACATTTTTAGTATAAGGCGGCCATTTTGAATATAAAATCGACACCGCGGGATAAAAATTCTATATCGGAAATGAACTCGCCACACCTATATCTACTTGAAAACCAAATTTCATCAAAATCGGAGGATTTTTAGTTGAAGGCGGCCATTTTGAATCTAAAATGGCTGCCGCGGGATAAAATTTTGAAACCCAAATGAACTCGACACACCCATATCTACCTGAAAACCAAATTACATCGAAATTGGAGAATTTTTAGTTTTAGGCGGCCATTTTGAATAAAAAAAGGCATCCTCGGGATAAAATTTCGATACCGGAAATGATCTCACCACACCTATATGTACTTGAAAACCAAATTTCATAGAAATCGGTGCATTTTTAGTTTTAGGCGGCCATTTTGAATTTAAAATGGCCACCGCGGGATAACATTTGGTTAGCGGGAATGAACTCGCCACACCTATATGTACTTGAAAACCAAATTTCATCAAAATCGGAGCATTTTAAGGTTTAAGGTTTTGGCGGCCATTTTGAATAAAAAATGGCCATAGCGGAATAAAATTTACATTTACTTGAAAACATAAATTTCATTGAAATTTGAGCATTTTTAAGTTTAAGCGGGGGATAAAATTTGAATGCCGGAAATGAACTCGCCAGACCTTTATCTACTTGAAAACCAAATATCATCAAAATCTGAACATTTTTAGTATAAGGCGGCCATTTTGAATATAAAATCGACACCGCTGGATAAAAATTCTCTATCGGAAATGAACTCGCCACACCTAAATCTACTTGAAAACCAAATTTCATCAAAATCGGAGGATTTTTAGTTGAAGGCGGCCATTTTGAATAAAAAATGGCAGTCTCGGGATAAAATTACGATACCGGAAATGATCTCACCACACCTATATGTACTTGAAAACCATATTTCATAGAAATCGGTGCATTTTTAGTTTTAGGCGGCCATTTTGAATAAAAAATGGCCACCGCGGGATAAAATTTGGATAGCGGGAATGAACTCGCCACACCTATATGTACTTGAAAACCAAATTTCATCGAAATCGTAGCATTTTTAGGTTTGGGCTGCCATTTTGAATAAAAAATGGCCGCCGCGGGATAAAAGTTGGATACCGGAAATGAAGTCGCCACACCTATATCTACTTGAAAACCAAATTTCATAGAAATCGGAGCATTTTAAGGTTTGTTGAGGTTTCGAATATATTTTAAGTATAAAAAGGGACATAACTCCGGGAAATACGAACGGAGTTACCTGTTTTTGGGGCGCACACAATATCATGTGCTGCTGATTATTTCTACCAAGTTTGGCATCAATATCTTATACGGTGTAGGAGAAGTAGGCCGGACAATACGGACGGAAATTTCTTGATGTTTGATGGCGGTTGTCTAAAAATGGGCATAACTCTGGTAAAAAGGAACGGAGTTACCTCTTGTTTTGGCACACACAATATCATGCGGTGTCGATTCTTTCTACTAAGTTTGGCATCAATATGTTATACATTGTAGGAGAACTAGGCCGGACAAATGACGGACTGAAATTTTTTGATTTTTGACGGCTTCCCGTTCAAAAATGGCGGCCATCTTGAAAATTCTAAAACCCACCTGCGCAACTTCAGGCAGAAACCTATGTTTGTGCCAATTTTCATAAAGATCCCGCCATACATCTCCTAGAAAAACTCCGGACAAATTGGAGGTAAAGAAGAAGAAAAATAACAAGTGCTGATTGTGATTGCAAGCAAGTCACATATATATCCCCAACTGGCAAATTGCCGCCACGGGATAAAATTTCGATACTGGAAATAAACTCGTCACACCTATATCTACTTAAAAGCCAAATTTCATCGAAATTGGAGCATTTTAAGGTTTTGGCGGCCATTTTGGCTCTAAAATGGACACCTCGGCATAAAATTTATATTTGGTTGAAAACTAAATTTCATCTTAATTGGAGCATTTTTTTGTTTTTGCGGCCATTTTGAATAAAAAATGGCTGCCGCGGGATGAAATTTTCTATATCGGAAAACTAAATTTCATCGAAATCGAAGCATTTGTAGGTTTCGGCGGCCATTTTGAATAAAATATGGCCGTCGCGGGATAACATTTTCGATACCGGAAATGAACTCGCCACACTTATATTTACTTAAAAACCAAATTTCATCGAAATCGGAGCGTTTTTAGTGTTTTGGCGTCCATTTTGAATCAAATATAGCCGCCACGGGATAAAAATTTGATACCGGAAATGAACTCGCCACACCCATATCAACTTGAAAACCAAATTTCATCAAAATCGGAGCATTTTTAGATTTAGGCAGCCATTTTGAATTTAAAATGGCCACCGCGGGATAAAATTTGGATAGCGGGAATGAACTCGCCACACCTATATGTACTTGAAAACCAAATTTCATCGAAATCGAAGCATTTTTAGGTTTGGGCTGCCATTTTGAATAAAAAATGGCCGCCGCGGGATAAAAGTTGGATACCGGGAATTAACTCGCCACACCTATATCTACTTGAAAACCAAATTTCATAGAAATCGGAGCATTTTAATGTTTGTTGAGGTTTCGAAGATTTTTTAAGTATAAAAAGGGGCATAACTCCGGGAAATACGAACGGAGTTACCTGTTTTTGGTGCGCACACAATATCATGTGCTGCTGATTATTTCTACCAAGTTTGGCATCAATATCTTATACGGTGTAGGAGAAGTAGGCCGGACAATACGGACGGAAATTTCTTGATGTTTGATGGCGGTTGTGTAAAAATGGGCATAACTCTGGTAAAAAGGAACGGAGTTACCTCCTGTTTTGGCACACACAATATCATGTGTTGTCGATTCTTTCTACTAAGTTTGGCATCAATATGTTATACATTGTAGGAGAACTAGGCCGGACAAATGACGGAGTGAAATTTTTTGATTTTTGATGGCTTCCCGTTCGAAAATGGCGGCCATCTTGAAAATTCTAAAACCCACCTGCGCAACTTCAGGCCGAAACCTATGTTTGTGCCAATTTTCATAAAGATCCCGCCATACATCTCTTAGAAAAACTCCGGACAAATTGGAGGTAAATAAGAAGAAAAATAATAATAATAATAAGAAACGGTGCAAAAACAATATATCCCCCAACTTTGTTGTTGGGGATATAATAAGAAACGGTGCAAAAACAATATATCCCCCAACTTTGTTGTTGGGGATATAATAATAATAATAAGAAACGGTGCAAAAACAATATATCCCCCAATTTTGTTGTTGGGGATATAATAATAAGAAACGGTGCAAAAACAATATATCCCCCAACTTTGTTGTTGGGGATATAATAAGAAACGGTGCAAAAACAATATATCCCCCAACTTTGTTGTTGGGGATATAATAATAATAATAAGAAACGGTGCAAAAACAATATATCCCCCAACTTTGTTGTTGGGGATATAATAATAAGAAACGGTGCAAAAACAATATATCCCCCAACTTTGTTGTTGGGGATATAATAAGAAACGGTGCAAAAACAATATATCCCCCAACTTTGTTGTTGGGGATATAATAATAATAAGAAACGGTGCAAAAACAATATATCCCCCAACTTTGTTGTTGGGGATATAATAATAATAAAAAACAATAGAAAAACAATACGATTCCCCGTTGGGGGAATCGTAATAATAAGAAACGGTGCAAAAATAATATATCCCCCAACTTTGTTGTTGGGGATATAATAAGAAACGGTGCAAAAACAATATATCCCCCAACTTTGTTGTTGGGGATATAATAATAAGAAACGGTGCAAAAACAATATATCCCCCAACTTTGGTGTTGGGGATATCATAATAAGAAACGGTGCAAAAACAATATATCCCCCAACTTTGTTGTTGGGGATATAATAATAAGAAACGGTGCAAAAACAATATATCCCCCAACTTTGTTGTTGGGGATATAATAATAATAAGAAGAACTAGAGATTGTAACTGTAGCAACAGTTACAAACGATTCCCTTGCGATTTATTATTCGGACATGCGCGAATACACTCGAGAACGTAGTATTACTTGATAAGGAACACAGGTACAAGGTTTCAAGTCCCTATCACTGATCGTTATTGAGTAATACAAGTCCGAAAAATCGACCAATCAGAAGCGAGTATTCGGTCATGGGCAAATACACGTGAGAAAGTAGTATCACTTGATGTGAATACATGTACTAAGTTTGAAGTATCTATCACTTTTTGTTATCGAGTTATACAAGCTCAAACAATCAACCAAATTATTAAAATATTGAACAAGGGCAGACAACTTTGCAACAAAGTGGCCCAGAGTTATAATTCTTGCAAGGTGCACAACTTTATATTGCCATCTATCTTTGTTTCCAGTTTTAATCAATTCCATCAAGTAGTTTATGAGTTCTGCTCTGGACAAAGTTAACACAATTAAAATATAGAACAATGGGAGATAACTTTTTAACAAAGTGGCCTAGAGTTATAACTATTGCATCTTGCACAAGGTCACATCGCCATCTATATATGTTCCCAGTTTCAATATGATCTGACAATTAGTTCATGAGATATCGCTAGACAAAGTTTACACTATTAAAATATTGAACAAGGGGAGATAACTGTTTAACGAAGTAGCCCGGAGTTATCATTCTTGCATCTTGCACAACTTCACATTGCCATCTATATATGTTTTAAGTTTCAATATTATCTGACCATTAGTTCATGAGATATCGCTAGACAAAGTTTACACTATTAAAATATTGAACAAGGGGAAATAACTTTTGACTTAAGTAGCCCAGAGTTATAATTCTTGCATATTGCACAACTTTACATTGCCATCTATATATGTTCTAAGTTTCAATATTGTCTAACCATTAGTTAATAAGATATCGCTCTGACAAAATTTTGGATAGAAGAAAAAAAGAAAATATTGAAAATGGGGAGATAACTTTTGAACACAGTAGCCCAGAGTTATAATTCTTGCATCTTGCACTAAGTCACGTTGCCATCTATATATGTTCAAAGTTTCAATATTGTCTGACCATTAGTTCATGAGATATTGCTCGGACAAAAAATGGAAAAAATATTGAAAAAGGGGGGATAACTTTTGGATAGAAGAAAACAAATAAATAAAGAAAGAATAATAATAAAAAACAGTAGAAAAACAAAACGATTCCCCAACAAAGTTGGGGGAATCGTAATAAGAATAACTGCAAATACAGCATGTCTCCCCCTTTCAGAGAAGGGGAGACATAATAACTCCTGTAAGAACTGGGTTTTCAGTCAAAAAACAATTTGAAAGTTTACAACTTAACAGAATTTTTGATATGTATACTAACTTAAACAAAAGTAAATGTATTAGTCTTGTATATCAAAAGATGATGTCTGTACATGTTGCGGAGTGGAAAGCAAACGTTAATCTAACCAGTGCTATACGTGGTAATGGACGTAACAAATTAAGAACATATTGTTTATTTAAATTTGACTACGAGGTAGAAAGTTATTGTAAAATAACTCTACCAATTGCTCATAGATCAGCATTTGCAAAATTCCGATGCGGCGTAGCCCCTCTTAAAATTGAGACTGGTCGGTATGAGGGTTTAGTTGAGAATAGCCGGCTTTGTCCGTTTTGTAGTAACGTTATAGAAGATGAATGTCATGCTATTTTGAAATGTGCTATGTATGAAGATATTAGGAAAAAATTTCCTTGACGCTATATTTCAATACTTTGATGAATTTAATAAAATGAAATTTCTCTTTTCCAGTTATGATTTGATAAGGATATGTGCTAAAACCTGTTTTAAAATACAACAAGAACGTACAAATATTTTATATAAATAATGTAATATAATTATCTTAAAATGTGATACAATCTTGTTATATAATGTTGAGAAATCGTCACTAATCAGGTCATGTCAGATGTGATCTGGGATGATAACTGATCTTTTAAGTTTCTTTTTCTTTAAATTGATTTTCGGTATATTTAGCGGTTAATTTGATTATTTTTTTTTCACTTCACGGTTTAAAAAAACATTATTTTAACAAATTGTTTAGGCCTATATTCAAGATTAGTGCCGGTTTCTCAATTTGCACTGTGTATATAACGATAAACTACACTGCTTATTTAAATATTATGCATAAAATATCTACGATAGATGCATTTATGTTATGTCAATTAGTTTTATAGTTACAGTCTCTTGTAATTCTAATATTGAATGGCTATGTACATTGTATGTGTTACTGAAATGTTTTATATGTGTGTTTGTACATAGATGAGACTTAAATAAAGATATAATATATATCCGTCGTTTTGGCTGTGTAATTATCCGAGTTCGTAATTATGTTGATTAGCAATCCAATACTCGGACTATTTCGTGCCCATTTGCAACAATATTTCGGCAATAACCAGCAAGAGATGAAAAATGCTATCCGATTTGTCATGTTTTGAAAAGATTTGAGAATTAGGGACAATTCACATTATTTTCAACAGTATTGCAGTTGTATACATGGTAATCAGAACTACATGTTTCGAAAAAAGATACATTAAGCAAGTGATCAATTAATTTAAATCTGAGCACTTTTCACAAACATTCCTTTCTTTCATATTCATTGGTTAAACGGAAATCTGTATGCGTGTAGTTGCATTTAAATAATATAAGACAGCAGTCAGATAACTTTACAGCACATAACGCATTTATAAACTCTTTGCTGGCGATGAATGCACACATAGGTCGAATATTCGAATACTTGTTTTGGTATTCGTTGCCATTCCTAGATGATACATATTAAATCAACGTATTAATCTACAGAACAAGTTTTCTCTCCTCACTAAACAAGGAGGTAAATGTTGAATCGGTTCAATCTCAGTGTTCAAAGAGTCATTAATAGGTAGAGTCAGTATTATTTATTATTTTGAAAGTTTGTATCATATCTATTCGTTTCTTCTATAATGTACTCTTCTAATCTTTCCTCTATGGCAAGGTATACGGGGATGTTTACTACAATTCAGGGAGTAGTAGTTTTGTAACGCGTCTCTGAACATAAAACATATATTTCTTTCAATCTATTTTCTAGCTTACTGTTCTTTTAAACTTAATTTTTATTTTGTTTTATTTAATGCTTAAATGGTGTCCTCGTTAAAAATTAATTTCAACCACGTGGTAACAAAACAATGATACCCCACCGGCACTAATTCCAGGAAGGAAAAGAACAATAATTATCGATAACATCCAAAAATAATACTATTCAGTCCGGAGTTGTGCCGGAAATGACCGAAGGAAACGAGTTCCAACCTTGCACCGATTGATGACTATTTTTGCGGAAGTGATCTAAGGGAGGCAACACCTACATGAATGTCCTTCCCACAACCCAAGCCGGCGACTTGTGGACAGACAGTTGAACACTGAATTATCACCCCTGAAGACCAAAGCAATTAAATAAGGGTACCGTATTTTTGGGAAGAAACTAGTCTGCCCACAATTACGGTGACCTTCTTAGAACGAGGCTCTGATGACTACAATTCATCCCACATTTACGCTGTTATGAAACTATATATATATATGCTGTATTTTATTTTACAGGAAATGGGACTGGTCATAACTGATCCATTAACGCTACATATACAGCAGACCTTCAGAAACGATGTCTTCGCCCATCAGGCAGACACAGTGGAAGACACAAACAGGTCATTGAGGCATGCAGCTTATAGACAATATGTGTTATGGGTGTTTGGCAGGCTACAGAAAGATGATAGAAAAACTGTGCCAGCTTGTTGTGTACAACTGATAAGGGACAAGTTTCCCAGTCTTGTCTGCACTGAGGGAGGAACGAGAGCAAAGAGAGACAATTATTAAAATAGAAAAGCTATTACAGGTCGATAGTATTTCACACTTGTTTCTAAGCTTCACTGTTAAAATTTAATACATAGTATACCTGCAATGCAAGATAATATAAACAAGTAATTAATGGGCTCAAAACTGTATTTACCATAAACAATTGGTCAAGATTTAACCTTTCAAGCAAATCCCAATATTTGTTTTTCCAAAAAAAAATAACTTTATTTGCTTACATACAAGTTCAAATTCTGTATAATTTTTCAGCTGAGAGCTACAAGAAAGAACAATCTGTCTAATGAACCCGTCAATGGTATAAGTATTAAGTTTTGAATCGGCAACTGCAGAATTGTGATGAGGCGAATTTTACCAGAGTAAATTAGAGGTAAAGAGGCAAAAATTTCATATAAAGAGTAAAAGTTAACAAGTCTGCTTTTGGTCAGCTCGATGTACTAGCCACAATATTTGTGCATGTGCGTGCGTGCGTCTGTCTGACTTGCTTTAGTATGTAAATATTGCTCTTGTTGCTTATCCAGACTGTATACATGTTCATATAAGGATTTACTTTTATTTTCCGTGCGTTCATGCAGTATAAACGTCGGCCGCGATTTTGCAAATCCATGAAGCGCACTAGCGCTTCTTGGCGCGGCTGACGGTCATACTTCATGAACGCACGAAAATAAGAGTCAATCCTTATATTTACAGTTTACCCTCTTCATTACATTTTATTCAACCTACAAGTGTTCGCGAACAAGTCTTTAATAACACTGAAGAAATGTTACCGACAACAAACGTTTGTTTTAAATCAATAGCTTATGTTTGTAATGTCGTATATCATTGGTTAAACGACGTCACGCTATTGAAATAAACAATGACGTCATTTTCCCAACAGGGGTAATGAAAGATCGACCAGTTCATGCAAAATGAACAGCATTTAATTGTACAGAAACAAGTTAGATATTATCAGGTACCTAGGTCAAGTTCAAAACTGGTCATGTCCGTTTAAATACTATGTCACTAGGTCAATTTTAAGGAAAATCTTAAAAACACTCTGGTAACCACATTTTTGGCTTAAGCATGTCGAAACCTTGTCAGAATGTTTTGTTTTAGTGATATCTAGACCAAGTTTGAAACTGGGTCATATCCAGTCAAAAACTAGGTCACTAGGTCAAATTTAAGGAATATCTTGTGAACATTAAGTTGAGCGATCCAGGGCCATCATGGCCCTCTTGTTTTTGAAACAGAATAGAATACAGTATTTAAAATGGAGAAGTTGCTCTCAATGTTTTGAAAAGTCTTCTGCTATAAATGTTCAAAATATACATTTAGTAGGCCAACTGTTACTGCTATAAATGGTCAAAATATACATTTATAAGGCCAACTGTTACTGCTATAAATGGTCAAAATATACATTTATTAGGCCAACTGTTACTGCTATAAATGGTCAAAATATACATTTATTAGGCCAACTGTTATTGCTGTAAATGGTCAAAATATACATTTATTAGGCCAACTGTTATTGCTGTAAATGGTCAAAATATACATTTATTAGGCCAACTGTTACTGCTGTAAATGGTCAAAATATACATTTATTAGGCCAACTGTTATTGCTGTAAATGGTCAAAATATACATTTATTAGGCCAACTGTTATTGCTATAAATGGTCAAAATATACATTTATTAGGCCAACTGTTATTGCTGTAAATGGTCAAAATATACATTATTAGGCCAACTGCTACTGCTGTAAATGGTCAAAATATACATTTATAAGGCCAACTGTTACTGCTATAAATGGTCAAAATATACATTTATTAGGCCAACTGTTACTGCTATAAATGGTCAAAATATTCATTTATTAGGCCAACTGTTATTGCTGTAAATGGTCAAAAAATACATTTATAAGGCCAACTGTTATTGCTATAAATGGTCAAAATATACATTTATTAGGCCAACTGTTATTGCTGTAAATGGTCAAAATATACATTTATTAGGCCAACTGTTATTGCTATAAATGGTCAAAATATACATTTATTAGGCCAACTGTTATTGCTGTAAATGGTCAAAATATACATTTATTAGGCCAACTGCTACTGCTGTAAATGGTCAAAATATACATTTATAAGGCCAACTGTCACTGCTATAAATGGTCAAAATATACATTTATTAGGCCAACTGTTACTGCTATAAATGGTCAAAATATTCATTTATTAGGCCAACTGTTATTGCTGTAAATGGTCAAAAAATACATTTATAAGGCCAACTGTTATTGCTATAAATGGTCAAAATATACATTTATTAGGCCAACTGTTACTGCTGTAAATGGTCAAAATATTCATTTATTAGGCCAACTGTTATTGCTATAAATGGTCAAAATATACATTTATTAGGCCAACTGTTATTGCTATAAATGGTCAAAATATACATTTATTAGGCCAACTGTTGCTGCTATAAATGGTCAAAATATACATTTATAAGGCCAACTGTTACTGCTGTAAATGGTTAAAATATTCATTTATTAGGCCAACTGTTATTGCTATAAATTGTCAAAATATACATTTATTAGGCCAACTGTTATTGCTGTAAATGGTCAAAATATACATTTATTAGGCCAACTATTACTGCTGTAAATGGTCAAAATATACATTTATTAGGCCAACTGTTATTGCTGTAAATGGTCAAAATATACATTTATTAGGCCAACTGTTATTGCTGTAAATGGTCAAAATATACATTTATTAGGCCAACTGTTACTGCTGTAAATGGTCAAAATATACATTTATAAGGCCAACTGTTACTGCTATAAATGGTCAAAATATTCATTTATTAGGTCAACTGTTACTGCTATAAATGGTCAAAATATGCATTTATTAGGCCAACTGTTAAACTTGGAAAAGGTTTATAAAAAGAGCCATTCCACCTGAAAACCAACATTATGCATATTGTATCAAATCAGATCAGCCTGTACAGGCTAATCCAGGCCAACACATTCCTTCCCAGGGGGATAAAAGTATAGAGAAGTTAATTTCCTGAAACAGAAAATGCACTGGAGGTGAAAAATGTCTGTCCGGTTTAGACTGTATGGCATGCTTAGGCTGATCTGGATCGATACTTTACGCGGAGCCCAGAATGTTGGTTTTCTTGTGGAAAGGCTCAAATGAAGTTTGTAAAGGAAAGAGTCTCGCCAGTGATGCAGTCTTACAACGATTGAATATATTAATACTAATTGAATATTCATTATATTATCCAGATGAGGGCGGGGTTTCACCAATATCAGTAGGTGTGGCCAGATCCTATGGCAACAAGATGCCTTGTGAGCTATGCTCAAAGCTTATATTCGTACAGAACATGAAGAAACATTTAATTATTCACTCAGGGATCAGAAAATTCGGCTGCAGACACTGTGAAAGAAGGTTTTCACAGAGACCCGACCTCAGACGGCATATGAGGCAGTTACATACAGACTGTGAGGAAATGACCAATGACACACGAGAGAAGGTTTTCACAGAGACCAGACCTCAGACGGCATATGAGTCAGCGAAATAAAGACTGTGAGGAAATGACCAATGGCACTGTGAGAGAAGGTTTTCACAGAGACCAGACCTCAGACGACATATGAGGCAGTTACATAAAGACTGTGAGGAAATGACCAATGGCACTGTGATAGAAGGTTTTCACAGAGACCCGACCTCAGACGACATATGAGGCAGCTACATAAAGACTGTGAGGAAATGACCAATGGCACTGTGAGAGAAGGTTTTCACAGAGACCAGACCTCAGACGACATATGAGGCAGCTACATAAAGACTGTGAGGAAATGACCAATGGCACTGTGATAGAAGGTTTTCACAGAGACCCGACCTCAGACGTCATATGATGCAGTTACATAAAGACTGTGAGGAAATGACCAATGACATTGAAAGAGAAGGTTTTCACACCCGACCTCAGACGACATATGAGGCAGCTACATGAAGACTGTTAGGAAATGACCAATGGCACTGTGAGAGAAGGTTTTCACAGAGACCAGACCTCAGACGGCATATGAGGCAGCTACATAAAGACTGTGAGGAAATGACCAATGACACATGAGAGAAGGTTTTCACAGAGACCAGACCTCAGATGGCATATGAGTCAGCTACATAAAGACTGTGAGGAAATGACCAATGACACATGAGAGAAGGTTTTCACAGAGACCCGACCTCGGACGGCATATGAGGCAGCTACATAAAGACTGTGAGGAAATGACCAATGCCATTGTGAGAGAAGGTTTTCACAGAGACCCGACCTCAGACGGCATATGAGGCAGCTATATAAATAATGTGAGGAAATGACCAATGACCTCATTAAGTTACCAGAGGGGAAGGATAAAGAGCACAGTACAAACTATTCGTACTACAAATGAGACTAAATCTCATATATGAAATACCCTCGCTGGCGATTAGCTATCGTTTTCATCAAAACAAAACTGTGAGTTATAATAGTCTCTGACTAATTGCCAACCTTTTCAAAAGTCATACTTCAAACTTAATATACTATCAAAACTGCCAAAATTCGTATCTAATTTAAGAACCCCCCCCCCCACCTCCCTTATCTCTTTAGAAAATAATTATACAATACTATCTTTACAATAGCAAAACTTTTTTACGCCCTCTGTTGTACTTTTTATGCACTTTTTATGCATGTACGCACGTTTGCAACTGTTTTGCAAATGCTAATATTGATTGTATGTATGTACTATAAATTTATTTGTGTGTATAACGTATGTTTATCGTAAATGTTTAATGTGAAATGGGTAGCATATACTTCTTATAATACTTGTAATACCTATGTATAAATCGCTCACCAATTGCTATCAACTATTGATTATTGATCAGCCTATTGTTCACGGGAATATCGAGAGCGTTACTATACTGAAGGTCAAGCTTAAATAAACAAAGGCAGAGGCCCAGTGTAGTGGCAAACCGGTTCTGGGACGCGTCATTGGAGAGTGTTCCTTTTTGTTTACTTTTCGTGGGGCGGGCTCAGACTGGACTCTCGATATCTTAGTGATTCAATTAAAATTATAGATAATTAGAAATAATAGTGCATTCTACGTTGTTCTACGTTGTTCAATTTATGTTGTCTAATTTGCTTTCTTTTAGCCCTTTTGTTTGCCCCAGTTACCTTGTACCTTGTACTTTGTACGTTACCTGTTAACTTAGTTTAATTATGTCAAACAATTTGAAAGAGTTTGGGGAGCCGATCAATCCCGGTCAAAGTCATGTCATCTCTAAAAACACTTGGCCGTTTAAGGCTTACATTAAGTCTCTGGGTGATGGCGACTTTAGTGATGTTTCCCCATTGTCGCTCTCATTGAACAGGACTCTGATCGGGATGGTAGACTCCATCATACCCCTTAAAAATGGGACATTATTGATTAAACCAAAATCGGCCGAGACCCTGAATAAACTCAGAAATATGAATAATCTTGTCATCTGCAACAAACGATGCCAATTATTTCTGCCTGAACTTGCATCAGTTCGCAAGGGGTGATCCATGTACACCCCAATGAAAACATCGAAAATCTATTACAACACCTGGAGACCGCAGATAACTGCTTCGCCCCAATTTTAAATGCCTCCAGGATACATAACCGATTTAATAAACTACTGGGATCGTCAAAATTACGTTTCAAGGAGAAGTCGTTCCTTCGAAATTAAAAAAAAAAATCAGTAGTCTTCATCCCAGTAGAACCCTACCAACCAACACCTCTAAGATGTTTTCATTGCCAGGGTTTCGGCCACACCGCTCCATTCTGTAAACTTACAGGTAAATGTGCCCGTTGCGCTGGTAATCATGCGAGCAAGCTATGCAATTCGATTACGGTGTGCTGCCCAAATTGCGGGGGAAATCACACATCCCGGTATAGGCTGTGCCCAGAGTACGTCCACGCCTCTAAGATTCAGGCCTTTAAAAACAAAAACGGTTGTTCCTAGGCGCGGGCTGTGCTCGGATGTCAGCTGCCACAGAGGCCAGTGATCCCCATCTGCCCCGCTACTCCAACCCCTCCTAGATTACAACATTATAAGAAGCAAGCCTCTAGCCCTGAGGATTTAATCCCATTATTCACCCCGCCCATTTCCCCAGTAGCCAGTCTGCCGGCAACCCCGTACAGACATAGATCAGTCAAGACCAATCAAAATATTAATCATAGTGTCGAGGAGTCATCCACGACATCCTCAGGGTCCAACACCAGTACCTTCAGCGGCTTGTCATCATCCACCTCGTCTCACACAACTTCAAATCCCACACCCAATGAATGAAAAAGTAAAGGCCTGTACAAGTTTGGGGAGGGCAGGTGTAGCACACCGAATAATTCCACCACAGGAAAGGGGGAGGGGAGTGCTCTCACGGAGGTATCCAAGTTGGATGTCTCCGGGGGAGAGGTTGCCTCCCCTATCACAGCTCTGCCTATAATATGTCGGGATGTAGTTTGTCAAACAGAAAGTTATACCACAGACTTCCAAACTCAGACTGATACTATTGAAAACATAGAAACCCGAGACTACAATGCTCAAACTGATGATTCTCCTGATTTTCCTGATTTCCCTATAATTCTTGAATGCATGTCGCACAATAAAACCTTAACCTTGGAAGCATTGTCAAAAATAATCATAAATTTTCTGCAAATGAAAACAACTAGAGACAGTACTATTGACCCAATCCTTATCAAAACTGTCATCATCAAAAGTCTTATATCAAAAATTAAAAAGGGGGATCAGGAACCTAAAACTACTACGCAAATTCCTAAACCCATCCCGACAGGAAAATCAGTGCAACGGGAGACAACCACAGCTAAAAAGGGGAGTCATCTATTGACTCCAGTACTTCCCCTCACAGTGACGGGATCGAGAAATTCCCAGAAGGGTTCTTTGGTGGGGCCTAGACTGAAGGGTCTTCAGTCCCCACTCAAAACTATGAGTGGAGGCAGACGACACAGTGTGGGCTCACCATACCCTAGTCGCGGGTCCGGGAAAAAATTGGCGTTCAAATAAATATCTTTCGATATCAACAGGAATTTCAAAATACTTAACCTGAATGCGCGAGGTCTTACAGCCCAAATGCATTCAGAACTTAAACATTTTTTAGACATTAACAATATTGACGTCATCTGCATCCAGGAAACAAAATTCAAAGAGTCTAAAACCATCAATATCCCTGGATACACAGCAGAATACAAATACAACAAAAGTCAGCATGACCGAGCCATGGGTGGTCAGGCCATCTTCATTAAACATGGAATTGACTATAAAAATATCATCATAGATAATGCAAAGGATGAACATGGAGAAATTACGCTTGAAGTTCAATTAATCCAAATATTCTTTGGACAGTCTCCCTTCTTTCTGTTTAACATTTACTGTAGGGGGTGCGACCCTAAAACTTTAGGCCATTTAGACCAATACATATCAAAAGGGGACTTTGTAATCACTGGTGACTTCAACGCACATAATAAATTATGGGGATCCATCAGAACAAATAGCCAGGGACGTGCAGGTGAAGAGTGGTTAGAAACCCACAATCTCGTACTGCACAACGATGGTTCCCCCACCAGGGTTGATTCGGGCACTGGTAGTCTTACCTGCATCGATTTGACTATTACAAGTCCCAAAATCTCCAGTGAGATTATTTGGCAAGTTATAAACGATACGTGGGATTCAGATCACTTCCCAATCTTAATTACTATTCAAAGAACTCATGAAACATACAGTAGCAACGAAGAAAAATTTAATTTCATTAAAGCTGATTGGGAAGAGTTTTTTAACAGAAGTGGGAAGATTGTCCTCGCAGTTAAAGATAGGAAAAAATGCTTAACTAATCTTAAAAGACACCCTGGTGAAGTCAAACTCGTCAAATATAAAGACGCCTCCAAGCATAGTAAAGAGGTCGTACTCCAAAGCAAACAAGACAATTGGAATGAATTCTGTCAATCATGTGTTATGGACCCAAAAAAATCAATTGATTTCTGGAAAAAGATTCGCAGGATCAAAGGCAATGCAATAAGACCCACTCCTATCCTGAAGGGAGATAAAAAAGATGCAATTACCTCCCTTGACAAAGCCAACTTACTTGTCAAACACAATGCTAAAGTCTCAAGTACGGATAACATTGCCCCAAAAGTATTGGCCAGCCAAATAAAGTTTGAGAACACTCATCGTAATGTCCTTAACTCTCCATCCCAATTTAATAATAATAACCCAATAAATCTCGATCAGAATTAAAAGACTGCATTAGTAGTAGGAAGAACTCCACCGCGGGGCTAGACCAGCTATCATATACTATGTTCAAACATATGCCCTAGCCAGCCCTCAATTTATGGCTTACATTCTTCAATAAGGTTTGGGGTGAAGGGAAGTTTCCCAGGGATTGGAAAGTAGCCTACGTGATACCGTTGCCTAAACCTAATAAGGACCCAAATGACCCTAAGTCATACAGACCAATTAGTCTCACCTCTCATCCTGGGAAATTGCTGGAGGGAATGGTGAAGACAGACTAGAAAATCTCTTAGAATCAAAAAAAGTTATAAATCCCTTCCAATCTGGTTTTCGGAAGGGTCGCAGCACATTAGATCAGCTTGCTAGGCTACAACACGATGTCCAATATGCTAAAAATAGAGGACATTATGTTTTAGCCATATTCCTAGACCTAGAGGCCGCATTTGATCTAGCATGGCACTCAGGCATTCTATATAAACTACAGGCACACGGGGTCAAAGGGCGATGTTTCAGCTATATTAGGTCCTTTTTGCTGGATAGAAAAATAAGAGTTAAGGTAGGGGATACTATCTCGGACAGTCAAACCCTTACGAGAGGTACCCCACAAGGCGCCATATTATCCCCATTACTATTCTCTCTATTAATTAATGACCTCCCAGATGCAATAAAGGGGACTGGGATGATAATCAGCCAATTTGCCGATGACTCGGGCGGATGGTTGAGAGGAGTTCGAGTCAAAACCCTACAAAAAAAGGCACAAGTAGGGTTGAATTCCATATGGCGTTGGTCCCAGAAATGGGGATTCAAGATTTCCCAGTCTAAATCAGTAGGGATTCTGTTCGGAAATAGGAAACAACACCCAGTGGACGTATCTTTAGGCGGCATACCAATAAAATTCGAAAAAACAGTGAAATTTTTGGGTATGACCCTAGATCAAAAATTCAATTTCTTACCACATATAAATGAAACGGTCACCAAATGCCAAAAGGACTTAAATCTTATGAGAATGCTAAGAGGGACAAAGTTTGGGTCCAATAAGCAATCACTGCTTCTACTATATAAGTCTTTGATACGTCCAAAGCTAGAGTATGGTGCTATACTCTATGCTTGTGCAGCAAAAACAGGAATTAAGAAACTTAACTCTATTCAGCATAGGGCCCTGGTTATAGCACTTGGGGCGCTCCCCTCGACCCCAACCACCCTTTTAGAACAGGAAGCCGGGGTAGAGCCACTGGACCGGAGACGTGAATCCCAAATACTTAAATACTGGGCTAGGGTTGCAAGCAGGCCTTGTAACCCCGTGAACGCGATCATCGGTACAGGATTCACTGTAAAATCTAAATACAAAAATCCAATTTTACCATTTGGTGCCGCTGTCTCCCAGCTGGCCGTTGAATACTGTATCGATGAATTAAGTGTAGCAGACTTCAGACCGCGTCTGGATGCCCCATGGATGCTATCTACTCCCAAAGTCGACATATCCCTAAGTTCACAATTTCAAAAAAGTCAAGAACCATCCACAATTCTAAAAGTAACAGATATCATAGGTATATTAATGTGAACTATGCTGAGCACTTACAAATCTTCACTGACGGCAGTAAAAATCAAGATAATGCAGTCTCTGCTGCAATGGTTATACCAGAGCGAAACATTAAAATCGCTAAAAGACTCAGCAATCAGTTATCAATATATGTAGCAGAGCTAACTGCCATTAATTATGCATTGAGCTGGATTGATCAACAAACCACACACAGTTGCTATCCTGTCCGACTCACTATCTGTATTACAATCAATCAAAATTAGAAATAGCAACTCAAGGCCTGATCTTTTAGAAAATCTACTATCCCTCCATGATCAGTGCCATATCAATAACATCAAAGTTACCTTAGTGTGGGTTCCAGCACATGTCGACTTACAGGGAAATGAAATGGCAGAATGAGATTTGGCGGCCAAGGATGCACTGAAGAGTTCTGTAGGCGATAAAATCTCCCTGTCAAAATCTGAAATATATTCAATAATTAAAAAGCACATGAAAACAAAATGGGAAAAAAGACTATCAAAATCAAAACATTGTCAACCAATTAAAGCTAACGGTATTAGTCTCAATCCGCCATGCGCCTACTCAACCGCGAAAAGAGTAGACAGGTGCGTGACCAGACTGAGGCTGAAATTTAATCTTTTGACAGGGAGTTTGGGATATCATATTCTGGGCGGCTCACCAATCTGCCCAGTGTGTGATGTCCGTAATACTACAGAGCATTTCTTGATACACTGTCGTGGGCACGTGGTGCCAAGAATTAAGCTCTCTGGAGAATTGAAACGGATAGGAGTTGCTTTGGATTTTAAGAATCTACTCTTTCCCTCTAAAGCGCTCCAAACATCCACATTTCTTGCTCTAGAGACTTACCTGCTAGACTGTCAGATGACAGACAAAATATAAAAAAATAGATGCTAGATCATTGAGCGAATCCTTCTCAGTCTTTTAAAAAATTCCAAGTTATGATGAATTAAACCAACACAAATAGGGACATGACTGGCAGGGAAGGTTAAACCATCCCAACACAGACCATATCCCTGGTCGTGAGGATTCAGAGTGGCGTCTGATCTCTTCAATGCAGATATCGGCTAGTCTGTGTCCTCCTGATCCGGGGATGATGTACAAAAATCATACAGCAATGATTCCTGCTGGTTAGTGTCCCACACCAATAATCTTATTTCTACAGTTAAATAATACTTGAACAAGTACATTATATCATGAGAAAATTATTATAATCAAATAATGCACAGCGGGCCGGTGTGACGCGCCCTCCGGGTCGATTCAGATTCGTTTGTACAATCGTCTCGACTCGGTGGGCGTGGCCGACACTCCACTGTTGTTATTACCTTTACTATGTTTACATGTTTAACCGTGGGAAGGAACGCATTCCTGAGTGAGGAATGACAGACGTTTCTCCCCCAAACCGTTTCCTCCCAAGACGTTTCCTCCCAAGACGTTTCCCCCCCAAAATTGGGGTGGAAACGTCTGCAGTAGCATTATATATATAGAAAATGAGAGGGGTCACTACACCTTATAGTAGTCTAGATAAACAAGTATGAATAGTTTTATATATTTAGTTAAAATGTAATTACACTTTGTTAAGGGTTAAAAAAAAAAATCTTTAATAATGTTACTTAAATGTTGCTAAATCATATATAAAGGTAATTAGTATGTTTGCATTTAAAGTATGTTTGATGTTTTTTTTTTTTTAATTTTAATTAATTAAGTTTTTTGATCTTGATTTCATTGTTAAATATAATTAGGTGTTGCTTAAATGTTTGACAATCAGTGAATAACATTGTGTTGTTTGAAGGTTCAATATTTTCTTTGATGTTCTCTGAACTGGGGACGGTTAATTATTAATTGTAGTCTGTAACTTTGTTGTTTTGTTTTCATTTAGATATAAATATTTTAATTGGGATAATAGTTGTTTTGAGTAATATGTAATAAAGTATATAAACCAAAGAAATTAATGCAGTTTTATGCTTTCATGAATTAATTGCTGTTAAAATAGAGTTTCATAAATTTCATATAGTTGTTCATTTGTGATTATTTGGATATACTATTTAGATATACTATTTATAAATGCCAGAGCAGTGTATTGTGTGTGATGAGGTCGTACGTCCAAGGCAACATGGGATCATGTGTGACTCTTGCCAACTTTGGCAACATAGATTAAGAACCTGTGGAACAGGTAAGAGATTTTTTTTATATTTTATTTTATGATAAGTCAGTTATGGGTGCTTGTCAAAATAATGAAGTCAGGATGTTATTTTTTTCTTTTGAATAACTTACGAATTATTATTAAAAGTAGCTTTTTAAAATGATACAGGATAAGTGTAGCCACATAATTTACGTAACATTTTTACTTAGTAATCTTATTCTAGGATAATTTTCTCACATTACAAGTATTCACTGAAGACATAAAAATACTTACAAACTCACAATATTTCATGTTTTATCTGACTGAAAAGTAATTTTAATCACAAACATAGGAATTATTTTATTCTTTCATTACAATTTAAAATTTACCTCATGTTAAATAATTGTAATGAAACTATCAAATAATTCATTTAATAAACTGTTACATTCATAATTGTAACAAAAACTAATGAAAATAAAGTATCTATTTTAGATCGAATTCATCAATATTTTAACACTATATCGCATATTTGGTGTCAAAATCATTTTGGGAGGGAACCGTCTATAGGTATATAACTTTGGGGGGGAAACGTCTTGGGAGGAAATGGTTTGGGGAGGAAACGTCTACAGGGAGGAAACAGTTTGGGGGGAAAACGTCTGGTTTCCCTGAGTGATGACGTCACGCAACCGTTTCCCTCTTGGGATGCGTTCATTTCTTCAAAAACAATTGGACCAAATTTGGTCATAGCCTTTTTTTATATCCCAATGTTTAAAATAATATACATAAGGATTCACTTGGTGATTGAAAGCTCTAGCCCAGAACACACTAGATAACCTGATAAGGACGAACTCTCAACAATTTTTCTGATAAAAACAAATTTTTAATGGCCGCAATTTTACCTTGTCTATTGGCCACTATCAACAACATTTTTAAAACACTTTACACCTCTAGTTCCCTGCAATCTCTACATTGTTTGGGACTAGGATATATTTAAATACTTTATACTACCTTTTTTTAATCCAGAATGAGATATTTAAGTTAAATCCATTTATTTACACAATTCTTACAGACATTTCACATGTAAACAAGCCTCAAGTTGAGGTAATCTATTTTTAGAACATTTTTAGAATTCTCCAGTTTCAGAGTGTTTTCCATTTAATTATATCATCGACTATTCTTAAATTTTTAATCAGTGGAGGTTGGGATCAGACAGTGTTGAGTTTGGGGGGTTTCCGCTGTATAACTCTACTTTTTGGATAACCTTTTTTGTACAGTAAAGGGACCTCTGAGCAGAACACTGTCCAGAATCCACTCCATTATTTATCAAATGCATTTATACACTTATAATTTAAAATAGTGGAACCGAGACTAGATCTTGATATGGGCAGTGATTCTCGACAACGTCCCCGCTGTTCGGGGGTCCATTATCGGATAGTACGAGAATCATTGCACATATCTCAGTACAAATTACACTCTTTTACCATTACAATCAGGCGAGAGGACATTGGCCTGGTAACTAGAATAGTGTCCTCTTCCTGATATACCACTATGGATCTGTGTTGGATCAATTGCATGTGGGTGGGGGCTCTCGCGGGCACGAGTGTGTCTTTCACTACGGGGTCGGGGAGATGGCGATGTCTGTGTCATTTACGAAGGATGTCCTCCCCGACAGTTCTGCTTGGGGCTCGTGCGCGGGGGGCCAACGCACGCATCAGTGCAATGGGGAAAGAATCCCTTCCTCAGTCCAACACAGGTCTATATTTAATTATTTTTATAAGAGAGTTCGTCCAATACCCTATTTTTTGTGATAAGATCCCGTCACTATACTTAATAATATATGTGTCTTATTTTTATTTATATATATATATTTTTTTAATAAATCCATGTACCGACCGCCGCTTGTATCGAACATACATATGTGTTTGTTATAGGCCCTACAGGGAGCTGTTTGTTGATCGCGTATATGCCGTGTTTCGTGTGGCATAACTATGTATTTATTTTTTATAACAAGTGGCGGTCGGGAATCAAATTTTTCGAACTAAATATATGTACAATTTACTTACTACTATAGTTGTCAATTCCATAGTGTTATACTTTTAGTTACTTATAACTAATTTCCACTGCACGATTGTAACACCAAACGCCCGGAGTCTGTCATGCAATACAATCCAATCAACGAAAAACTTTAGTACTATCCTTTGCCCAGTGGATGAGGATAATATTACAGCTTAACGATGCAATAATTAACCAAACAATAGTAGGCAATTGTGCGGAGGGAATCGAATTGACCATCAACTAACACAAGGGCACATATACTAGACCAAGGTTCTCAATGAGACCCGGCCCATTCAAATCCTTCCGAATAGTTGCATATTTGAATGAGCGGATATCAATGTTATCATTGGACGCACCCAGTTGATGTTCAGTTCGAATAGTTATACCTTTTTGTTGTACTTTTCTTGTAATAATCGCTTTGCTTCTTTTGCCTTTTTTTAACTAACATTATTCATATTATAATAGCCAATTATAGGCATATAAATATTTATATTTTTACAAAAATAATGGATGAATACATCTTCACAATTATAGTAGTTTTAAAAATTAATAATAAAATAAACCATGTAACAATTTTATAATAATTGTTATACCCCCATCCCCAACCAAACAATAGAAAATTTAAAAGAAAATAGCAAAAATATCTGCAAAAATAATAATAGTTATCTGCTAATTGTAAAATAAATAATTGAGGTAAACGATAGCTGCTCGCCAAATGGCATTATTGCCGAGAGCGAGGGTAAACAACTCTAAACAACGAACGAACATTTTTTATCACAAAATCTGAAATCATGGAACAGATAAGGCACCAGCTACATTTCCTTTCGGATCAGCTTGTAAAGATTCAGTCCAAGTTACCTGAGGAAACGACAAAGTTGAGGAGTAACCAACCTCAACAGTACAGACGTGAAGAAGTTGTCATTCCTCAGTCGGAGAGCTGGTATGATGATGATGAACCATCATTTCAGCCATCATCGGGTTATTCGGCCACCGCTGTAAAGCGCATCATCAGACGGGCACAATCAATGTGTCCTGTCTGTAGAAAAGTTGGAGGGTGTGGTGGTCATTAGACACAACTTTTCTAAAAAACGGCCCTTTTCAGGGCCAACCAACTTTCTCGAAAAGTTGACTTTTTGCAAAATTGTCAAATAAATCATGTAAAACGACCAAGTCCAAAAACATACATCACCGAACATTGTTTTTACAAAATATCACTACCGAACGTCGAAACGTTATACCTATTTCTATTGGATGACGTTATACCTATTTCCATTGGATGACGTTTACTACATTATCATTGGTTCGGATTTAACCAAAAGTAGGTCAATCCTACCTCGGTAGTATAAATATATCTTGATTTCTTTATAGAACATTTTTATATAATCTACGCCGCGAAGAGCAATCCCTAAAGTACCTGGCTAGGGTTAAAAGTAGACCTTGCAACCCTGTGAATGCAATCATTGGAGCCGATTTATTCGTCAAAGCTAAATACAAAAAAGCCAAACTCCCATTCGGAGCCCAGGTTCAACAGCTTGCCGAGGAATATCGGATCCATGAGTGCAATGTAGCGGACCTTAGACCCCGTCTAGAGTCGCCCTGGATGCTAGCTCCCCCTGTAGTCGACATGTCCCTAAGTTTGAGGTTTAACAAGAATGATCATCCACCAAAAATTTTAGAGATCACAAATGAACATATCTCCTCAAACTACGCTGAGTACTTAAAAATTTATACAGACGGTAGTAAAGATACAAATCAGACAGTTGCTGCAGCAATGGTTATACCATCAGAAAATGTTACAATAACAAAAAGACTCGGCAACAAGTTATCTATCTATGCTGCCGAACTGATCGCAATCCAATATGCTTTTAACTGGACTCTCGTCAACCGACCACATACTGTTGCTATTCTATCAGACTCGTTATCTGCACTCCAATCTATTCATCAAAGAAACAGCAAATCAAGGCCTGATCTTATAGAAAATATAATCTCCCTTCATGATCAGTGCTATGTAAATGACATAAAAGTTAAATTAATGTGGTGTCCAGCTCATGTCGAGGTCCAGGGAAATGAACTAGCAGATAGGGCGGCAAAGGACGGATTAGGGTGCTCTGTCGTTGATAATGTTCCCCTGGCAGCAACTGAAATCTACTCCATAATTAGGTGCATCAAAAAGCAAAAATGGAGTAAAGGGCTGGCGGACAAAACAAAGAGCCAGCCCATCCCACCTCAGGGAGCCAGTCTTAGCCAGCCACACAAGTATTCTACCTGTAAAAGGGTGGATAAGTGCGTGACTAGGCTGAGGCTGGGATTCAATCTGCTGCCGGGGAGTATGGGACGGTTCATACTGGACAAACCTAAAATATGTCCCGTATGTGTCGTCCCAGATACTACAGAGCATTTTCTGTTGCATTGCAGGGTTCACGGGGATTCAAGGAAAACGCTCTCCGATGTCGTACTGAGGTCTGGCGGCCAAATGGACATAAATACATTACTCTTTCCGTCCAGGGCCCTCCGGACCTCTACGTTTATGGCATTGGAGTGCTACATTTTAGATTGTCAGATGACAGACAAGATATAGGTGTCATCTGCATAATCTTTTTCTGTCCATTTTTTATTTTTCCGAATATTTAAGGATTGACTTAACTCGTCCTTGACCTACATTGGATGAAATATGACACACTTTCTTAATTACTGACCTACATCTCTAAATTACCCAAGACTGGGGCTTTAGATCTCGTCCGCACTCTGTCTCATCTTATCCTTTTTCACATTGTTTACATTAATATTTTACATTCATCAAAGGGATACTATCTACATACCCTTACAGGTTTACTATTAAATGAAATTTGACAGAGCGGACAAAAAGCCCAATGCATCAAACCATTGAAAACAAATCTAAGCGCAGATGTAGGTTTTCTTCCAAGTCTTTTTAATTTTTTACCTTGAAATTGCACTGTTTTCTGCCCTGGCCGGTACTACATGGGATATAGCATTAATACAATGGGCTCCCGAGTCATAAGTCGAAAATGGCACACGCTTTTTCCGTGTGCTGTTGCAATCGTCTCGCGGACTGAGCTGTCTGGTGGATGGAGTTTGCTACATGTTGGTACCCGTCTGCGCGTGTGCGGCACCCTTCATTTGCGTGGCGGGGGGATGGCGATATCTGGGTCATTTACGAAAGATGTCCTCCCCGTCAGCTTTTGTTGGGGGTGTGTGCGCGGGCGGGGGCTCGCATGAGCAAGTGTACAGGGAGCATAGCTGCGAAATCCATCAGGCGGCTGGTTGGTTGGACTAGATATGACAAAGGAGCCCACTCATCAATATGCACCAGTGTTGCAATCAAGTCATACATTTTTAAACTATGTAAATATTTTATCCTACAGGGCTGGCACAGTGTGGGATATATGTATATAGCACTAGTTTTAATGGGTCCGCAAGGGTCGTTTTTGCTGGATGGTGCGCATATTGCTGGAGGTATTTTTTAAGCCAAATGTTTTAACCACACTGTGCCACTACGCTGTAGCATTTGTATTATGTTATTTTTCATATGTATTTTGTCTTTTAAAAATCAGTCTTAGTTCTTCATTTTTTAGTGATTATTCATATAACAAGTTCACTCTTTGCCCACAACGGGGCCTGTGATTGGTTGCACGCTAGATCTGGCCGACTCGTCCTTCAACATAGAATTAGGAGTGAGGGTCGAGCGTGGCCAGAAAAGTGGATTGAAATTCGGCCAATCAGGGACAACGTTGTGGAGGAGGGTTTGGGAGTGCTTTTTTGGCACATTTTCTTTCTATATATTTTTTGTTTTATATTTTTTCATCTTAATACTCTACTTTTAAATAATAGCAATAAATGATTTTTCTCTTAAAAAAGTTATCTTATATATATTATATAGTTATATATATTCGCCCTTTGCCCATCTACATCGGCTAAAGGGTAAAACTGGACGCTAAATCTGGTCAAGTCGTCTGTCACCATAGATTTGTGTGTGAAAGTCGAGCTTGGCCGGAAAAGCGGATTGAAATTCGGCCAATCAGGAGCGCCGTTGTGGAGGTCTGTTAGGTAGTGCTTTTTTTTGCACTTTTTCTTTTACATTAATTTTTTTATCAATTGTTTGACAAAATATCTTATAAACACACACACCTATATACCCACATACACTAATGTACCTATAAACAGAAAGCGGGATATGCAACAATGAAATATAAGCAGACAGTGTCAAAAGTCATACATATTATAATAAAAACATTGAAAAAAAACAACATATATAGTCTACCCCCAGTAATAAAAAAAAATTGGAGAGAGAACAATAGCTGCTCGCCAAATGGCTTTATGCCGATAGGCGAGGGTAAACAACCCCATAAGATTGATTGATAGAACATTATCACATTCATTCACGTTCGTACAAACCACACTTCCGGTCAAAACAAAGCTCAGATGAGACGTCCATTTTTCCGATCTCGAAAACACTACAGAAAAAAACAGGTTTACCCTCCCTGTCGAGTAGTCATTGTTTCCTCTCTCCAATTAAGGTGTCTTCCGCATATCCCGCTTTCTGCAATTTGTGTTTTTGTTCATTGATGTGTATACTGTCCAGGTTCCAGCCCGATCCAAGTGAGCACAGTTTGCGTGTACCCCACCCACCCGTCACCGGCAGTGCGATCAACCTCAATTGTCTACTGGGAGTCAACTCAAATTGTCTAAGTTTGTCACCAGTGTCAACCTTTCCATTGTCTGCACTGTTTGGGGACGTTGTTGGGAGAGGAATAGGCAAGCTGTGGCCTGTGATTTACACATCATCAACAACTACATAGATTCTGCAAACTTCGCATACATGCATCCAACCTGCACAGCATACATCATTTTACAGTTTATTTACAGTTGTATTATCTTAATTTCATAATTAACCTTTTATAATTTATATTTTACTACAAATTAAAGCTGTTTCTGTGTTGTTTTCCTTTTTTTATGTCATTTAGTTTTAGGACAGTATTCATTCACTGAAGGTCAAACTCTAAGAGTGGAGGCCCAGTGTTCGATCTGTTATTAGACGTTTTCGTCATCTTGTTAAATTGTTATTTGTTTTTTGTTTTTTGGAGCCTTTTTCCTCCAATATCCTTATCATGCCATCAGCATCAGCTTTTTCTGATGATTTTACAAATCATGGAGAACCAATCAATCCTGGTCAGAGACACTTGCTCTCCAAGAATACTTGGACCCATAGACTTTTTATTAAATCCATCACAAGAGGGAGTGACTTTGGGGGGATATACCCAAAGACACTCGCTCAAAACATTGCGAGTGCTCTGACGGGATTGATCATAAATATAATCATGCTAAAAAATGGGTCTTTTTTAGCCCAACCCAAATCGGCCGAATCCTTGGCAAAGATCCTTAACATGGGCATCTTTGCCATAGGCAACATAAGGGCGGTGGCCTACAACCCTGACAAAATGGTCACTTGTCAAGGAGTCATATACAGCAGACCTTTCCGAGACCAAGATGAAAACATTGAAAATCAGGCAAACCAATTGAAAACATCTACTCCGATATTGAAAATGGAGATAATTAGAAATAGGCAAGGTAGTCCCACCGGAGTAGTGAAAATCACTTTTCTGGGAGCTACTCTCCCAGACTACATTTCTTTCTGTGATACAGACATATCGCTCCCGGTGGAACCGTACCAAACCCCACCGCTAAGATGTTTCAAATGTCAAGGATTCGGCCACACCTCAAAACATTGTAAAAACACAAAAAAGTGTGCCCGTTGTACTGGCCCCCACAACAGCAGCATTAATGTATGCTCTGCAAAAACTCTGTGCTGTCCAAACTGTCAAGGGAGTCATACTGTGTCCGGCCTATTTGCAGGCATCACAAATACAACAGTACAAGAATAACCACGGCTGTTCTTGGACACGGGCTGAGTCTGTGATTGTTGACTCTAAGAGTCATCAAACAAATCCCCCACCCAGACCTCTGACCCAGAAACAACATTCAGTTGTCAAGGCAACACAAAAGTCTTACTCGGAATACTCCCGGCCTACTTACTCTCAAATGGTTAAGACCCCTCCCCAAGTACCTATCTCCCATGAATCAACAAAATCGCCAAGAAGGTTAATAAGTAGGCAAGAAAGGGAGATAGAACATGGTTCGAATCCCGGCATTGAAAATAGCCCCGGGGGTAAACATGGAGAAATTCTGGATACCCTCGGGAATCCATCCCCCCAGCCTTTAAGGAGCCCCTTGTCTACAAGGAACAGCTGGTGCTCCTCCTCCCTATTTGATAGCCCCACCAACAAAGGGTCAGAGGTTGGGGATGGGTCTAGTACCCCTTTTGACAGCAGCAGGGAGGGAAGCGGGGACTTTTCGCTCACTGATGTGTCCCAGGTGGACTTGTCCGTGAGGGAAGATACCCCACCCCCTCCACAGCATAGACCTACAACACGAGATATGGGATGTCAGACAGAGATATCTGGTCCGTTTTCAAAGTCCATCGAGTCTACAACATCACAAACGTCTCCCTTCAAAGTAAATATTGAATTCAAGAAAGAGACCAGAACCTTTACCCTTGAACAGCTGTCTCGGGCTATAGCCGAGGTGGCTGAAGAAAGGGCCCAAAATGGAAGTATAAACTTCCATAGCATACAATCAAAAGTCATACAAATATGCTCGGACAAAAACCTCTATGCAGCAACAAAAAAGTCCGAGCCATCTCCATCCCGTATCCCTGTGGCATTACCCCCAGTACAGCGGGCAGTAGCGCCCTCACCGGTTGTAGCACTGGCCAAAAATAAAAAAAACTCTTACTTCCCATAGCGCCCCAAAGGCTGCGGAGTCCCGGCTAAAGACTCTTAACTCCCCACTCAAATTTAAGGGTGGGCAGTGGCGCTATAGCCGGTGCTCCGCAGCTGCTGGTGGCGGTGTAAAGAGACAAATTTTCCATTGTTAATTTCATTATGGACAGGAATTTAAAAATCCTTAACTTCAATGTTGGTGGGCTATCAGCCCACAAACATACAGAAATCAAACACTTCTTGGACTCAAACCAAATCGATATACTCTGTATTCAGGAATCCAAACTCAAGAGTAATACATTGAAAAATATTCCTGGATACAGAGCAGAGTACACATATATTGACACTCAAAATAGAACAGGCTTTGGGGGATTAATAACTTATTTCAAAAACGGGGTCAATTACAGAAACATCGCAATAGACAATGTAAGGGATCCAAACGGGGATATCACTATAGAACTTCAAAAAATTGAAATATTTTTTGGCAAATCTCCATTCACTCTTTTTAATTTATATTGCGACCTAGAAAGTTTAGAACATTTAGACAAGCATATCTTAAATACGGAATTTGTGTTAACTGGTGATTTCAACGCACATAATTTTATCTGGGGTTCTTCAAAAATTGACAGCCATGGTCGTGCAGTCGAGTCCTGGGTGACAAAGCACGGTCTCGTGCTGCACAATGATGGTTCGTCCACCAGGGTTGATCTAGGCCGTGGGAACTTCACGTGCATAGATCTAACTATCACAAGTCCGAAACTTGCCAGCGAACTAGGCTGGCAAGTTATTGACGACAATTTGGGTTCAGACCATTTCCCAATCTTAATATCAATGTCAAGATCAAATCAAAATTCCAAAATTGCAGAAGATAAGTTCAAATTCGAAAAAGCAGATTGGGAAATGTACAAAACTAAAAGTGGAGAGATCTCCCTTACAGACGTCTATCATCCAAATATAAATAGATTTAATAAATCAATTACGGATAAATTCCTGTCCATAGCTAGAGACTCGATCCCAGTTTGTAAACCATGTAAAAAAAATAAAAAAAATGTACCGTGGTGGAACGAATTTTGTGAATAGGCAGTCAAGGAGAGAAAACATGCAATTTATACTTTAAAAAAATCGCCTAGTGAAGTCAATCTGGTCAAACTAAAAGAAGCAACAGCCCATTGCAAAAAGGTCATTCTAGAAAACAAAACTAAAAACTGGGCTGAATTCTGCGAATCCTGCATAGTAAACCCCAAAAATTCCAAAGATTTTTGGAACAAGATTCGCAGAATTAAAGGGACGTCATTTACACCGGTCCCAATATTACGTAACACTACAGGAATTTCGATTACCCCCCTTGACAAGGCAAATACCATTGTCTCCCACTACGAAAAAGTAGCTAGTGATGAAAACCTAGAACCATCTGTTTTGGCCCATCAAAAACAATTTGAACAAGACCAACAGGAGTTCATAGACTCTCCTCTTTTGGAAAATGAAAATCTAACCCGTAATACCGACTTCACTCTTCAAGAACTAAAAGACTGTATTAGTAGCAGAAAGAATTCCGCCGCGGGGTTAGACAAAATTGCGTACCCTATGTTTAAGCACATGTCCGAGTCCGCACTAAAAATATGGTTAACCTTTTTCAATAAGGTATGGAGTGGGGGTGAATTCCCAGAGGATTGGAAGCTAGCCTGCGTGATTCCTCTGCATAAAAAAGTGAAAGATAAAAACGATCCCATATCATATAGACCGATAAGCCTGACATCTCACCCTGGGAAATTGCTAGAGGGGATGGTCAAGGCACGCTTGGAACGACTTTTAGAATCTAAAAATATAATAAATCCCCTTCAGTCTGGCTTCAGAAAGGGACGTAGCACATTCGATCACCTAGTGCGGCTTCAACATGATGTGCTCAAATCTAAAAATAGAGGGCATCACGTTCTAGCAATCTTTCTCGACCTAGAGGCCGCTTTCGATCTGGCATGGCACTCAGGCATTCTATACAAACTTTCCTTCTTGTTGGACAGGAAAATCACAGTTAAAGTAGATGGTACTCTCTCGGATACTCAAACTCTGACGAGAGGTACGCCCCAGGGCGCAATAATTTCCCGTCTTCTCTTTTTTCTTAATAAATGATTTCCCTGACGTATCTGAGGGGTCAGGGTTGGTTATTAGCCAATTTGCCGACTACTCAGGCAGTTGGCTCTGTGGAGGCAATATGCAATATTTACAAAAAAATGCACAGATAGAACTTGACTCCATTTGGCGCTGGTCTCAAGAATGGGGCTTCACAATCAGTAAGACAAAAACAGTAGGAGTATTATTTGGGCATGCAAACTCGCACCAAGTGGACGTATCCCTAGGAAACACAAAAATAAAATTTGAAAAAACTGTAAAATTTTTGGGCATGACTCTTGATGAGAGGTTTACTTTACAGTCACACATAAATGAACTGGTCACCAAATGCCAACAGGACTTGAATCTAATGAGAATGCTGAGGGGCACAAATTTCGGATCTGATAAAAATTCGCTCCTCCTTCTTTACAAGTCCTTAATACGTCCAAAGCTAGACTATGGTGCCTTAGTCTATGCTTGTGCATCAAAAACTAATTTACATCGATTAAGTACTGTCCAACACAGGGCGCTTGCCATAGCTCTGAGAGCGCTCCCTACCACTCCATTAAATGTGCTTGAACAGGAAGCTGGGATCGAGCCTCTAGAATTAAGACGAGAAGAACAATCATTGAAGTACCTGGCTAGGGTTAAGAGTAGACCTTGCAACCCTGTGAATGCGATCATTGGAGCCGATTTCTTCGTCAAGGCCAAATACAAAAAAGCCAAACTCCCATTTGGAGCGAAGGTTCAACGGCTTGCCGAGGAGTATCGGATCCATGATTACAATGTAGCGGACCTTAGACCCCGTCTAGAGTCGCCCTGGATGCTGCCCCCCCCCCCCCCTGTAGTCGACATGTCCCTAAGTTTGAGGTTTAAAAAGAATGATCATGCACCAACAATTTTAGAGATCACAAATGATCATATCTCCTCAAATTACGCTGAGCATTTAAAAATCTACACAGACGGTAGTAAAGACACAAATCAGACAGTTGCGGCAGCAATGGTTATACCATCAAAAAAAGTTACCATCTCAAAAAGACTCAGCAACAAGTTATCTATCTATGCTGCCGAACTGATCGCAATCCAATATGCTTTTAACTGGACTCTCGTCAACCGACCACACAATGTTGCTATTCTATCGGACTCACTCTCTGCCCTGCAATCTATTAATCTAAGAAATAGCAACTCTAGGCCTGATCTTATAGAAAACATCATCTCCCTTCATGATCAGTGCTATGTAAATGACAAAAAAGTTAATTTAGTGTGGTGTCCAGCACATGTCGACTTACAGGGAAATGAGCTAGCAGACAGGGCGGCGAAGGACGGACTAGGGTGCTCTGTAGTGGACAATGTTCCCCATGGCAGCCTCAGAGATATACTCCATAATTAGGAGTAAAAAAAGCAGAAATGGAGTAAGGGGCTGGCTGATTCAACACGTAGCCAGCCCATCCCGCCACAGGGAGCCAGTCTTGGCCCGCCACACAAGTATTCAGCCTGTAAAAGGGTGGATAAGTGTGTGACGAGGCTGAGGCTGGGGTACAATCTGCTGCCGGGGAGTATGGGCCGGTTCATACTTGGCAAACCAAAATCCTGTCCTGTATGCATCGTCCAGGATACTAAAGAGCATTTTCTGTTGCATTGTTCGATTCACGGGGGTGCAAGGAAAACGCTCTCCGATGGCAATGTGAGGTCGGGTGGTCATATGGACTTAAATACTTTACTGTTTCCGTCCAGGGCCCTCCGAACCTCTACATTTATGGCATTGGAGACATGTGCTTTCGATCGCGTCCGCGCCCTTAAATATTTAAGGATTTGAGAGCCCCCCCCTCTGCTTAATTATTGACCTACATTACTTAAATACCGACTGGGGCCTTTGATTGGTCCACGCTCTGTGTTACCTGATATGCTATCTTTGGGTTTTTTCTAGTTTAATCTTACTATGTAGTTTGACAGAGCGGACAATCAGGCCCATAGCATAATAGAAATTTGAAAACATGGGAAATTTTCAAACTTGTAGGTTATATTTTAAATTGGACAATAGATAACCCTGAAATTGCACTGTTTTCTGCCCTAGCCTGTATCGATTGTCGATAATATTACATGGGCTCCCGAGTCAAAAGAATTTTTGCTTTAGCGACACACACCTTTTCTGTGTGCTTGCGCGATGGACCCACGGGCTGGGCCGTCTGGGGGATTGAGCCAGTGAAGGCTTGCTGCATGTTGGTCTCCATCTGCGTGTAAAATACCCTATATTGTTTGTCGGGGGGATGGCGATGTCTGGGTCATTTACGAAAGATGTCCTCCCCGACATGCTCTGTAAGAGGTGCGCAGATGGGGATGAACAGCACAAGCGAGCATAAAGGCATAGCTGCTAGATCCCTCAGTCGGCTGGCTCTTGGGGCCGGGTTTGATAAGGGAGCCCATTCATAAAATATGTGTCAGTGCTACAACCATGAAATAATCCTATTCTTAACTTCGTAAATATTGTACTACAAGGAACCGGCACAGTGTGGAATATATGTATATACACCTGTTGGTTTTTATGGTATCCTGAGAGGGCCGTTTTTGCCGGAAGTTGTTTAGGGTGCTGGAAGCCCAGCACCCGGACTTACATTATAATCTTTTTTTTCAATATGTTTTTTAAACCACACTGTGCAAAACGCTGATATAAACGTTGAAAACATCGATAGGTTCCCGTGTAGTACACTGCCTTGAGAGAAACTTGCCTCCAATCGCCGTCTATATGCCAGGATCACATCCTTAAAGGAACAGGGGCTAAACGGACGGTGACACAGCGGCGCCCGTGGTTGGCTGGACGCAAATCCTGGCCAACTCGTCATTCACCATAGATCTACGTGTGAATGTCGAGCTTGGCCATGAAATCGGATTGAAATTCGGCCAATCAGGGGCGCCGTTGTGGAGGCAATTCGGGAGTCCTCTTTTTGGACTCTGTTGGTTTTTCTCACAAATTTTTTATTTTTTATTTCCCACCATCTTAACCTTCCCATATTATGTTTTTCACTCCAATAATTGTTTTATACAATATATAGTTCCCAATTTATTGGGAACTTTAAAAGACATCTATTTAAACTTTGTTTTTTTACACCCTTTGCCCTTTTTTAAAGCGGCTAAAGGGTAAACAGATACCTGTACGACGGGGCCTGTGATTGGCTGGACGCTAAACCTGGCCAACTCGTCATTGACCATAGATTTATGTGTAAATGTCGAGCTTGGCCGCAAAAACGGATTGAGATTCGGCCAATCAGGGGCTCCGTTGTGGAGGACTGTTCGGGAGTCCTTTTTTAGCTCGACTTTTGAAAAAAATGAGAGCTATTGTCATGACCCTGGCGTCGTCGTCGGCGGCGGCGGCGGCGGCGTGGTCGTCCGGTTAAGGTTTTTTGTTCAGCTCAGCTTTTTTTCTGTTTTCTAACAAACTACTACTGTTAAAGTCACTAAAGTTCATAAACATAATCATAATATGTTAAATAATAAAAGTATATAGCTGGAAATCTTTATTTGTTTCACTTAAAACTTCAAAACGTAAGGTTAAGGTTTTTTGTTTAGCTCAGGTTTTTGAAAAATATTTACACATGATTTTTCATATCTTAAAAACTTTTCTTTTTTTTTGCTTGAAACTTCACAAACTTGCTGAGTGTCTTATAAGTGGACCTTATATAACAAGTTTCATAACTCTGTAAATTGTATTGACAAAATTATCTCCCCATTTCGATTTAGAAAATCTACTTTGAAGGGAGAAAAATGGTGATAACTGAAACACAATTTAACCTATAGCTTTGAAACTTCCTAAACTTATTCAATGTCTTAACATTACTTGATACAACAAGTTCCATAACCCTGAACTTAATATTGACCAAATTATCCCCCCTTTTGGACTTAGAAAATCTACACTGAAGGTGTTCGTTGTCATCCGGTTAAGGTTTTTTATTAGCTCGACTTTTGAAAACAAGAGCTATTGTCATGACCCTGGCGTGGTCGGGGGCGGCGGCGGCGGTGGCGTGGTCGTCCGGTTAAGGTTTCTTGTTTAGCTCATTTTTTTTTTCTCCCTATCAGTCGAGCGTCTGTGCCGTACGCGGTGCTCTTGTTTGGACTCTGTCGTTTTTTCTTAATTTTTATTTTTTTAATTTTTTTTTATTTTTTATTTTTCTTCACCTTAACTTTTCTTTATTATCTTTTTCATTTTAATAACTGTTTTATGCAATATATAGTTCCCAATTTGTTGGGAACTTTAAAACATATATATTTAGAGTTTGTCTTTTTACACCCTTTGCCGATTTTTTAAAAGCGGCTAAAGGGTAAACAGCCACCTGTACAGCGGAGCCTGTGATTGGCTGGACGCTAAACCTGGCCAACTCGTCATTGACCATAGCTTTATGTGTAAATGACGAGCCTGGCCGTGAAAGCGGATTGAAATTCGGCCAATCAGGCGCTCCGTTGTGGAGGACTGTTGGGTAGTGCTTTTTTTGCACAATATTACTAATTGCGTTTTTTGCAACAATTGCCTTGTTATTTTTAGTAACTAAATAAATAAATATAGTTTTACTCACATACACTTATATACACACATACAACAATATACTCTAAACAGAAAGCTGGATATGCACCAATAGAAAATGAAAATATATTCAAAATCGAAAATAGAAAATTTTAAAAACATAGTCAACCCCTTAAATAAAAAAAAAATTGGAGAGATAAAACAATGGCTGCTCGCCAAATGGCTTTATGCCGATAGGCGAGGGTAAATAAAACCATCATCGATCGATAGAACATTATCACTTCCGGTCAAAACAAAGCTCAGATGAGACGTCCATTTTTCCGATCTCGAAAACACTACAGAGAAAACCAGGTTTACCCTCCCTGTCGAGTTGTCATTGTTTCCTCTCTCCAATTAAGGTGTCTTCCGCATATCCCGCTTTCTGTAATTTGTGTTTTTGTTCATTGATGTGTATATTGTCCAGGTTCCAGCCCGATCCAAGTGAGCACAGTTTGCGTGTACCCCACCCACCCGTCACCGGCAGTGCGATCAACCTCAATTGTCTACTGGGAGTCAACTCAAATTATCTAAGATTGTCACCAGTGTCAACCTTTCCATTGTCTGCACTGTTTGGGGACGTTGTTGGGAGAGGAATAGGCAAGCTGTGGCACATCATCAACAACTACATAGATTCTGCAAACTTCGCATACATGCATCCAACCTGCACAGCACACATCATTTTACAGTTTATTTACAGTTGTATTATCTTAATTTCATAATTAACCTTTTATAATTTATATTTTACTATAAATTAAAGCTGTTTCTGTGTTGTTTTCCTTTTTTTATGTCATTTAGTTTTAGGACAGTATTCATTCACTGAAGGTCAAACTCTAAGAGTGGAGGCCCAGTGTTCGATCTGTTATTAGACGTTTACGTCATCTTGTTACATTGTTATTTGTTTTTTGTTTTTGGAGCCTTTTTCCTCCAATATCCTAATCATGCCATCAGCATCAGCTTTTTCTGATGATTTTACAAATCATGGAGAACCAATCAATACTGGTCAGAGACACTTGCTCTCCAAGAATACTTCGACCCACATACTTTTTATTAAATATATCACAAGAGGGAGTGACTTTGGGGGGATATCCCCAAAGACACTCGCTCAAAACATTGCGAGTGCTCTGACTGGATTGATCATCAATATAATCATGCTAAAAAATGGTCTTTTTTAGCCCAACCCAAATCGGCCGAATCCTTGGCAAAGATCCTTAACATGGGCATCTTTGCCATAGGCAACATAAGGGCGGTGGCCTACAACCCTGACAAAATGGTCACTTGTCAAGGAGTCATATACAGCAGACCTTTCCGAGACCACGGTGAAAACATTGAAAATCAGGCAAACCAATTGAAAACATCTACTCCGATATTGAAAATGGAGAGAATTAGAAACAGGCAAGGTAGCCCCACCGGAGTAGTGAAAATCACTTTTCTGGGAGCTACTCTCCCAGACTACATTTCTTTCTGTGATACAGACATATCGCTCCCGGTGGAACCGTACCAAACCCCACAGCTAAGATGTTTCAAATGTCAAGGATTCGGCCACACCTCAAAACATTGTAAAAACACAAAAAAGTGTGCCCGTTGTACAGGCCCTCACAACAGCAGCATTAATGTATGCTCTGCAAAAACTCTGTGTTGTCCAAACTGTCAAGGGAGTCATACTTCCAGATTCAGACTGTGTCCGGCCTATTTGCAGGCATCACAAATACAACAGTATAAGAACAACCACGGCTGTTCTTGGACACGGGCTGAGTCTGTGATTGTTGACTCTAAGAGTCAACAAACAAATCCCCCACCCAGACCTCTGACCCAGAAACAACATTCAGTTGTCAAAGCAACACCAAATTCTCACTCGGAATACGCCCGGCCTACTTACTCTCAAATGGTTAAGAACCCTCCCCAAGTACCTATCTCCCATGAATCAACACAATTGCCAAGAAGGTTAGTAGGAAAGGGAGATAGAACATGGTTCGAATCCCGGCATTGAAAATAGCCCCGGGGGTAAACATGGAGAAATTCTGGATACCCTCGGGAATCCATCCCCCCAGCCTTTAAGGAGCCCCTTGTCTACAAGGAACAGCTGGTGCTCCTCTTCCTTATTTGATAGCCCCACCAACAAAGGGTCAGAGGTTGGGGATGGGTCTAGTACCCCTTTTGACAGCAGCAGGGAGGGAAGCGGGGACTTTTCGCTCACTGATGTGTCCCAGGTGGACTTGTCCGTGAGGGAAGATACCCCACCCCCTCCACAGCATAGACCTACAACACGGGATATGGGATATCAGACAGAGATATCTGGTCCGTTTTCAAAGTCCATCGAGTCTACAACATCACAAACGTCTCCCTTCAAAGTAAACCTTGAATTCAAGAAAGAGATCAGAACCTTTACCCTTGAACAGCTGTCTCGGGCTATAGCCGAGGTGGCTGAAGAAAGGGCCCAAAATGGAAGTATAAACTTCCATAGCATACAATCAAAAGTCATTCAAATATGCTCGGACAAAAACCTCTATGCAGCAACAAAAAAGTCCGAGCCATCTCCATCCCGTATCCCTGTGGCATTCCCCCCAGTACAGCGGGCAGTAGCGCCCTCACCGGTTGTAGCACTGGCCAAAAATTAAAAAAACTCTTGCTTCCCATAGCGCCCCAAAGGCTGCGGAATCCCGGCTAAAGACTCTAAACTCCCCACTCAAATTTAAGGGTGGGCAGTGGCGCTATAGCCGGTGCTCCGCAGCTGCTGGTGGCGGTGTAAAGAGACAAATTTTCCATTGTTAATTTCAATATGGACAGGAATTTAAAAATCCTTAACTTCAATGTTGGTGGGCTATCAGCCCACAAACATACAGAAATCAAACACTTCTTGGACTCAAACCAAATCGATATACTCTGTATTCAGGAATCCAAACTCAAGAGTAATACATTGAAAAATATTCCTGGATACAGAGCAGAGTACACATATATTGACACTCAAAATAGAACAGGCTTTGGGGGATTAATAACTTATTTCAAAAACGGGGTCAATTACAGAAACATCGCAATAGACAATGTAAGGGATCCAAACGGGGATATCACTATAGAACTTCAAAAATTTAAATATTTTTTGACGAATCTCCATTCACTCTTTTTAATTTATATTCAAGGGGGTGCGACCTAGAAAGTTTAGAACATTTAGACAAGCATATCTTAAATACGGAATTTGTGTTAACTGGTGATTTCAACGCACATAATTTTATCTGGGGTTCTTCAAAAATTGACAGCCATGGTCGTGCAGTCGAGTCCTGGGTGAAAAAGCACGGTCTCGTGCTGCACAATGATGGTTCGTCCACCAGGGTTGATCTAGGCCGTGGGTACTTCACGTGCATAGATCTAACTATCACAAGTCCGAAACTTGCTAGCGAACTAGGCTGGCAAGTTATTGACGACAATTTGGGTTCAGACCATTTCCAAATCTTAATATCAATGTCAAGATCAAATCAAAATTCCAAAATTGCAGAAGATAAGTTCAAATTCGAAAAAGCAGATTGGGAAATGTACAAAACTAAAAGTGGAGAGATCTCTCTTACAGACGTCTATCATCCAAATATAAATAAATTTAATAAATCAATTACGGATAAATTCCTGTCCATAGCTAGAGACTCGATCCCAGTTTGTAAACCATGTAAACAAAATAGAAATGTACCGTGGTGGAACGAATTTTGTGAAAAGGCAGTCAAGGAGCGAAAGCATGCAATTTATACTTTAAAAAACTCGCCTAGTGAAGTCAATCTGGTCAAACTAAAAGAAGCAACAGCCCATTGCTAAAAGGTCATTCTAGAAAGAAAACAAAACTAAAAACTGGGCTGAATTCTGCGAATCCTGCATAGTAAACCCCAAAAATTCCAAAGATTTTTGGAATGAGATTCGCAGAATTAAAGGGACGTCATTTACACCGGTCCCTATATTACGTAACACTACAGGAATTTCGATTACCCCCCTTGACAAGGCAAAATCCCTTGTCTCCCACTACGCAAAAGTAGCTAGTGATGAAAACCTAGAACCATCTGTTTTGGCCCATCAAAAACAATTTGAACAAGACCAACAGGAGTTCATAGACTCTCCTCTTTTGGAAAATGACAATCTAACACTTAATACCGACTTCACTCTTCAAGAACTAAAAGACTGTATTAGTAGCAGAAAGAATTCCGCCGCGGGGTTAGACAAAATTGCGTACCCTATGTTTAAGCACATGTCCGAGTCCGCACTAAAAATATGGTTAACTTTTTTCAATAAGGTATGGAGTGGGGGTGAATTCCCAGAGGATTGGAAGCTAGCCTGCGTGATTCCTCTGCATAAAAAAGGGAAAGATAAAAACGATCCCAAATAATACAGACCGTTAAGCCTGACATCTCACCCTGGGAAATTGCTAGAGGGGATGGTCAAGGCACGCTTGGAACGACTTTTAGAATCTAAAAATATAATAAATCCCCTTCAGTCTGGCTTCAGAAAGGGACGTAGCACACTCGATCACCTAGTGCGGCTTCAACATGATGTGCTCAAATCTAAAAATAGAGGGCATCACGTTCTAGCAATCTTTCTTGACCTAGAGGCCGCTTTCGATCTGGTTTGGCACTCAGGCATTCTATACAAACTTAAAAAACACGGAATCACGGGGCGATGCTTCAACTATATACGGACCTTTTTAATGGACAGGAAGATCACAGTTAAAGTAGATGGTACTCTCTCGGATACTCAAACTCTGACGAGAGGTACGCCCCAGGGCGCCATAATTTCCCCTCTTCTCTTTTCTCTCTTAATAAATGATTTCCCTGACGTATCTGAGGGGTCAGGGTTGGTTATTAGCCAATTTGCCGACGACTCAGGCAGTTGGCTCTGTGGAGGCAATATGCAATATTTACAAAAAAAGGCACAGATAGGACTTGACTCCATTTGGCGCTGGTCTCAAGAATGGGGCTTCAAAATCAGTAAGACAAAAACAGTAGGAGTATTATTTGGGCATGCAAACTCGCACCAAGTGGACGTATCCTTAGGCAACACAAAAATAATTTGAAAAAACTGTAAAAATTTTGGGAATGACTCTTGATGAGAGGTTTACTGAACAGTCACACATAAATGAACTGGTCACCAAATGCCAACAGGACTTGAACCTGATGAGAATGCTTAGGGGCACACATTTCGGATCTGATAAAAATTCGCTCCTACTTCTCTACAAGTCCTTAATACGTCCAAAGCTAGACTATGGTGGCTTAGTCTATGCTTGTGCATCAAAAACTAATTTAAATCGATTAAGTACTGTCCAACATAAGGCGCTTGCTATAGCTCTGAGAGCGCTTCCTACCACTCCATTAAATGTGCTTGAACAGGAAGCTGGGATCGAGCCTCTAGAATTAAGAAGAGAGGAACAATCGTTGAAGTACCTGGCTAGGGTTAAGAGTAGACCTTGCAACCATGTGAATGCGATCATTGGAGCCGATTTCTTCGTCAAAGCCAAATACAAAAAAGCCAAACTCCCATTTGGAGCAAAAATTCAACGGCTTGCCGAGGAATATCGGATCCATGATTACAATGTAGCGGACCTTAGACCCCGTCTAGAGTCGCCCTGGATGCTGGCCCCCCCCCCCCCCCCCCCCCTGTAGTCGACATGTCCCTAAGTTTGAGGTTTAAAAAGAATGATCATGCACCAACAATTTTAGATATCACAAATGATCATACTCCTCAAATTACGCTGAGCATTTAAAAATCTACACAGACGGTAGTAAAGACACAAATCAGACAGTTGCGGCAGCAATGGTTATACCATAAAAAAAAGTTACCATCTCAAAAAGACTCAGCAACATGTTATCTATCTATGCTGCCGAACTGATCGCAATCCAATATGCTTTTAACTGGACTCTCGTCAACCGACCACACAATGTTGCCATTCTATCGGACTCACTCTCTGCCCTGCAATCTATTAATCTAATAAATAGCAACTCTAGGCCTGATCTTATAGAAAACATCATCTCCCTTCATGATCAGTGCTATGTAAATGACATAAAAGTTAATTTAGTGTGGTGTCCAGCACATGTCGACTTACAGGGAAATGAGCTAGCAGATAGGCGGCGAAGGACGGACTAGGGTGCTCTGTAGTGGACAATGTTCCCCTGGCAGCCTCAGAGATATACTCCATAATTAGGAGTAAAAAAAAAGCAGAAATGGAGTAAGGGGCTGGCTGATTCAACACGTAGCCAGCCCATCCCGCCACAGGGAGCCAGTCTTGGCCCGCCACACAAGTATTCAGCCTGTAAAAGGGTGGATAAGTGTGTGACGAGGCTAAGGTTGGGGTATAATCTGCTGCCGGGGAGTATGGGCCGGTTCATACTTGGCAAACCAAAATTTTGTCCTGTATGCATCGTCCCGGATACTACAGAGCATGTTCTGTTGCATTGTTCGATTCACGGGGATGCAAGGAAAACGCTCTCCGATGTCATCGTGAGGTCGGGTGGTCGGATGGACTTAAATACTTTACTGTTTCCGTCCAGTGCCCTCCGAACCTCTACATTTATGGCATTGGAGACATATCTTGTCGATTGTGAAATGACAGACAAGATATAGGGCTCTTTTTTCTGTTGTTTCCCCTTTTTTCCGAACTCAGTGCAATTTCCTCTTTAATTTTTAATTCTTTGTCCGCTATGTTTTTCTTTTTGGGTGTGCTTTCGATCGCGTCCGCGCCCTCAAATATTTAAGGATTTGAGAGCCCCCCACCCCCCTCCCCCACCCCCCTCTGCTTAATTATTGACCTACATTACTTAAATACCGACTGGGGCCTTTGATGGGTCCACGCTCCGTGTTACCTGATATGTTATTTTTTGGGTTTTTCTAGTTTAAATTTACTATGTAGTTTGACAGAGCGGTTCAAGTTCGAAAAAGCAGATTGGGAAATGTACAAAACTAAAAGTGGAGAGATCTCCCTTACAGAAAAGTCTATCATCCAAACATAAATTTATTCAATAAATCAATTACAGAAAAATTCCTGTCCATAGCTAGAGACTCAATCCCAGTCGGTAAACCTTGCAACAAAATAAAAAAAATGTACCGTGGTGGAACGAATTTTGTGAAAATGCAGTCAAGGAGAGAAAGCATGCAATTTATACTTTAAAAAAATCGCCTAGTGAAGTCAATCTGGTCAAATTGAAAGAAGCAACAGCCCACTGCAAAAAGGTTATTTTAGAAAACAAAACACAAAACTGGGCTGATTTCTGCGAATCCTGCATAGTAAACCCTAAAAATTCCAGGGATTTTTGGAATAAGATTCGCAGAATTAAAGGTACCTCATTCACACCAATCCCTGTATTAAATAACACAGCAGGTGTTTCGATTACCCACCTTGACAAAGCAAATTCCCTTGTCTCCCACTACGCAAAAGTAGCTAGTGATGAAAACCTAGACCCATCAGTTTTGGCCCATCAAAAACAATTGGAAAAAGCCCACCAAGAGTTCATAGACTCTCCTCTTTTAGAAAATGAAAACTTATCCCTTAACACCGACTTCACTATTCAGGAACTAAAAGACTGTATTAGTAGCAGAAAAAACTCCGCCGCAGGATTAGACAAAATTGCATACCCAATGTTTAAACATATGTCCGAGTCAGCCTTAAAAATATGGTTAACTTTTTTCAATAACGTATGGAGTGAGGGTAGATTTCCAGAGGATTGGAAGCTAGCTTGCGTGATTCCCCTACACAAAAAAGGAAAAGATAAAAATGAACCTAAATCATACAGACCGATAAGCCTGACATCTCACCCTGGGAAATTGCTAGAGGGGATGGTCAAGGCACGTTTGGAACGACTTTTAGAATCAAAAAACATAATAAATCCCCTTCAATCTGGCTTCAGAAAGGGACGTAGCACGCTCGATCACTTAGTGCGGCTTCAACATGATGTACTCAAATCTAAAAATAGAGGGCACCATGTTCTAGCGATTTTTCTGGACCTAGAGGCCGCTTTCGATCTGGCTTGGCACTCAAGCATTCTATATAAATTTAAAAAAACACGGAATCACGGGGCGATGCTTCAATTATATACGGGCCTTCTTGTTGGACAGGAAAATCACAGTTAAAGTCGAGGGTACCCTCTCAGATACTCAAACTCTGAAGAGAGGTACGCCCCAGGGCGCCATAATTTCCCCTCTACTCTTCTCTCTATTAATTAATGATTTCCCTGATGTATCTGAGGGGTCAGGGATGGTTATTAGCCAATTTGCCGACGACTCAGGCAGTTGGCTCTGTGGAGGCAATATTCAATACCTACAAAGAAAGGCACAGATAGGACTTGACTCCATTTGGCGCTGGTCCCAAGAGTGGGGCTTCAAAATTAGTCAGGCAAAAACAGTAGGGATATTATTTGGTCACATAAACTCGCACCAAGTGGACGTATCCTTAGGAAACACAAAAATACAATTTAAGAAGACTGTATATTTTTTGGGCATGACTCTTGATGAGAGGTTTACTTTACAGTCACATATAAATGAACTGGTCACCAAATGCCAACAGGACTTGAATTTAATGAGAATGCTGAGGGGCACAAAATTTGGTTCGGATAAAAACTCGCTCCTCCTTCTCTACAAGTCCTTAATACGTCCAAAGCTAGACTATGGTGCCGAAGTCTATGCTTGTGCAGCAAAAACTAATTTAAACCGATTAAGTACTGTTCAAGATAAGGCCTTAGTTATAGCTCTGAGAGCTCTACCCACCACTCCATTATATATACTTGAGCAAGAAGCTGGGATTGAGCCTCTAAATCTACGCCGCGAAGAGCAATCCCTAAAGTACCTGGCTAGGGTTAAAAGTAGACCTTGCAAACCTGTGAATGCAATCATTGGAGCCGATTTCTTCGTCAAAGCTAAATACAAAAAAGCCAAACTCCCATTCGGAGCCCAGGTTCAACAGCTTGCCGAGGAATATCGGATCCATGAGTGCAATGTAGCGGACCTTAGACCCCGTCTAGAGTCGCCCTGGATGCTAGCTCCCCCTGTAGTCGACATGTCCCTAAGTTTGAGGTTTAACAAGAATGATCATCCACCAAAATTTTAGAGATCACAAATGATCATATCTCCTCAAATTACGCTGAGTACTTAAAAATTTATACAGACGGTAGTAAAGATACAAATCAGACAGTTGCGGCAGCAATGGTTATACCATCAGAAAATGTTACCATATCAAAAAGACTCAGCAACAAGTTATCTATCTATGCTGCCGAACTGATCGCAATCCAATATGCTTTTAACTGGACTCTCGTCAACCGACCACATACTGTTGCTATTCTATCAGACTCGTTATCTGCACTCCAATCTATTCATCAAAGAAACAGCAAATCAAGGCCTGATCTTATAGAAAATATAATCTCCCTTCATGATCAGTGCTATGTAAATGACATAAAAGTTAAATTAATGTGGTGTCCAGCTCATGTCGAGGTCCAGGGAAATGAACTAGCAGATAGGGCGGCTAAGGACGGATTAGGGTGCTCTGTCGTTGACAATGTTCCCCTGGCAGCAACTGAAATCTACTCCATAATTAGGTGCATCAAAAAGCAAAAATGGAGTAAAGGGCTGGCGGACAAAACAAAGAGCCAGCCCATCCCACCCCAGGGAGCCAGTCTTAGCCAGCCACACAAGTATTCTACCTGTAAAAGGGTGGATAAGTGCGTGACTAGGCTGAGGCTGGGATTCAATCTGCTGCCGGGGAGTATGGGACGGTTCATACTGGACAAACCTAAAATATGTCCCGTATGTGTCGTCCCAGATACTACAGAGCATTTTCTGTTGCATTGCAGGGTTCACGGGGATTCAAGGAAAACGCTCTCCGATGTCGTACTGAGGTCTGGCGGCCAAATGGACATACATACATTACTCTTTCCGTCCAAGGCCCTCCGGACGTCTACGTTTATGGCATTGGAGTGCTACATTTTAGATTGTCAGATGACAGACAAGATATAGGTGTCATCTGCATAATCTTTTTCTGTCCATTTTTTATTTTTCCGAATTCAGTGCAATTTTTACATTTATTTTACTTCCTTTTCGCCAATGTTTGCCTGTTTGGGGGTGCGTTCCATCGCGTCCGCGCCCTTAAATATTTAAGGATTGACTTAACACGTCCTTGACCTACATTGGATGAAGTATGACCCACTTTCTTAATTACTGACCTACATCTCTAAATTACCCAAGACTGGGGCTTTAGATCTCGCCCGCACTCTGTCTCATCTTATCCTTTTCCACATTGTTTACATTAATATTTTACATTCATCAAAGGGATACTATCAATTTGACAGAGCGGACAAAAAGCCCAATGCATCAAACCATTGAAAACAAATCTACCCGCAGATGTAAGTCTTTTTAATTTTTTGCCTTGAAATTGCACTGTTTTCTGCCCTGGCCGGTACTACATGGGATATAGCATCAATACAATGGGCTCCCGAGTCATAAGTCGAAAATGGCACACGCTTTTTCCGTGTGCTGATGCAATCGTCTCGCGGACTGAGCTGTCTGGTGGATGGAGTTTGCTACATGTTGGTACCCGTCTGCGCGGGTGCGGCACCCTTCATTTGCGTGACGGGGGGATGGCGATATCTGGGTCATTTACGAAAGATGTCCTCCCCGTCAGCTTTTGTTGGGGGTGCGCGCGCGGGCGGGGGCTCGCATGAGCAAGTGTACAGGGAGCATAGCTGCGAAATCCATCAGGCGGCTGGTTGGTGGGACTTGATATGACAAAGGAGCCCACTCATCAATATGCACCAGTGTTGCAATCAAGTCATACATTTTTAAACTATGTAAATATTTTATCCTACAGGGCTGGCACAGTGTGGGATATATGTATATAGCACTAGTTTTAATGGGTTCGTAAGGGTCGTTTTTGCTGGATGGTGCGCATATTGCTGGAGGTATTTTTTAAGCCAAATGTTTTAACCACACTGTGCCACTACGCTGTAGCATTTGTTTTATGTTATTTTTCATATGTATTTCGTCTTTTAAAAATCAGTCTTAGTTCTTCATTTTTTAGTGATTATTTATAAAACAAGTTCGGCCTTTGCCCACAACGGGGCCTGTGATTGGCTGCACGCTAGATCTGGTCGACTCGTCCTTCAACATAGAATTATGAGTGAAGGTCGAGCTTGGCCGGAAAGGCGGATTGAAATTCGGCCAATCAGGGACACCGTTGTGGAGGAGGGTTTGGGAGTGCTTTTTTGGCACACATTTTCTTTCTATATATGTATATACACCTGTTGGTTTTTATGGTATCCTGAGAGGGCCGTTTTTGCCGGAAGTTGTTTAGGGTGCTGGAAGCCCAGCACCCGAACTTACATTAGAATGTTTTTTATTAATATGTTTTTTACACCACACTGTGCAAAACGCTGGTATAAACGTTGAAAACATCGATAGGTTCCCGTGTAGTACGCTGCCTTGAGAAAAACTTGCCTCCAATCGCCGTCTATATGCCCGGATTACATCTTTAAAGGAACAGGGGCTAAACGGACGGTGATACAGCGGCGCCCGTGATTGGCTGGACGCAAATCCTGGCCAACTCGTCATTCACCATAGATTTACGTGTGAATGTCGAGCTTGGCCATAAAATCGGATTGAAATTCGGCCAATCAGGGGCGCCGTTGTGGAGGCAATTCAGGAGTCCTCGTTTTTTCTCACAAATTTTTTATTTTTTATTTTTCCTTCATCTTAACCTTCCCATATTATGTTTTTCACTCCAATAATTGTTTTATACAATATATAGTTCCCAATTTATTGGGAACTTTAAAAAACATCTATTTAAACTTTGTTTATTACACCCTTTGCCCTTTTTTAAAACGGCTAAAGGGTAAACAGATACCTGTACGACGGGGCCTGTGATTGGCTGGACGCTAAACCTGGCCAACTCGTCATTGACCATAGATTTATGTGTAAATGTCGAGCTTGGTCGTAAAAACGGATTGAGATTCGGCCAATCAGGGGCTCCGTTGTGGAGGACTGTTCGGGAGTCCTTTTTTTGGACTCTGTCGTTTTTTCTTATTTTTTTTTTATTTTTCTATTTTTTCATCACCTTAACTTTCCTTTATTATCTTTTTCATTTCAAAAATTGTTTTATGCAATATAGTTCCCAATTTATTGGGAACATTAAAACACATATTTAGAGTTTGTTTTGTTACACCCTTTGCCCTTTTTTATAAGCGGCTAAAGGGTAAAGAGCTACCTGTACAGCGGAGCCTGTGATTGGCTGGACGCTAAATCTGGCCAACTCGTCATTGACCATATATTTATGTGTAAATGTCGAGCTTGGCCGTAAAAGCGGATTGAAATTCAGCCAATCGGGGGCTCCGTTGTGGAGGACTGTTGGGTAGTGCTTTTTTGCACAATATTACTAAATGCGTTTTTTGCAACAATTGCTTCTATATGTTTTAGTAACTAAATAAATAAATATAGTTTTACTCACATACACCTATATACACACATACAACAATATACTATAAACAGAAAGCTGGATATGCACCAATAGAAAACGAAAATATATTCAAAATCGAAAAGAGAAAATTTAAAACATAGTCAACCCCTTAAATAAAAAAAAATGGAGAGATAAAACAATGGCTGCTCGCCAAATGGCTCTATGCCGATAGGCGAGGGTAAATAAAACCATCAACGATCGATAGAACATTATTTAAAGCATATCAAGACGTGTTTCTTCACAGCTCAGAAAAAGAGATGGAGTTCAACTTAGAAGATTACATTCTTCAGCAACCATCAGACATTGACTTGTTGTCACACGCAGTTAATACGACAGTAAATGCAGGGGGTTACCAACAACAGCCAAATGATGACTTGAAAAATATTTGGTGTGAAATGAAGAAGATCACCTCATCTCAAGAGACAACATTGGAGACAATTATAACTGAAGTTAAAAAGTT